>LR749805.1:890859-995452 GCA_902729485.2 Mus minutoides
CCAGGAGAAGCAAGCCAGTAAAGAACATCCCTCCATGTCTTCTGTATCAGCTCCTGCTTTCTGATCTGCTTGAGTTCCAGTCCTGACTTCCTTTGGTGGTGAACAGCAGTATGGAAGTGTAAGCCAAATAAACCCTTTCCTCCCCAACTTGCTTCTTGGTCATGATGTTTGTGCAGGAATAGAAACCCTGACTAAGACAGAGGACGTATAAATGGACTCAGTGGACTGTGAGAAAGGCTTTCCTGCAACACTTCTTGGTCTCGAATCTTTGCTGATCTTTGTTTGCTTCATTGAGAGGGGCATGGCAAAGAGTTTCTGCCATCCCTGGACGTCCTTTACCTCCTGCTGATTCGGCTGAGGCCTGGCTGCCTATGTCTGCTAGGTTGTGCCACCATTGCTGATTCATGTTTGCTATCCCAACACTACTGAACTAGCCTGATGGTATATTGGTGAAGTGTTTGCCAGTGGATCAAGCTGCTGCTGCTGACCTCTAAACTGAAGTGCTGGTATATATCCTGACAACACAGATGGGATTTGCTCCAAAGAACCATTTCTAAACAGGTCCACTTTCTCCATATCCTAATAACCTTTAACTACCTCTGGTGGGTGGTGGGCTAGAAGGGAGAGTAAATATTTAAGAACCATTATTAAAAGTAGGGTTGAGTAAAACTCCAAGAGTACAGTTTCTATTTCAAAGGATGCTGTTTCCCTATGTCTGTAAAGAAAGCAGTCATCTGTGAGCTTCTCTGGCCTTCTCTACCACAGACTGTACATATGTTAGGGGCCATTTTGTTAAGTTATCAATAGTTCCAAAATAGGATGAGTGTGAGTTTTGCCTCAGGAGACTTTCCTGATGCCTCCAGCCTTGTTTCTCTGAAATTGTATGTGTGCTCTTTTAGGATTAAATGATTGAATGCAGGCTTCTTAACAGATTAAAATAGTACTGGTCACATAGTAAATTTTCAATAAGCAGTACTTGCTGCTGTTACTTCTGTGATTGTTAAATGGTGAATGTATGCTATACAGATTTAAAAACTCTAATTCTCACTGAATTTCCCCCACAATGTGACTGAGTTTCTATTGCCTGCTGTCCCTCAAAGCCATTAAGTTACACTGCTTCTGGGTTTTCCTCTGTCAATTGGAAAGCTTTGAACATTGAGCCCAGAATGCTGACCTTCAGGGAGCTTTTGATGCTTGGATCAAAGGCTACTTGCTGACAGTGCCCTTAAATGATGCCACCAAGCAGCTCATCACACAGTTTCATGTCTGTAAGCTGCATGAGTGCCGAGATCTATCCCATTCTTCCCACAGGAGCCAGAGCAGAGAGGGGCTGCGTGAGGCCTCTTCTTTTGGGGTATGACTTGGGCCGAGGCAAACAGAGAGTCCGCATTAGGAAACAACTCCCACTGTGTGGCGCCCTCCAGTGCCAGGTGCCTTAGCACCCACTGTGTGACAGTTCTGAGGGGAAGGGGCCCCACTGCAGCATTACACACACTATACTTGTGTGTTACAGCATTACACTCACAGGGTACAGCACTTGCAGTCTGTGTGCTTTCCTCCCCAATAAACTGCCCTCTCCCTTGTTGTCCATCCCCTGCCCTGTCCCTGACCATAGAGTTATGCTTTAGTATGAAGACCTGTGTCCTTATTTCCTGTGTCTCCTGTCACCTTTGGTTTACTGCTTAGAAAAATACTCACTGTCCAGGACTAATGCTAGTGTCAGAATTCTGTGGTAAGTCTGACACTGTCACATAACTTTTAAAATCCCAGTGCTTTGGAGGCCGAAATAGGAAGATCTCAAGTTCATTGCCAGACTATGTCTCAGGCTCCCTCCCCTGCCCCAGAAGCCTCTTTGGTGACTGCATGGCATTCACAGGCACAGAACTGAGCTCCTTGAGCTCTTTTTAAATGCCTGTGCAATCTTCAGTGTCTTAGCAGACTTGAAAGGACCCAGGTCTAAGTTGACTGGCAGCAGCAGTAAGTCAGCTTTCTGACATGGAGTTTCAAGGATTCCACAGAGGTGCAGAGGGGCTCAGTCATCTGTGCTTACATCCCCAGCATGCCCTGTCCTGAGTCCAGAATAAGACAGCACATGCTCGTGGACACGCATCCGCCTCCGATGCTCCCTTGCCCTTCCTTCCTTCCTTCACTGTTGTTTTCATTTTCCTCTCATGAACCCTGCTACCCTGGCTTCAGCTTGGAGGCTGTAAAGGAAGATGGAGAGCCGAGTTACCTCAGAATGATCACTATCGTTAACATTCACGGGTGGTTCACTTATCATTCCTGACTGCACAGACATGGCAGCCACGCGGAAGCGTCCGCAGGTGTAGCATGGTGATACATATTACATTGTGCCACAATGGATTTATGTATTCTGTAACAAAAGAAAAGTGTAATGAAAAAATACAGAAGGTGATCCTTTATTCCTCCGCCACACAATTTATCAGTAAGGCCTGTGGAGGGAAGGGCCAGGGATTTCCTCTGCTTGCTTTAACCTTGTCACCCAGGTATGTTTTGGTAAAATGACAGAAAAATACAGACTGGGGATTTTCCTTTGCTTTCAAACCTCTTAAAAGGACACTTTGAATTTATGAAAGTTAGTCCAGATATGAAACTGCCTGTTAAGCTTTTACTCTGCTTTTTGCTGAAAGAGTTGAGCATACTGGCTTGCAATGATTTTATCAGCCAGCCGCAGAACGGGAGCCAACGCAGCAGTTTATAAACAGGCAAACTCTACCGTCGGTCAGGTAGCTGCCGGATGGATGAGAGTTCGTGAGGCCTGGGCCAGTACTAGTTTGCAAATCCCTGAGAACTTGTGTTTCCTTTTGGCCCTACTCATCTGTCACCCAACATATTGTCACAGATGGAGGACATACTGACTTCTGAGGAGAAAGCCGGAGCAGGCAGATCTGAGTGTGGTTGATTGGCATTTGTTCCAATACTCACTGGCCTAGTGCCAAGGCAAACACCCGCAAGTTTTTAATGCACAAGGCTCTTTACATATCAGTACCTTGCCAAAGTATCACTTACAGCAGCTCTCCCAAAATAGAGATTTTTAAAAAGAGCTATTTCTTATTTTGCTTTGATCAGTAAAATAAACTTTTAAAGATTGTTCTGGGATGGGGTCCAGCTTCTGAGGTAAAGAATGGCTGGAGCTCAGGCATGATTCAGTAACAGAGTGTTGAGTAAAATTAGCTTGACAGCTCTCAGGCCTGCTGCTTGATAGCAAGAACCTTCACCAAGTGAAAATGGATGGCTGTGCTGGCCAGGGCAGCATCAGCTTTGTGCTTTGTAACAAATGGGACGTCAAGGAGTAAACAGCAAGCTGTATGGAGAGGAGTGCTGTGGACATGTCTCTGTGTTAGGGAAACAAATTGGATCCTTGGTTTTTAGATCAGCCCATAGCCCCTGTGGAGAACCAGCTACCTGGATGGGTCTAGCCTGGGCTCCAAGCCCCATCCCAGCCTCATCTACCATTGGAAAGCTTTCCTAGAGATTGGCTTTCCTTCAGATTTCTTGTCAGGATTGAGCTTTGCCATGGGTTTTGGCCATGTTCCCCTTGAGATTCTTATGGGGAAATGGGAATGTGACCAAACTCCTTGGAGCAATTTTCGTGTTCCATAGTTGGAAAC
Source organism: Mus minutoides (assembly GCA_902729485.2). Classification (NCBI taxonomy): domain Eukaryota; kingdom Metazoa; phylum Chordata; class Mammalia; order Rodentia; family Muridae; genus Mus; species Mus minutoides. The sequence continues at coordinate 894,492 of LR749805.1, forward strand.
TTGGGTCCCATTTTTTACATGAGCTACTCGGAATTAGTGTGTTTTGTTCCAGTGCCCAAAGAGGGGAGGGGGGTGGGTATATTTTTTGTGACACTTGTTACTACAATAACAGTCTCTGTGAAATGACAGCTCACCCAAATGATGACCTGCTGGGTGGGTTTTTGTTGTTGTTTTTGTCATTTGTTTTTTTGTTTGTTTGTTTGTTTTGGGTTTAGCATCTGTTTGCTTGTTGTGTCTTTGTTGTTTTTCTTCTCTTTTTCCATCTAAATTCTTCTCCAACCTAATTTGACTAGAAGCTTGCAAGCAGTGTTAGTGTTTTGTCTTTCATTTATTTTGCTTAAACTAAAATTTGGTTTGATTTTTGTAGGACTTGGTAAAGAAATCATTTATAGTGAAGTATATACAGATTGTATATTAAAAGTGGGATGGAGGATGGGCATGATGGGGCACACCTTTAATACCCGGAGGGAGGCAGAGGCAGGTGGAGCTCTCTGAGTTTGAGGCCAACCTGGTCTATGTACTGAGTCCCTGTCTCCAAACAAACCAAAATAACAACAAAAGATGGATGGGCAGACTAGTGTTGTGCTAGACAGTTAAAAGAGCCTTTTCTCTTTCTCTGGGCACTGAGGAGCTTATTGTGACAGTAGTCTCTGCCTACAGTGACAGGGACTGACATAAATCAGGCTCTGTCAGCTGCCAGTCTTTGCTACAGGATTTGGCTCCCAAGCCAAAACTGGGAATCTGGCTCCTTCTGACACAAGCAGACCAGGTTCAATCTGCAATGAATTAGAGAAGCCTGCAGCAACCCTGACCTTGGTTCACTTCATGCTGTTTCTATTAGAATGCCTGGGAATATGAGTTTTGTATTGTTTTGTTTTCCCAAGACAGGGTTTCTCTGTGTTGCCTGGCTGTCCTGGGATTCACTCTGTAGACCAGGCTGTCTTGGTTCTGGGATAAAAGATGTGTACCGCCACTGCCTGGCAGATTTCTCCAAAATATTCACCGGCATTTTCTGTACTATTGTTTTGAACTTTTTCCAGTGTTGTATAACTATAGTGATAACTCTTGTTCTTGTCTTTTCCTACAGAAATGCTGCTCATGGATTCTCCCTTATCCAGGTAGACAACACAAAGGTCACCATGAAGGAGATCTTGCTCAAGGCAGTGAAAAGAAGAAAAGGATCCCAGAAAATTTCAGGTGCGTTAAATTATACCAGGGCCATAAATAGAGGCTTAACGCTTAGTTAAAAGACTGTGTGTGTGTGTGTGTGTGTGTGTGTGTGTGTGTCTGCGTGTGTGTGTGTATGTGTTTGTATCTGTGTGTATATATGACAGAGAGTGAGATGTCTGGCTACATTGTTTTAGATATTCTTTCTAGGAGACTGATTATCAAGCCTATAGTTTCAAGTTCCTCTGGACCTCAGAAAGAACTGGGTCAGTAGCATATGTAAGACAAGCATGTTCAAATCAGTTGTGGGCAGTTCATCATTGATGTTTACCATTAGTTAATGTGAACCTTTCTTAAAATTCAAACCAAGGAGTTAGAGACATAGCTTGGTGGCAGAATGTTTACCTAGGGTGTGCATGGTCCCGGCTTCCTTCCCCAGCACCACAGAAATCACAACAAAACCTTAAACTTGAACTGCTGCTTCTAATTTCATGCTTTCACACAATTTACATGGGGATATTTCAGTTACTAGCCTTCAGGATATGGGGGTAGGGAGATATTCTCTTCTTTTTTGCTAAATGAGGGCAATTTTACAAAGATGGTTTTAAAAAGATAAATTGTTTTATGTACTCATGTAGCTGCTAATCTCTAACTCCTCCTTATCCAGCTTTCTTGTAGAAAATCGGCTTGTGCTATTTGATATTTAAAGGACTTAGAACACAAATATTACTAATTTTAAGAAACAGTTATTTTCAAAACTAATGGAAAGATTTATCTATAACAAATTACTATACTAAAAGTCAGCCCATATATGGCAAGTCAAGTATCATAGCTATGTAAGTGAAGAGACTTCTTAAATACCTTTGAGCTCACCTTTTGGAAAGGAAGAGGGCATTGCTCGGCCTGAAGAAAATAGTTGTGTTCTCTTTTTAAAGGGAGGCATATAATCTGTTCCAGATTTAATTAGCTATCTTCAGATGAAAGCTGAAGTTTTAATAAAAGTTAGAAGAGATAACACAGTGAAGGACACGGATGGGCTGTCTCAAGGCCATATTCCAGGGGAACGATAAGAGCTGTAAAAAATGGCAGAGGAGAGCAATTGAATGGAGCAATGAAAATCTGATTCTCATAAAAGAGAGGGAGAGAGAGAGAGATGCTGGTAGGGGCGGTTGTAGATGAGACCTGCTAGCGTCTGCAAGCAATTTGGATGCTTGCCAGGAGTCATTGTTCACCCTCGGCTGTGGCGGCTCCGTCCAGATGTGCCAACTGCACGTTTCGGCTTTTGCCAGCTGACTGCGCCGTTTGATAACCAGCTCTCTGGATGCCCATCACTGGCCGCAGAGATAGAATTAAATGATGATGATCTTCCCACAAGTTGGGAGAGGAAACAATGCATATAAATCTTGATTTCATCTCAGCGTGAGAAGTCTTTATCCATCATCACTCATAATGAACAAGTCGTTAGCTGGGATGAATGGTGCTCGGCTTCTCCAAACACCTCTTTTGTTCATTTTTTGGGTGACTTTTATCTATTGCATGGGGGTCAAACCTCTTTGCATTTAGGGGATGATTGAAGAGGCACAGCCTCTCTATCCCAGGGGAGATTAGATGTTTGGGGGTTCCAGGTGCCAATCTAATAGCTTTTAAATAGCTTCAGATACTCAAGGGTATTTAATGAGTATTCACTCTGTAGAATTGGGGGTCTCCCTCCTCTAAATTTTTTATATAATAGTGAGTTTTGTAATACAATTCTCTATATTCTAAAAATGCCTTTTTTTTTTAGTTGTCTAGGAATAAAGTGGAACTTTTTTTTTACCTTCTCAATAGAAATTGTGCTGTCACTGAATTCTTTTGTTATTTTAGACCATGAAACCCCAACAAACTTCAGGGGATACAGCTGAGCCAGTTGTCCTTCCTTCTGTCTGCAGCAATCTCTGTCCAGTCTTGTTTGTTTATCTGTGACTGTCTCCAGCATCCACATCAATCACGATCTAGGGCATGCACACACTGGCATGTGCTTCCTTATGCCCACCTTGTGTATACGCCCCTGCCATTTTCATCAGTCTTTGCTGTCTCCCTGGCAAAAGCTTGGGATTTGTTATCCAGAACACAAAGATCTAGATTATTTATTCCTTCTCATGCTACCGAAGCCAGTTGAGATTGATATTTACATGTATTGCTGTCCATCTTCTTAAGTCAAGAAGCATTTTAAAATAAACCTTTTTAGCTGCTTTAAGAGTCTGGTCTCAGAAGTAGAAGTCACCAAGTTGACAAGGATTGGTTTAGGGTGAGCACAGAAGAGGTGCTGTTCATGTTGGATTGAACCTTGTACTAGGGAAGGAGCTGCTGTTCAAGGGTGACCAAAAGAAGAAAAATCCTCTTTAACATGGGGGGAAGTACATTTACTTAGTAAAAACCATGGTTGCCCACATGTAGTTATGAAATACTTATACTTTTCCCATTAGCTCAGGAACTAGGTTGTGAACTTGGTGTGATGTCAAGTGAGAAAACTGTGTACATGCTAAGCTCTGGCACCATGACCTGAAAGGCTTTGCAAGAACTCTGAGTGTGCCCCGTGGCTGGGGCAGGGTTGGTATGCTTAGCTCTCTCCTCAGACAGCCTTAGCCTGGTGAATCTCCCTTCAGTTCTTCACGTGAGAAGAGCTGACACGTGAGAAGAGCTGACACGTGAGACTGAGCATCTCGAGCAATGTAGGACATCTGCGTCTCCCAAACCACCGTTCGTTCACAGTAGAGGCTGGTCTAGAAGGAGGCCTGATGAACCCTTTAGTTCCTTCCCCACACACCTAGCGTCCCGCAGCTTTCTCTAGCCTGACGATATGCTTCATTTAATAACAACAGCAAGTGGGGAATTTGAGTGCTCCCATTATTAAATCAAGTTATGGACATAATGACACTCCCGGTACCTAATACTTGTCCTTCCTCTGCTTCTTTTCTTTTCTTTTCTTTTCTTTTCTTTTTTTTTCTTTTCTTTTCTTTTCTTTTCTTTTCTTTTCTTTTCTTCCTTCCTTCCTTCCTTCCTTCCTTCCTTTCTTTCTTTGAAGAAAAAAATGTAGATTGTAGATAGTGAGGGAAAAAAACCCCACAAAACCTCAGTTTAAATATATGGCTTAGTTAAAGGAAACCTTTGGGGCTTTCAAGTAAAATTTGCTTTTTAGAGTAGACTATCATGGCCAGTCGTTACTTCTGTAAAGTCTAGACTCTCATTGTTTGTCACTATTTCATCATCATAAGTATTGATGAACGCCGCAGGGGTTCCTGTTAATGTTCATGTCCTTACTTATAGAACTCTCTCCTTAGTGTGTTCCAGTCAGGTCTCTGGGAGGGCACATGTTTAATCCTAGTTTTAAATGTCTCTTTTAAAGTTTCTAGTGTTTCACATTGTCACTGACCTCCTTGATATCTGCACTTGTATCGGTGGCAAGTGCACAGGCTCAAGCACACAGTAAAGAAAGCTCACTCATTGTAGCATCTGGATAGGAGAGCTTTAGATCACTCTCCAATCCTGGATTTAGTCAGGAAAGGCTACTAACTAGTCCTTTAGTGAGTAAAGGCCTGAGGCAGTTTTTTCTTTGTCAGGATCACCCTGATGACTGACCTTGAGCTTGTCACTATTTTGTTTACTCTTGTTGTGGCCTTAACACTGCTGTCCACCAGCTGTCAACAGCCTCCTACAGTGTGCTGGTGTGGGCAGAGACACTGCTGAGAAGTAGAGGCGAAGCGCATCATTTCAGATTCACACTGACACGGAACACAGTGCCTCCCAGTCCACAGGAGGAGGACGTGGGAGTAGAATCTGGCCAGCAGAGTAGAGGCCTGTGTGGCTCTGATTCTATAAGCATCCTCACTGTAAGGAAGAACAGAAAAGCAAGCCTGCCAACTTTTCCTTAACGACCCTTTTACTACATTTTGAAATTAAACACATACTTTCTTAGTTTGAGGGTTTTTTTTTTTAAGTTTTTACAGTATAAATGGACTTTTGATGTTTTTTCTGCTTGTCTGAGAAAATTTCACCTAGAGAAGTGTTAGCTCCTCCTTGGCTGCTTTGCTGAGGACCAGAGGCAGTGTGTGCCCAGTAGTTTCCAGTGTTTAACTCACTGCTTCTCAAGCCACATTCGCTGCTGTGCGTGTGCTGGGAGGGGAATGATGGTGGGCTTAAGCGGCGGTGATGGCGGTGGCCATAGACTTTGCAGGGTATTCCACGTGATAGACAGATACTGGGTCTTGAGTTCCCCATTAAACCTTCACATATAGCCTGCATGCTGACCCTGAGTGCACTGGTAGCTGTTTTGTGTCTACGTCTATTCATCACGCTTCCCTGTTCGTTGGACAGGGCCTGAGTGCAAGGAGACAGTGGCCCAGCAAGACGCTTGCCAAGGATACCCTTCTACTCTAGAGGGAAAGGAGACACTCGGGGTGGAGAATAAGAACACAGACGGAGGAGATGACTGCACCACCCAGGAAGGGTGCTCAGGGAATTCCCCTTTCCTAAGAAATGGACATTTGAGCAGAGACCTTCACATGCACCCTGTGAAGACTCGAGTAGGGAGGGCACTGCAGTCTCTGTGAAGAGAACATTCCAGCTTACTGTGCTGTTTGGCTGACTTAACTGAAGCTGCAGTAAGATTGACCCTTAAGAGACATACAGCAGGTTCTCACACAGTCATCAGCACAGTCATGCACCTAGTCACAGAGCCACAGCCCAGCACCAAGCTCTCCATGCCATGACATTAGCGAGACAGGTGCGTCTCACCTAGGGAGCACGTCTGACTGCTGTCACTGACTTTTCATCTGGAGCGGTGCACCAGCCCCGGCTTAGCCTCCCTGCCACTACTCTTAGGGTTTCCAGCCTGTGGTCTACACAGCCACCAGAGACACCTTGTAAACTGGGAATGTGATCATAGCTGCTCCAAATCCTTTGAGGACAACTATCTGCATTCAGAATAAAATCCAAACTCCTAGTCATTGTGAGATACCCCGGGGCTCAAAGAGAGGAAAGGACACACAGAGACGGGAGCCCAAAGAAAGGGAAGAGTGAGGAATTAGTAGGGAAGGAAGTCCAGAAGATGACACTCTGGCAGGTCCAGGTTCTACAGTGACCTCAGCAAGGGAGAGGGCAACATCAGAGCCTGTGTCCTCAGCCACAGGAGACCTCACATTCATGCCAGGCAGGTTCAGGAAGTTGACTATAAATGAATGTGCTATTTATCAGAGGTGTCTTAGGGGCATTTGTGACAGGAAGGAGTTGGTCTTTGCAGAAGCAGGCTCTTTGGGGAAGGGAAGGGGAGGAGCAAGGAGCTGAGAGCTGTTGCCCTGTGTGCCTTTATGGCCTTATAGATACCACCACACTTAAGCTGCACAAGCACTGGGGGTGGGGGTGGGGGCATGCTTTACAGATGCCATGTGAGAAGCATGAAGAGAAAGGGAAACACGGCACTCTGGCACCAGGAGCTGTATAACCAGGAGCTTCCCTGCCTCACTTCCCCTGGCTTTGAGAAGCTAGTTACACAGATTTCTACAGCAAGTGAATGGCAAACCTAAATTAGAGCCCAGGCTTCTTTGACCTCAAACCCCATACTCTTTTTATTTGTACCATGTTGCTTATTAGAACCCTAATGGGAGAACAAATTTAAAATTCTGTAAACAGAAATGTTGGTTGATTGTGAGATCTAAATGCACTAGGGAAGAGCAGCATTTAGAGGAACCCCGTGGTGAATCTCAGCATAAAGCCAGGAATTCTTTTTGTAATTGCACAGTTTGTCTGTATTGGTGTCAGTTCTAATGTTTTATGTCTGGCTTTCTTAAAGCAACATACACCTGGCCTGAACTGCCCTATTAGAAAGGGAAAACAGTCTGGGGGTGTGGCTCAGTGGTAGAACACTTGCCAGGAATATGTGTGCCACCCTCTGTACCACAAAAGGCAGGACACATATGTGTAACGGAGTCAACTTTTTAACAGTTGTGAGCCAGAAATGCTCTGTGCTGAACCTTTGGAGACTCATGTGAGCACAAGTGTCTTCTGCGTAGGGTTGAGTCTACTTCATGGGAAATTGTAGGCCGTAAGACCCAGTGCCCTTTCTTGTGTGAAAATAACGCTTGTAAGCCAGGGAGGGGCCAATGTGCAGTTTCCCTGTTCTGTAACAGATATTCCTAAGAAAGAGGACACAGGGCCATCTAATAGTGGCTGTTTGTTTTTGCAAAAGGTTGTAATTTCCGCAGACAACTTCTCCTCCTTATGAAAAAATAAGTAATCCCGGTGATGCCACTCATGCATGGGAGCTGAGTAAGAAATAAAGATTCAGCACTCCTGACGCTGTGGGAAGTGCTGGAGTAAATTAGGATTGCTAGGTGTTTAAATGTGTAACTCAGAAGTGCCCCAGGCTAGAAGCTCAGAGTTAAATATTCCTCCCGACACCATCCCTGCCTCTTTATCTTGTTGTTCCATCTCACCTGAGCTTCCCTCTGTCTGCAGTGCTCTGGGGCTCCTGATGGATCTTCTCCAGTATAGAGCAGAGCACGTTAAAGATGGCATTGCAGTCAACTATTTTATCCAGAAAGCCTGGAAATTTAGAGAATTTATGTCAAGCAAAAATCTTTTGGAACCACTTTAGAGACCCAATTATTTTAGAAGGGTGTTATGAGCTCTCACAACTGCCACATCAGAGCGACTTGAAATAGATCATTCGCCAAAACTGCATTTGACCAGCACTTACTCTTCCTACTAGTCGCTAATCTTTCAGAAGTTCCTTTTCCATTACAAAATCTATTCATTCACTTCATCCAGGGCAGTCACAGCACGGATTAGATTAATGAAAAGGCAAAATGAAAGGAAGAGAGAAGACGCACTGGCTGTGGTGGTAGGACCAAGGTACACAGCTGTAAGACCAGGGTACTTCCTGGGCTCACTGGAGAGTTAGCTTTAGCTCTCAGGAAATATTACTGCACTAAATGTGCATATTGATGGAAATCTGCTGCTTGACTGTAGAATGCCTAGAAGATCAAAATATCTGCTTAGAATGAGAGCACTGTGGTGTTTGTGAGCTGCCCTTACCCTCTCCACCTCACACCCCTCAGCTCCAACAAGGAGAGGCTGAGTGAAGACTCCTCCGTACACATATGACTGAAGTGAGGTGTGGCCCTGACATGGCACTTGGTTTACAGAAGCCATCAAATGCTATATCAGTGCCAATTCCACACTGGAAAAATCACAGGAAAGGAGACATTGAAATGTGGTAAGTTTCCTAATAGACGCATCACAGATAAGGAACCACAGTGCTAAAAATTAGAACGTGGGATGGGCCCAGAAGAAATGCTCTGTAGTGATTTGACATCTTTTTGAAGATTAACTAGGACTTTGCTGTGAGGCTAAGTGAGGACATCTTAGGCAGAAGATATGCACTCAGAAAGTGTAGACACCCCCTATCATGAGAGGATGAACCTAGGTGGAGTCCAGATCTGCCTAGGCGAGCCCTGATGGTAAATGCAGACGGGAGGAGGTGGGGTTATTTATTAGGGCTGATGATGTAGCAGATGAATATAGGCACTATAGATTTCCTGACTTTTAAGGAGCTTGCTGATTAGCTGAGAAGGCAGGCCGATAAGCAGGTAGCTATAGTACCATGAACATGATAAGCAGAAGGTAAGGACAGACCCAGGGGAAACTGGGTCCAGGCTTCGAGAATTGGAGAAGATTGTCCGAATATGGTTTTTGGCACAGGCCAGAGGGACAGGGTTAGGAGTCAGGCTAGTGTTGTTCCCCTGTAGGAGGAGGTGAGTGAGAGTGTGAGGATAGCTCATTTGGGGCTAGGTCATGTTTGTGAAGCATGTTAAATGTGATCTATATTTTGATGGCAAGAGGGCAGTCTAACGAGGGTTCCTCTTCAAACATTCACTGTGCATGTTATGCCAGGTAGATTAGAGACTGCAGAGCTTGAGGGGAAAGCCATGATTGCAGAGTCTCCTGAGGAGTAGGACAGCAGGCTGTTGTACTAAAGTCCTGCATCTGCCTCCCAGCCCCATGGTCCCAGAAATAAGACTCAGACTCAAATTATACTTACAAATGCCTTAGCCATAGAGCTCCCTCTACTCTGACTAGATCATAACTAAAGATAACCCGTTTATTTTAACCTACATTTTCCCGTGTGGCTCATGCATCCATCTCCTTATGTCCATCTCCTCACATCTTTTTCAGTTCCTATCTGATTCCTTTCTCCTTCCAATGTCCCACCTCTATTTCTTGCCTAAGCCATAGGCCATAGGCTTTAATTGACAAATGAGGCATTTATACATTACACAAGGCAACCTCTCTACAGCAGATGATGGAGCCCTGGATGCAGATGTAAAGCATTGTGTTAGGGAGGAAAAGGAGGATACCAGTCAGAATAGCACGTCCTTTCTGGAGCTGAAGTATAGTTGGGAACATTGGAGTGGAATGAAGCTGTAGCCTGGGCTCCTGGAGCCAGGCTCAGAAGATGGAGGCGAGGCATAAGCTGGCCTTGTCTACTAAATACTGTGGAAAAGATTTTGGAGGCATGTCCAGCAAAAAAGTATGAAGTTTACTCGAATTTCCTTTTGGGTTTTTACTCATTTCACATACAGATAGGCACATGGACTGAGTTCTGTGGACACATATGGACCCTGGTGTGTGTGTGTGTGTGTGTGTGTGTGTGTGTGTGTGTGTGTGTGTGTGTGTGTGTATTTTACTGTAAAAACCCTTTAATGTTTAGTTCATTTGTATGTGTCCGTATGACATGTGTGCATGTGGAGGTCAGAGAACAACTTTTTCAGAATCAGGTCTCTTCGTCCACCTTCAGGTTGCCAGACTTGACAGGAAGCACCTTTACCTGCTAAGCCATCTTGTTAGCCCTCATTCTACTAGTTACTTGTATATTGGGTTCTTTAAGAGAGGATCTCACTATGTAGCTCTGGCTAGCCTAGAACTCACTCTGTAGACCAGGCTGGCCAGGGACTCATAAGAAATCCACCTGCCTCTGCCTGCTGAGATGAAAGGCATGTGATACAGTGCCTTCCTTTAATTAATCACTTCATCCATCAGTCCAGCTCATGATACGTGAGAGGTGTATGTGTGATATCAAATGTGTGTATGATCTAATGTCTGTTTATAATTCCAGTTAAATGTATTTAACCTAACATTTAAGTTATTTGGATTATTTCTAGCTTTTCAATATATAAAACATGAAGCAAACAGTCCTGTATGACTATTTATTGCATATTTGTGCCAGATAAGGGATTTCTTGTCGATAATTGAAGGCAAAGGGGGTGGCTCAGTGGGTAAAATGCCTGCCACACACCCATGAGGACCTAAGTTCAGATCACCAGCACTCACATGAAAGTTGGACATGGTTATGTACCTGTGTAACTCTAGTACTAGACAGGACGATCTCTGGAGCTCACCTAGCTGGCTTCAGTGCAAAGCCATCTCACGGATGAGAGCCATGAGGCAGATATGAGATACTGACCACTGGTTCCCATATCTCCCATACATAGGAAGAGAGACAGCAGCCCCACCTCTCTCTCTCTCTCTCTCTCTCTCTCTCTCTCTCTCTCTCTCTCTCTCTCTCTCTCTCTCTTAGCAGGCAGGTGACAAAGCGTGTGCACACATAGCCAAGCCAGGCAGCTTTCCTTGTTTGCCCACTGCCCATTTGATCCATTCACAAAGCTTCAGTGCTCAGAGGATCTGTGGTGATTTAGCAGAACTCAGTTCAGTTCCTTTGAGACCTTGTACTACTTCCTTCCATCCTCATCAAAGCTATAGTAAAACAGATTTTCAATGAAATGCTTATTTAATACCTCTTTTCTGTCTGGTGTATGTACTAGCACTTGGAAAGTGCATCATACACTGGAACTCAGAAATGTAGACAAAACTGTCACCCCTGAGCAGGTTTCTTTTGGGAAGGCATGTCTGAGGACATGGCTGGCAGCATTACAAACAGCACTGGTACCAAGGGCAACTGCAGGGGGCTAATGGGGACCCTGCATCATTCCTTGCCATGTGCCTGGTGAGAAAACTCCTACAAGTTTCTGGGAATGGCAGCAAGTGGGGAGAGGCTGCAACCAACAATCAGTGTCACAAAGTGGGATGACTGATTTGCCGAGGAGGCCGTTGAGACGGATGTTTAATTAGCTGAAGTCAGACTGGATAAATTGGGAGAGGACTGCCTATGCAGAGAGGTGCCTTTTCCCACAGCTCTCATTTAACTGGGGTTTGTTTTGTTTTGTTTTGTTTCTTTTTACCTCATTACTGTTTGCTTTTTCAAAGCAGCATCTTTAAATTAGGGGGGAAAGAAGTAGAGAGGAAGTACCAAAATGACTTTGATGTCCATTGGAAACTTAGAGTATTCCCAGCATTTTTATGTTTAACCTCTACACAAGACCTTGTGACCTGGGCTGTATCCTCTTTTGCTTTTATGGTTGTGAATGCCATGAATGGGGAGTGTGTGTGTGTGAACACACCTGCACGATTCATGAGTATTGATAACAAGTAACAGATAAAATTAGATTTTTAAGTTCTGTGTAGTATTTCTCAACCACAGAATTTCCTCGCTTACTGTGAAAGGCTGTTGAAAGCTTTCTAGGCTAAGGGAAATAGATTGTGTGTTGACCTCCACGTGAGGTCAGGAGCTGGACTGCACAAGCGCAGGCCAGCAAGCGGCACTTGTAAAGTTTATGCATCCCACTGTGTGCAGATTGTGCCTAAAAGTGAAAATAGAATTGTAAACATTGAATTCTAGTTAACCATTTAACTACAGGATGTTCTAAATATACTGGTATCTGTCTCCTGGTTCAAATGCATTTGAAAAGATGGGTGTGGGGTAAATACTTGCTGGAGCAAATGGGGTCAAGTGTTAGGTATGGAATGTGGCAGTAGGTACCTGAATTTTTTGTGTACAGTTCTCAGCTTTTCAGGGCTACCAAAGTTAATGATAAAATGGAGGGTGGGGAGCTGGAGAGGTGACTCAGTGGTCAAAGCATGTACCCTGTAAGCACAAGGAGCTGAGTCCAAATCCTAGCCAGCCATGTAAAAGGCTAGATGCTCACTGCACATGCTTCTCAGCCCAGCACTGGGAGGCAGAGACAGGCAGAGCTCAAGAACTGCCTGCTTAGTTAGTCTAGACAAAACAGTCAGTCTCTTCTGGGTTAGTGGGAGACTTTCAACACAGTAAGACAGAAAACAGCACGGGAAGATACCCAGCAGCGTGGGATATTTTATTTTGCTGTACATAATATGTTAAATAATATTTGAGGTCATGGTTTCCTTCTTTCATTCACCCATGGCTTTAACTTTCCATGTAAAGTTTCAGATTAATAATAATTATGACCACTTATATCAGCATTTTTCAAATTTACATATTTTAGTTGGCTGTTAGTTTCATTTTATATATGAAATGACTAGAGGTAAGAGAGGCTACACAGTAGTAATGAACAATAACCTGAGACCTAAACTCATGGGTCCCTGTATTGTCCTGTTCACGACTACAGGTGTGTCCTCAATACTGGGTTCATTTCAGGACACAAAGCTAGCTCAGTGGAGACATGTGTACACCCCTCCCCTAGAAAGACCAATCTGCTTCCTTCCAGAATGGGAGCGTGATTCTGTAGGAAAACCTAGACTTTGGAAATAAATCACCCTGAGTCCCCAGCAGCCCCTCTGATAAGCCGTGAAATGAGACAAGTCATGAACCCCTGCAGCCTCAGTCTCAGTCTCTGAAAAGGTTGTAGGGTTGCCGGGTGCTTATAAGATATTTAATCCATACAGAGAACTCAGTGGAAGTCATGTGTTGTCATCTCTGTTGTCATCACCCTTGGGCCTCAGTTTCTCTGGAGGTGTTGCTTTATTTTCTTTCCATTCATTGGCCTGGCTTTTGCCTATAACTTCATGTTTCCAGCAAGTTAAGTCTGTAGAAAACTTAATGTGATATAGAAGCCGCCTTTGTATTGCACTTGAACTTGAGGCTGCTGGAAGCACCGTTTCCTATAAACAGCTGCTTTCCTAACAAGGATGCCCATGCCATGATAGAGGAGGATTGATATCCCAAGACTCCTTTGTTACACAGCTTATGTCATCAGCTTCCTGTGCCAGAGATCTGGAGGTAAAGCCAGCAGAAGGGTGCTGCCAAGGAACTTATTTACAAGTGGCATTTGCATGTTTCTGTGGTAGAGAGAGGTTTAGCACTTTGCTGCTTCTCAGGAATGGCTGCATAAAGAGGATATCATGAGAATGACTGTAGGATTACTACAAGCAAAGAGGCTCAGGGTGCTGTGTCTGTCTCTGGGAAGAGTATGGGTCTTACCCCACCCTACACAAGCAGAAGACCCTTTCTACAGGCATGCCAGCCTTCTGTGGATCCTCTTGCCAGCTGGAAGAATTCTTCCTCTGCCAAGATTGAGTTAGCTACTTTGCATAAAACCACTCCTTTACAAGAGTTAGCCCACCCCAGCAGACTTCTCTGAGACCAGCCAAGCATCCTCCACCCTGTTCCACTGCTTGCAGAGGCCTGACACAAGAGCCATTTCCTCCATAAGCTGTTCAGAAGGCAGTTTTCAGCAGCTGCAATATGACAACAGAGTTCTTCCTTTTCAGTCAGTTGCAGATAGAAGAACTTTCTACCATGTACCTGTAATTGCTGTGGGCACATTGGGGAAAAGTAGCTGGTATCACAACACTTGAGAGGTAGGAGCAAAAGGATGAGGACTTCAGTGCCAGCCTGGGCTCTGTGATTCTCAGAAACCCAAGCAAGAGCTAGTCAGTGAGACTTCTTTTTCTGTCTTATTGTGATAATGTCTAGCGACAACGATAGTTTAAATTCAGGCCAACAGCATTGGGTTTGTACCAGGACACAGCTATCATCCACACCTGCCTCTGTGACTCCCTAGGTCACAGGATGAAGTGTGTGGGTGCCATTGTGTCATCAAACTAGTTTTCCACAGAGAAAGCCAGTGAGGTCCAAGTAGAGCTCTAGTGCTGTAGGAGACTCGAGTGGCCTTGGGGCTCTTCAGTATTCCTAGAGACTGTCACTACTAAGTCAAAGAAATAGCAGACCATAGCAAAATGTGAGTGTTCTGGCTTTTCCCCTGTACTACATTTAATAGTGGAACAATATGAATTAAGATGAATTACAATTTAAGTAAAACAAACAAACAAACTGAATAATCACACAGATTTTTCAAGCATCAGGTGTCAAAAGCATCCTTAGTACTCAGTAAGTATTCCAGCAGCCTCTGCTGTGCTGGGCAGCACAGGAAGAAGAGCATAAAGCAACAAGATGTAAGGACAGTAGTTCTTGCTTGTAGCTTCACGTTTCTCTAGGGTCAGATGTGCCCTTACTTTCTCTTTGTTTCCATGAGCCCCCTGTCCTGTTCACCAGCGCTGAGCCAGGCAGTAGGAGCTGGGCAGACTCCCAAAGAGTGAGTGACTCTGCCTGGCTCAGTGGCTGGAAAGGTGGGCAGGTCTCAGAGCCTCAGCCTTGCAGCATCTTGGCTTTGCAGCAGAAGATCTGGAACTGACACCAGCAACCTGGTAATCTTGCCAGATGTTGATGACTACCTTTCTAAAGACAAGTATGATTGGATCCTTTTCCTTTGGCAGAGGGATGTTGAATTTAAGTAAATTAATTGTGGACAATAATGATTTCCTTTTGGTTTGCCAGAACTTTGGTTGGTCCAGAGGTGGTGACTGATGCATTTTATAAAATCAACTAAAATGGCTTTCTCATGACCTGCAGCCTTCATTGGCTGCTAGCCCAGGCCACCATTTGTTGTTTTTTTTGTTTTGTTTTTTTTAAGATTTTTATTTATCTTGTTATGTATGTGAGTACACTGTAGCTGTCTTCAGACACACCAGAAGAGGGCATCGGATCCCATTACAGATGGTTGTGAGCCACTATGTGGTTGCTGGGAATTGAACTCAGGCCCTCTGGAAGAGCAGACAGTACTCTTAACCACTGAGCCATCACTTCAGCCCATAGGGCCACTATTTAGGAACAATTCATTGCATTTTCACTGTGAGAGACTAAGTTTTTTCACAGTTGAACCATTAAGTGGACACTTAAATATCTTTGAATCAAAAGGCTATTCACATTATATAGCATTGCCACCCAGCTCCCATAACCTGTGTGTGTGTGTGTGTGTGTGTGTGTGTGTGTGTGTGTGTGTGTGTGTGTGCGTGTGTGTGTGTGTGTAAATGTACATACATATACATGTACATATATACATCTATATGTACATATATATGTTTCTCAGGCATCATCAGGAGCCAGAGGATCATGCCACAGCCAGGCAATTGTTGCAGTAAAAGGAATCACTGTACATACCATGTATAGAAGAAATACATAGCCGACTCATATTCTAAAGATGTAAGAGGGGCCAGGGGACACAGCCTGTATGTTCTTCTTCCTCTTTAGTGGGCACTGATAGATACTGTCTGATCAGATGATCACTTTTTAAAATCATCTAGTGAATGTACTAATAGAAAATATGAAAGTGTATACCAGAAGAAATACCCTAAAAACTTAAATTAACTTCCCATGAGGTAGGGCTTGTGGGGGGCAGAGGGGGGGTCACTGTGCTTCATCCTCTGACTTGGGTTTTGTTTATTTCCAAATTGTACATGACTTTCAATGAAAGTAAAATAAAGCTTCTGTTCAAATTCTGCACTTTAGAAAGATTTCTCCTTTTTCTCCTTGTTTGGACTTTCTCTATTTGGAAACTTCGTTTCCTCTAAAAGCTACCATCCATTTTATCGGTTAGATGTCAGGTTTCTCTGAGAACATCATTAAATAGTTGCTTCCCATCATAAACATTTCCAGACTCCATGAGAGCAAATACTATGTGAGCATGGCCGTCGAGCTGTGACTTGGCCAACATTGCATCTCTGTGACCTGGATTTTCCGTGGGTTAGAGCACAAGCTATTAGCCTAATACTTGTTCCCATTCTAAGAATGACTAATACTTCTAAGAGAAATGAAAACAGCTGCTTTTCCATAGCATTAGAGTCCCAAACAGCTGTCACATGTACTTTTTGACATCTTTTTTCCCTTTAAAACTAGGACAAAAATGAGTTTACTGAACGCACTGATCTGGCTCATCATGCCATGGAGCTTCTGTGGGGAGAAGCCGTAGAAGTCCTGTTGAGATAAAGCGTAGCTATCCCACAATGCTTGAACATACTTTGAAAACCCTGTGGTGAGACTCTGTACCAAGAGCTGCACTGCTGCCTTTGCCAAGGAGCCTGGGCCCGGCAGGCACCCGTTGCTGAAGACACTGTGGAGGACCCCTCTGTCTCCTGAGAGCCTGCAGTGCTGCCTCTCTGCAGCTTTGCTATGTGTCAGGGATCACTGCTGAGGCAGGAGAGGTTCTCCTTTGGCATAAAGCTGTTTTGCTGCCCACTGGGTGACCTTGGTCAGGCCTTTCTACACTGAGCACTTTAGGCTCTTCAGTAAAATGTGGCTCTGACTACATAGTAGGCTGCTGCTTTGTTCTTAACTGCAGAGTAAGGCCTGCCTTTTAGAGGGGCCGCCTGGCTCTACTCTTGTCCTTCCTTCTAACTCCTTGGTGTCCTAGCCTGCATGCCTGTATTTCTCTCGTGTATCTTCTCCATGGCATTGCAGTGAGACTACGAGGTCCACACAGCACTCCCCTCACCTTGCCATGTGTCCGTCCTCAGTTTCTTTTCTTTTTTTTTTTTTTTTGGTTTTTCGAGACAGGGTTTCTCTTTGTAGCCCTGGCTGTCCTGGAACTCACTCTGTAGACCAGGTTGGCCTTGAACTCAGAAATCCGCCTGCCTCTGCCTCCCGAATGCTGGGATTAAAGGCATGCGCCACCACGCCTGGCACCCGCCCTCAGTTTCAAGTGAGTCCCAGTCCCCACACGTTCTGTGCTATAGCTTTGGTTTGGGGTCCTATTTTGGTTTTGTCTGTGTGTTTTAATGGCTGTGACTACTTTGAGACCTGGGAGACTATAACTGCTAAGGGCTCTCACCTCGACTTAAATCCCTAGGAGGTACACCCTAAAGCATGGGCCTCTCACTGGAGCTTGCCCAGAGCTGTGAGACCTTGGCCAGAGCAGCAGTGAGAACACAGGAGTGCTGTGTTGGCCAGACCTGGAGCACCCTGATAAGCAAGAGGGTTAAAAGCAAGAGAAACTTTCAGCAGGACTTCCCAGGGAACATCTGACATGAATGGAGAAGAGATGCTTATTGGCTTGGTAGTCAGCTGAAGGAGACAGGAACTGGAGTAGAAGCTGCTGGATTTACTATTATTAGCAAGGCAAATGGAAAGCCAGCAGGGCAGCCAGCTCCTAGATAATAGATGAAACCAGAAAGAAAGCCCCCAGAAAGGAACTGGGATGACAGCCATGACCCCTCAGACACCATTTTTCTGTCACTCTGTCACACAGAGTGACATAACTTTTAGTTATGTCACAGTTAGCTTAAAATAAAGCAAGCTGTATAATTTCTCTTTTTACTTGTTTGATATCTTGAGAGCTAGGCACAGCAGAGTATGCTGAGCTCCTTCATTGATTACTGTGTGCCCGGTTGAGTCCCATACCTGTGTTGGAACCTCATTTAACTCTTGCAGCAGCCACTTGAATCAGCGTGGGTTCCATCCCCAGCATAGAGACCAGGAGCTGGAATTCACACCTGTCTTACTCAGGGTTTCTATTCCTGGACAAAACATCATGACCAAGAAGCAAGTTGGGGAGGAAAGGGTTTATTCAGCTTACACTTCCACATTGCTGTTCATCACTGGAGGAAGTCAGGACTGGAACTCAAGCAGGTCAGGAACCTGGAGCTGATGCAGAGGCCATGGAGGGATGTTTCTTACTGGCTTGCTCAGCCTGCTCTCTTATAGAACCAAGACTACAAGCCCAGAGATGGCACCACCCACAAGGGGACCTCCCCCACTTGATCACTAATTGAGAAAATGCCTTACAGCTGGATCTCATGGAGGCATTTCCCCAACTGAAGCTCCTTTCTCTGTGATAACTCCAGCCTGTGTCAAGTTGACACACAAAACCAGCCAGTACAACATCTGAGCAGTAAAGGTTGCCCAATTTAGTGGGAAGTACTGTAGCCAGAGCCCACACAGCTATTGGGAGAGCCGCACAGGGTTTCAGCCATGCAGGAACTACTTAGGATTCGAACTGCCTAGCTTAAAGCAGCCTCCACTTGGTGCATGTTTGTTGGGACAGACAGAAAGGAGCCCTGTTGTCAGGTGGTGCTGATGTTTTAAAAAATCTGTGGGGAGGGTAGTATATTCTGGCACTAAAACCAAGAAAGCAGGTAATGTTTCACATCCAGGGATAATGCACAGAGAACCACATGATAATACAGAGCTGAGCCACAGAAGCAAGCAGTAAGCAAAAGTCTCATCAGAATCACCTCCTAAAAATACCTTTAAAAATGATTCTTGGGGACCTACATAGTATAATAACTTTTCTCATGAAATTTCATACAGTTAACTTTTTTATTCTTTCATATTAGAACAGATGAAAGCTAGGAATGAGTAATTATAAATAGTTAAATCAAACTTAGCCAGAAAGATGCTCAAAGTATAAAATGAGCTGGAAACCTGAGACCCCACCATCTGCCCAGTTAGCTCATTCAGTCATTCATCACACATTGACCAACTTGCATCATCTCAAAGACATTTGTCCACACATTATTTACATTGTTCTCCTGGTCAGATCATTCCCTCTCTTGCCCTCCATTCTTAACTAGCAAATACAGTTGAGTTCCCATAAATGTAGAATTTAGATCCAGGCATACACAAGACAGCGCAGGATTTCAGATAAGCTCACTGAGAGCATGCTGGGAACTGAGCAGGGCACCTGGCCCCTGAGGCAAGGGCCATTACCTTAGTGACGTACAGAGGCCAAGTCAGGTTGTTAAAAAGGAAGCTTGCTTTTGGCCTCCTAGGATTGTAGAAATCTTGCTTGGAGCAGCGCCTATGGTGACAGGAAATGTGCTGTCTGTTGTGGGAAAGGATGGAGGATCGGCTAGGGATCTGTGAGGATCTGCTTTTTACGGGCACACATTCAGTGATGAACCCAAGGGAAGCTCACTGACACTCGACTGACACTTGGAGCACAGGTGCTGGTGAAGGAGTAATACAGGGACAGACAAGGACCCATGAAGAGTCTATGAACTACAGGGGACCAGTGTGCTGATTCCTAGAACACAGAGCAGGAAATGAGAACAGAGGGAGAGCCTAGCAAGCAGCCCCAGAGAAAACCTTCTGCATTTGCCTCTAGAGAGCACCCCTGACAGGTGGGTGAAGAGAGAATGACCAGAGGCAAGAGACAGTAACAAGACCATTATGTGCTGATGGAAGGAAGACCGAGTGCCCTGTGCACCCTGAAGTCCCTAGAGACTAAATGTAGTATTCCCTTATCTGCAGTGGGGCGTGGCAACTGTGCTGAGAACAGCTGAGTAAATTCACTGGTAGGAGCTCTAGCAGGCCTGTGGCCAGCAGCCATTGTATGTGCTGTTTGCAGAACACTGTCTCTAATACCTGCCGTTACCCTCTATTTCCAGAGCAGAGACTGAACTGTTGAGAGGATGTACTATGCCTTATCCAGTCTCTGGCCTCAGTGGATCTGAAGGGAACTTTCAGATTCCCAGGCATCAAAACACAGTCTAGTGACTGGAAACAGTTGGCTCCCTGTACCTCCTCACTGACCCTGGCTGGAATCCAGAGAGGCTGCAGAGGCATGGTCTCCTTTTTGTTTGTTTCTTTTCTTTTTGTCCTTAGGTGCTTGTGACTTAACTCACTAATTTCACTGCCTGTCAGCGCTGTGTTAAGGAAAATGGGTTTGAGTACTGGACTAGATGTCAGAAACCTTTGCTATCACGGGAAATTCTGTCACTCTGGATTTACTATCTTTTCCCCACAGCTGAATTCCTCAGCAGTGTGATTTAGCACCCTGGCTCCCCATCAACCAGTTTTGGCATTTATTTGAATGCATTACCCCACTGGTTTCCATAAACTATTTTACAATTGTTTAAAATAAATGACTGTTTATTTCCACAGAAACCATCTGTATTTCTTTACAGAGCAACAGATAACTGTATGTAAAATTTGGTAATGTCACAGCAACTCAAGTTAAGAGAAACATACTGGGTTGAAAAATTAGATGCTTAGGGACAGTGTTAAAGGTTTCCATTCTCTAACAAGCGATTTCTGAATCCTAAAGAAGAAAAGAATATTTCTTTTATTCCAAGTAATCTCACACCTCCTGACTCCAAAGAGAACATTTACCTACCTTAGACAAGATGTAGGCAATGAGCTCTCTTCACTCTTCAAGCAAATTCTCTACCTGTTTTGATGGTAGGAGACATCCGCCCAGTGGTTTCTAGCCTCTCAGTTTTGAAGTTTCTAGTTGTCCAACCTCGGGTTCTGACCTACATTGACTCCTTGCATCAGAGGCAGAATTGGGACACTGTCTGGAGCCTCCCGGCATTGGGAATTAGATAGAAACAGAGCCCCACTCTGGAGGAAGAGGTGGTTGAGAGGGCTGACTAGGTAGGCAGCACCAGGAAGGCAGCACACCTGTGTGCTGAGACTGCCCTAGGAATGCAGGCTGCTGACACATGCCCCAAGTAACAAACATCTAGAATAAGAAATACTTTATTTGGGCTGCTCTAGAGGATACAGAGGCCATTTAGGCAGAGTTTGGCTCTTACTGAAGGATAAAGATAAAGAGGCGAGAGACTAGGACGACCAGCAGGCAGAGGACCAAAGAGCTGGAGTCTGGATTACCACATCAGTATAAGAGAAGAAGACGAGGAAGCTGTGACGAGCCTTCAGAGATTCCAGCTGCTGCTGGGGAGCTAAGATAGAGTAACAAACTAGGCATTTGGATGTAGCGCAAACTGTGCATTTCCTTCTGTCGAGACTTTCTGTTTATTCTTGAAACAGCCCAGAAAGATAAGTGCTGTTGTTCCTCCTTGGTGGCAGGAAACTAAGGAGTAGAAAAGTTCGATAACTTACCTAAGGTTACACAGCTAGTAAGTGATAACGCTGCAAACCCAGGGCCAAGCAACGTGGGGCTTAGATACTCACCCTGCTGTCTCAGATGCCCTTGTGTCAGCAACGAGGGCCACTTCTAGGCAACACACCATACATGATCCTCCTGCTTCAGCCTCCCAAAGGCTGGGATTATAGACATGCACATCTGTTTTTTGTTTTTTGGTTTTTTTTTAAAATTTGCTCATTTATTACAAGACTCTTCCGATGTCTTACTATCCTAGTTTGTTTGTTTGTTTTTGGTTTTTCGAGACAGGGTTTCTCTGTATAGCCCTGGCTATTCTGGAACTCACTTTGTAGACCAGGCTGGCCTCAAACTCAGAAATCTGCCTGCCTCTGCCTCCCGAGTGCTGGGACTAAAGGCACAGATATACTATAATTTATTTAATGGCTTCCCAGTGGTGACTTAAGCCATGCAGCTTTCAGTATTAAAAATGTGATCTAAGGGGGCTGGTGAGATGGCTCAGCGGGTAAGAGCACCCGACTGCTCTTCCGAAGGTGATAAGTTCAAATCCCAGCAACCACATGGTGGCACACAACCATCCTTAATGAGATCTGGCACCCTCTTCTGGAATGCCTGAAGACAGCTACAGTGTACTTACATATAATAAATAAAATAAATCTTAAAAAAAAAATGTGATCTAAATGTAAATGTCTTAAGTATAGATCTTGTATAGTTGGACTAGTATTTGTTAATAGGCCCACAGCAGTGAACATTGAGTTATAGGATCTGAAGTTCCACCCTATTGAAGCCATTCTAGTGAACAAAGGTGATCATTCAACACCTACAAAGTCCTCTAAGTACAGAGCTGAGGTGTTTGTTTGTTTGTTTGTTTGTTGACAGGGTTTCTCTGTGTAGCCCTGGCTGTCCTGGAACTCACTTTGTAGACCAGGCTGGCCTCAAACTCAGAAATCCACCTGCCTCTGCCTCCCAAGTGCTGAGATTAAAGGCGTGAGCCACCACCGCCCGGCCAGAGCTGAGGTTTTAAAGCCTCACCGCACCACACGGTGAGGACACAGATACACAAAAGTGTTCCTGCTCAGCCTTGTGGGTTCTGCAGGAAGCAGAGTCCCAGGAAGGTGGCCTGGAGGAGCTCTGAGCTCGGAGAATTAAACAGAGGCTTTTGAGAGAAGGTTGCAGCCAAGGTGTGCTCTCTGCTAGCCCAGAGAAGAAATTTGTTCTGAAGAATTATGATGCTCCTGCATTTTCTCCTACACAAAGGAGGAGATCCTGGCTGCACGCCCTTTCCTTTCCTCGCCTTGGCACTCTCTGATTGATGATTGGAAATGATGGCAATACATAAACTATTTTTCTTTTTATTTTATGACCTGGTAATAGCTGTAACATATTTCCAGTAAATGTTTTCTATCGCAATAAAAAAGTTGTAACAAGACTAGAAATGGGTATAGTTAAACCCTAAAGAAATCACACTTTCAGAACTGTGGATTGAGGCAGTAACTCTGTAAATCATTTAATGTAGGAAAAGAGCTCTCCTAAAAAAAAAAAAAGGAAAAAAGAAAGAAAGCAGAGCCAGCAGCTGGTTCTTGTTAAGTGCTTGCTAGAATCTTGAGTTTGACCCCCTAAGACAGCTGCCCACTCTGCCTTCCCTGATACCCATTCCCACCCAACTGCTTCATCCATTTCTGAGCTGATAAATCATCTCAATGATGAGTTGGCTTTTGTTTGTTTTAATCCAAAATAATCAAAACTAATGTGGGCTGTAGTCTAGGGGGTTAGACCACAGTCCCTGCTCAGACACACCTTTCTCAGCCTGACCACACCACAGGCTGACTGGTCACTCCATAGTTGACTTTCCTGCTCTGTAGCAGAGATGATAACAGGGTCTAGGTTTGTAGTGTTGTCTAAGATTCCAGAAACCCTCAGGTGTTGGTCACAACCATGTTAGGCCCTAGGAGTACTTCATTGACTTGTTCTCAACAAGAGTGGGATGATAATTTTGTCAGATTTGTCCAGCAACGTGTTAACATTTATGACGCCCTAGTTTGTGGCAGGCATTGTGTTACGTATATCTTAGATTATTGCATGCTGCTCTAGACCAACTTGCTTCCTCAGTGTCAGACAGGAGCCAGATCTGAAACGTACATTTTAATGCCAGGCCCCTTGTGCCTCCACCTTGAGGAGTTAGCAGCTCACAAAGGCTGGGAAATAGCACACAGAAGGAGCTGATTGAGAGCCTGTGCTTCCAGACTCCAGGGCGGCCTAAAGAGCCACGTTTGTGGGCAAAACAGGCCACCCCTCCTCCTTGGTTAGGTTCTGTTCCTCTCCAAAGAATGAAAGACTAGAGTTTGTGCCCTGGATGTGCTCTAAAAATTAGACATTTGCCAGCCTTTGTCTTTAATTTCTGATTCTAGCTGACACTTTCATTAATGGTCTAGCACAAGCTTTCTGTCGACTAGAAGACTACTGTGTAAAAGTGGTTTTGCTGTCCTATCAATAATGGTCATAATTTCCCCAATACTCTCATCAGCAGTGAATTGAGTCTTGCAGCAAAGAAATGGAAACCCCAGTGCAGTGGTTGAAAGTGATTTGTCTTGTAGACGGCGTCTTCTTTCAGTAAAATCAGGTCAGTGTGGTGCTGCTGGGCCAGATGCAAGCCTGAGACAAATGAGTTGGAGGAAATTGATCATTTGAATCCTTGTGTTGTTTTTAGCTATAGTCACTTTTTCATATCTCCCTTTCTTTATCTCCATCCTTAATAAGCTTTAACTGGTGTGCTCATCAGGCAAATTAAATGTCTCCTCATTAGTTTGAGGCAGGCCTTGGATGAGGAAAGAATGCTCTGCCCACCTGCAGGATTGGCCTTCCTGTCACAGATTTGGGGTATGGCCCATCCAGCAGTGGTGTTTATGCCTGTACCCATTCCTCTTCGCACCCTGGCCAGCCCCCAGCTGGGGTTTGTTTATCACATAGACTGGCCCCTTGACCAGTCAGTCGGCTCTTCATTGCTATTGAAAGTTAATGGGGGCAAAATTGCATTCCCAAACATTTGAACCTGAAGTGGCCAGGGCAGAACTTAGTTGATCTCTGGTGATCGGTTCAATTTAGTTACGATTTTTTGCCATTAGGCTCGGGCTGAATGATGGTGATTTGGTTGAGGCCAAATGTCTGAAGAAAATTGGCTCTCTGATAAGAGTGCTGTTATCAGAGGGGGCTACCTTCTCATTTACATTTAGATGAGTATTGATTATTTATTTACTCAGAGAAGTGAGATTCGTTTCCAATCTTATCTTTCTCGTCTCTGCTTGTCAGCAGAAAGAGAGCTAGAGCCCCTGACATCAGGCCAAGATAACAGCACTTTGTAGCAAAGATAAAAGTTGGAATGGGCCTTTTTCTAGTCTTGACTGAAAGGATAAGTTTTAAAAATTAGAACTGATGGGTCGTGCTTTCAAAACCTTTCCTGAAGGTTCTGCAGTTTAACTAGGCAGGAGAATTGGATGATTGGAACAGCTCTGGCCTTTCTTCTTTTGTAATAGGAATTGTGTTTAATTTGATTATATTGGGCTGTTTCACCAAGAGCAAATTGTGTATTGGCTCAGACGAGGCTAAAGTGTGACCTCATTGCCGTGTCAGCTTGTTCTTATTTTATCATCTAAATTCCACATTTTCCAGTCTCAGTCTCAGAGTGGCATAGGCTACAGTGGTCATCACTTAAGTGTAGTCCTGTGCTTATATTAAGTCAAGAGAAGGATGAGAGCTGCCCCCCAGAGGAAGCGCTTTGGGATGGCTGGTGCTGTGGCTGTACTCCAATGTAGATTCTATTGGCTTGTCAGTGATGGCTTTAGCTTTGTGGGTCTCGGGATTGAGCTGAGCAGATAGGTTTGCATGATGGTCTTCCTCCACCAGCCTCTTCCAGTATAGTGTCACCAGGGGAATCTCCCCAAATAGTTGGTCGTGTCACTACTCCCCACTGTCCTGGTAGTGTTTGTTGCTGTGAGAGAAACTCCAGGTTTCACCAGTGGTCTACCCCAGCTATCTGTGTGTCCCCAAGTTGTCATGGCTTCTTCCTACTTGTATTTCCTAGAGTCTGTACAGGTTCTTCAGGACTCTAGAGGAGTTTGCTTCGTCAACCTTACCCCAGTCCTCCCTGGAGGCCCAGATCAGATATTGTCCCCACAGGGAAAAGCAATGACCTGGGTTGACCCCACTTCTGATCCCACAGCACCTTGTTACTGCCTTTGGTAAGAGCAACCCTTGTTCTGGCATTCAGCTGCTGAAGTGCCTCCCTGCAGGACGGGCTGAGCCACTCCTGGTTACTCATCTTATCTCTGAGCTTGGCACAGCACTGATGCTCAGAGAGTGTTAGATGGCCAGGGACGGGCTTAACACATGGTCTTAGCCTTTGATTTCTGTGCTGTCATGGCTTGTTGTGTGAGTTCTGACATTTACTCATTTTCAAACCATGTGTAGGAGCTGAGAGGCCAGGAAACTAGGAGTCCTGGCTACTGAGCAAGTCTCCAATCTTAAATGCTGTCTATAGTGTCAAAGCAAGGCTTTTAAAAAGAACTATATACCCTCTCTTCCCCATAGATGTGGTATGCCGTGAGAGAGATCTACATTGGTGCCAGCATTCTTAGCCTCCATGTGTCTACCTGTGATGTGTTAGCCTGTTGTGTCCCATGGCTAGGGCTCTGCTGCTCCCTTGACCACATTTCTGGTTCAGCATTAGTAATAGTAGCTCTGTTGCCTGAGCACGTTGCCAAGGGGAGTCTTTATTTGTCTCACTTCATCCTCACAGCAGACTTCCGAGCAAAGTTCTGTTGGACCCATTTTACAGATGATTAAGTAGTGTACCAGAATACACAGCTGACAGTACCTCTTGTTCTGAAGTACAAATACCCCCCTTCCAGTCCTTCCTCAAGGCCCAGCCTTGCCTCTTAGCTAATTCTTAGCTTTTTCTGAGTACAAAACACTCTTTAAGGTGGTGAGTGGAACATAGTTGACATGAAGATGTAAGCATGGGCTCTTGACAATTCTTTCCCTCCCATGGACCAATCCACTGTGTGAAAGGAGACGGAGAGTACAGGCCGAATGGCAAGGCATCCTGAGTCACAGCAGCCCGGGTCCATCCTGAGTGCTACATTGGACAAAAGGGAAAGAGAAAAGGTAGATGCTAGTAACAGGTTTTTGCCAACTTTGTGACGATACAAAAGCAACCAGGTACTTTGGGGAAGTCCCCCATTCCATAGCACCAAAGTCTTCAGAAAAAAGACACAAGCTAATGGCCCATAGGACGGCTTCCCCATCTTCAGACGGGCATAGGCACTTGCTTTCCGTTGGGTGTCAGCTCCAGCTGAGTCTCAGCTGCCATGGAACCATGAAACCTTTCATGTTTCATTCAAGAGTCAGAGAGTTCAAGAAAGCCACACTGTACATGTATCCCCAGCTGGCAGATTGTACAGGTTTTCTTTGAAACTTATATGCTGGGATGTTTGCCTTGGGTTTATAAAACCCTGCCTGTGTATTGTAGCTTGGAATTTCCTTAAAGTGCCAGAGCAGTGTTTTGTTCCCAGACCATTCTGTGCTATAGCATTGCTACAATAAATACATCATAGGAATGCCCAACCAGGTTCTTGTCACTGCAAAGTGACTGCTTCCCAGAACCTTCTCTTTGTGTTCCCCTTTGCTATGCACCAGAGGGCATGTAGCTTCAAGCAAAACTGTGACATTTTAAAACTTTTTTTTTGCAAAGGTCGGACACTGCCTTGAGAGCCATGTACTGTTCGGTGTGAATCCTCTTCTGTTGTCTGAACTCATGTCTTTGGCAAAAGCATATTCATGCTGACCTCGCAGCTTGTCATTTTTAAATGGCTTCCTAGTTGCTGTTCTTTCCTTCTGTGCAGCTCTCTAGGAAGCAGACACAAGGTTGATGAAGATGTAGTCTGGCAGTGGGCAAAGGCCATACTAATCTGGTCATTGTTTACTAAGAGGTCGGTGGGTCATCATGGCATAGAGAGCATGGGCCTGGACCTCAGCAGCACAGGTCTCAGTCCCACCACTCCCCGAAGGCCATGCAATACATTCTCAGTTCTTAGTCCCAGCTGATTGCATGTTAAATGGGGTTTGCTCCTTACTTCTCAAGGTATCTGAAACATAAGTGATCTGTAGGAAAGGCTACTCAGTCCTTGGAGCAAAGCAGTCCTTGGAGTGATGGTGTGTGATCAGAGTTAAAGCTCTTCACTCCGGCTGTGATAGAACACCCTGACCAGAGACAGATTAAAGAAGAAAGTGTATTTTGGCTCATGGTTCCTAAGGGAAATAGTGGTAGCGTCAGGGAAGGCATGACAGCAGGAGCAGGAAGCTGAGAGATCACATCTCAGTGGCACACAGGAAAAGAGAAGGAACTGGAAATGGGATAAGGCTATAAATTCTCAAAGCCTATCCCTAGTGATATACTTCCTGCAGGAAGGCTCCACTTCCTGAAAGTTATGTAGCTTTCCAGAACAGAACCACTAGCTGGGGACCATGTGTTCACATACATGAGGCAGTGGGGGACATGTCTTACTCAGACCCCACAGTCATCCTGTCAGACAACAACTCTTGGCCCATGGACTCCTCACACAGTCCTCTGAGGTTGGTGCTGTTGTCATACTTCATTACAAATTAAGAAACAGACTGGAGGTTCAATAAGTTGGCAACGTCATAAACTAAATGACTCAGCCAGGATGTGGACCAAGGCCGTTGAGCCCAGCCTAAGCTGTCTTGCCTCTCACTTGGGTCAAGGATGCTCTCATTGCATGGTAGCTATTGATGTGGCTTTTTTTCCGGGATTGTGTGTGAAAGTATTCCTCTGTAAGATCTTTTATCTAATCTCCTGGTAATTTAGGTCTTGAGTCACATCTTCAGCAAAAGAACCTTACCCTCCCCAAAGCCAAGAGCCATCAGCCTCGCACCAAGTTCAGAAATGGTTTGCAGCTTGTTCCTTCCTAGGAGACAGTAGGGGCACACAGAGCACATAGCAACCCAGAGTGACATCACTTCCCGACAAATTGGAAGCGATAGGAAAGTTCTTAAGAGAGATGGGTGTGAGCAAGGTGGCCTCAAAGACCCACTCATGTGCTGGAGGAAGAAAGGCAGCTCCTCCACTGCCCTCTGGTTTTCACACACTGGGTCCATGATGTACGTGTCATCACATAGCACAGAGGTTTGGTTTGTTTGTAATGAAAGAAAGAAGGCCCTTCTGTGTTGGGGCCTGTATCACCATGGACCAGAGCCAAGCCTCAGCTCAGGGTGTTGGTCAAGTTCACTAAAATAAATTACTTTAGATCATTTTCATTTTGAATCTATATAAACCACAAGTTAAGTGATTCTGAACCAGATAAATCTACAAATCTACAAAAATCTATATTTATGATATAAGCTGTGGCCTCTGTAATTGGCGAGTAATTTATAGTTTGCAGGAGGAAGAAAGGCTCAAAGGTCCAGAATGATAAATTAAAAAACCCCAAAAAGACCTTGGGCCTTATTCCCCTCTTCGTACTTCTTACCTTGTGATCTTGGGCAGGTTTCTTCCTGGGTCCTGTCTGTGAAGTGGGCTGCTGATGCTGCCTTGCAGGATCCAGTGAGAGCAGGATGGTAGTGCTTGGCACATGATGGGCTGGTGTGGAAACTAGAGAAAGTCCTAAAAGGCACGTGAAGGCACATGCTGTTTTTAATAGAAAGGCCTGAACAAAGGGCATATCAGAGTTGCAGGGAGTTGGTCTCAGAACAAGGGGCCCTCAGCTCCTCTCACTTCCCTGATCTCTGCTTCCCAGGAAATTGCAGAAACTGGAAATTAAAAACAAAACAACAACAATAACAACAACAACAAAGGGAAAGCACCCTGAAATGTCTTCTGTGGCATCCAGGCCTTGGTTCCCTGCGGCCAGGAAAGGGGAGACAGACATGCAGGCCAGCTGCCAGCTTGAGAAGCCCAGCAACTGGGGAATCCTCAGAGTACCCATGCTAGGGTACAAGGTGACTTAGGATGAAACTTAATAACAGATCTGATTCAATTAAATTATTATATGTGAAAGGCTTTGCCAAGTTCCACACTTTGTGGTGTTAAAAAAAAAGACATAGTAAGAAATTGGAAACATTTGCAATATTTTAGATTATAAAAAAAAGCCTTTATTATATGGAAATTTGAAAAATACAGGAAAGCACAAAGGAAAAATAAAAGCATGCATAATCTCATTATTGTAACGTAACTATAGTTCACATTTTAGAAACAGCTTCCCTGTATGTGTATATGTGTATGTATGTTTGTGTGTGTGTATATATACAGACACACACACATTTTTACAACTATAATTATCCTATAAAAATTATGCCTCGGGTTTTTTTAAATAGTGTTCTATAAACATGTTTTATGTTATTAAATAACTTAGGATTACTTATAATGTCTCAGTAGTATTCCACTGTATTTTATTTAGTAGGCTCTCTGATATCAAATCTAAGTTGTTCCCGAATTTTGAGTGTATCATAAAGCTATCAGATGTCAGCATCTTGGGCTGGGGCTTGCTTCCAGGACTTCCATGGGCACCAGAATCTGCAGGTGCTCAGGCCTCTTTTACAAGTGGTATAGTGTTTGCATACCATGCTCTCCCACAGACCCTGATCTCTCGAGTACTTGTAGTGCCTGGCACAGTGCAGACACTGTGTGTTGGGGTGTTTGCTGCATAGAAAATATTCATTGTACTACAGACACAACTTTTCCCAAGTGTTTTCCAGTCCGCAGTGGTTGAATGCATATAGTATAGATACAGGGAGCTAATGTTATAGTTAACCTTTTACCTAGACCCTGCTCTAAATTTATAGAAGTAGATACATGCCTCTGACACAGTGTGCCTCTGGAAACATTAGGAATAGAGGCTGAGGTGCTTCTGGGCCCTGCACTGCAGTGCTGCTAGCCTCAGCTCTCACACCTCCTCCTACCTGCCCAAGCACACCTTTTTTTTTTTTTTTGGTTTTTCAAAACAGGGTTTCTCTGTGTAGCCCTGGCTGTCCTGGAACTCACTCTGTAGACCAGGCTGGCCTTGAACTCAGAAATCCACCTGCCTCTGCCTCCCGAGTGCTGGGATTAAAGGCGTGCACTACCACTGTCCAGCTTAAGCACACCATTCAGAGTCAGGGTGATGAGAGTTTCCTGTGCCTCTTACCTTTTCAATAACCATGAGTATACAAAGGTACAGTCTGAATCTGACCTTTTGATCCATTATGCGTTCTCTGAGAACACCATTGTTACTTAGGTTGACAAAGAAATTATGAATAAATGTGTAAAATGTTCTGCTGTCTTCTTAAATCTGCCATAACACTTAGGTGCATGGGATGGGTAGTAGA
Source organism: Mus minutoides (assembly GCA_902729485.2). Lineage (NCBI taxonomy): Eukaryota > Metazoa > Chordata > Mammalia > Rodentia > Muridae > Mus > Mus minutoides. The sequence continues at coordinate 925,064 of LR749805.1, forward strand.
ATTTTTGGGTACTAGAACATGAAACCACGTCTCTAATGTCCACAGTGTCTGAGTAAAAGAATGAACAACTAACTGATGGCTGCTACCTTTCCCTTACAAACCCAGAGCATGAGATTCACTCTGTAACTTTCAGGGTTTTTATTTCTTTGACTTTTTTGAACTATCATAGAGTTCTACACGTACCTCCTAATTGTAACTGATTAGTATGCTGTGATGATTGTGCATAAGTACCTTGCCAGCCGTGCCTCCTGTGGAGCTGGTGATTCCTAAGTCAGGAGAGTGGGTGGGCTGTTTGTTGGTTTGTTTGTTTGTTTGAGACATGCATTCACTTTGTAGCCCAGGTATCCTAGAACTCACTGTATAGACCAGGCTGGCCTCAAACTCACAGAGATCTGCCAGCCTCTGCTTCCTGTGGGTTTTATCTATGTCATCTTGGTCCCACTATGCACATTAGGAAAGAGGTCCAGAGAGGAAGGAAGGTAGCCTGTTTCACATCAAGAATGAGGCAATCGTATGTGCCTTCAGTTCATTCTGACTCAGACATCTTTTAATTTATTTTTATATATGTGAGTACACTATTGCTGTCTTCAGACACACCAGAAGAAGGTATCAGATCCCATTACAGATGGTTGTAAGCCACTGTGTGGTTGTTGAGAATTGAACTCAGGACCTCTGGAAGAGCAGTCAGTGCTCCTAACCACTGAGCCATCTCTCCAGCCCTGACGCAAACATCTTACCTGGTCTGGGAAGAGCTGACTAAGAACAGGGTGAGAAAAGCCAGTTTCTGCAATCTTGGATAGTTACACCCTTAGGACAGACACTACTGTTTTCCTTTGGCTTTCCCCAGTGTGTGGTCATTTCTGAGTGTTACATTCACCATTTCAGACATCCCCCCTCCTCCTGCCCTTTTGATCTTCCAGGCCCTCAGTACCGCCTGGAGAAGCAGAGTGAGCCTAACATCGCTGTGGACCTGGAGAGCACGCTGGAGAGCCAGAACGCCTGGGAGTTCTGCCTGGTTCGCGAGAACAGTACGTTGGCTGCCTCGCTCTGTGCCGCTTTGTCTGTTGCAAACACGCTTAGGAGCGATGTGTTTGAGAGTATTTGCTGGTCTGGCTTCCCTACACAGACGAAAAGTGACTGTTTTCCAAGGCAGACCACAGCCTTTGTGCTAGAAGTGTGTCTCAAAGCAGGATGATAGATTCTGTGCTATTCTGTAGTCTGCATCCTGTTTAGCACTGTGTGATTAATATTTTGCTCTAGAACTACATCTTCCTAATTTTGGAACAACTCTGGAAATGGCTTAGAAACAAGAGGCCCTTTCTCAGGCAAAGGCTCTTTTGTGTATACAGCAATGGGCCTGGTCAGTGTCAACTGCTAAACATCATGTTTTAGAGAAATTTAACCACTTGACTATTCTGGGCAGAAGGCGTCGCAGTGACTGCAAGTGCCACTGTGAGAACTAAATGCCTTCTTGTCTCTAGAGTTTCTGAGTTGTGAGGTTCTCTGCTAGATGCTGAACAGGAGGAGATAAACTGCTCACGGCCAGTCATCATCCAGACTCCTCCTGCCTGAAGTGTTCTTTCCTCCTTCTTACTAGCTCTGTCTCAGCTTAAATGTCACATCTGCAGAGATAGCCCTGTCACCCAAACCTGGTCCCTGTCACCCACCTGGTTCTTTCCTCACCTGGACACCAGAATGCTACCACAGAGCACTCTGGTTTTTCTTCATGGCATTATTTCTGTTATTTATTTTGTTCAATAACTAACTACTGACTGCCCCTCCCATTGGACTGTAGGCTGCAGAAGCACACCTGACCCATACTGCTTCCTCATTAGCTCAGCAGTCTGCTAAAGACTTCACCCTCTAGGGGCTCAGGGAAAACAGACTGGATGAGTGACTAAATAAAAGATCTTTAGTCCTGCACTGTCTCTTAACTCAGACCAGAGCCCTTGGCTGTCTCTTCTGGAACAGCATGCACACATTTGCCAAGAAGGGGAAATGCATTTTTGGCATTCAAAACAAATTCTCAAAGATAAAGGTTTGATGGCCTTACCATCTTCAGCTGGTTGTGAGAATCCTATGCAAAACCATGTGAAATTAAAAATTACTGTTGCCTAAGTGGCCTAAAAACACTTTAGGCAAGCAGTAAATATTTATAAATGTGTGTTCCTATTAAGAGTCTAATATACATGTATCTTTATGCAAAAATGATGTTCTCCCCTTATCAAATAAAGCAGGTATCTCAGAAATATTCTTCCACTGTGCACCTGTTGTCAGCATGTGGGAGGCTGAGGCAGGAGAGTCAGGAGTTCAAGGTCATCATCAGCTACATGAGTCTAAGGCCAGCTAAGGTACCTAAGACCATATCTCAGCAAAAATAAGTAAAGCTTCACCAGTGGGGAGAATCTGAAGGTGTTGTTGCTTCAGGTGCTGGTGACAGCAGTGGTCTCTATGACCGTTGGCTATATCAAGAGGTCTAAAATGTTCTACACAGAGTTTCCACTTTGGGGAATCTACCTTGAGAAAAAGCCCTAAAATGCAGCAAAGATTTGTGTACACTGCTGTTTTTCACAGTCTTGTTTCTGCCTATCCCCCTGCATTGGGGATTTAGGCAGTTTCTTGATATACTGACTGCACAATAAAATTAGCCTAGAAATCAAGAAAAGGGAAGGAAAGATCTATATGCATTTGGAAACTGAGGCGTAAGCTTCAGAGCCTGTGAGTGAAAAGCGATAGAGATAGAAATTAGAAGATATTTTGATGAAATAATAACAGGGCTGTATGTTAAAAATTATGTGTTTTAGCCCTCGGATTGATGTATTACAAAAGAAACATCATGAACTAAGCATTCAGCTTTAAATGAAATAGACAAATAGAAATAAACCAAAAGAAGCATAAGAGACTAAAAGGAGACAGCAAAGATCAGAAGGTGTTGAGCTAGAAGACTCTGGAAGGACTCATAAAGCCAGAAAACCTCTATATAAATGGATCAAAGTTAAGGAAGAAAAATACCAGAGAAACATCAGTAGTATCATCGGTAGTAACAGGCATGAAAAGGAGACACACAACAGATCCTACAACCCTTAAACACATAGCAAGGGCTGTGCGCGTGTGTCTGCATGTGTAAATTCCCTTGCCCCTAGAGAGGCATGGGAAGCCAGTGCTTCACCCCCCTGTCTCCTCATCACTCTTCCTCATCTTTCGAAGCAAGGTTTCACTGACCCTGAGCTCAGGTTTGACTGCCCGGCCCAAGGCCCAGGGATCCCTTTGTCTCTCAACCTTACGCTTGCACTGCTGGCACTTTGCCCACTAAAGCCATTCCCTTGGAAAAATTCCACTGTGAAAATTTTGAAAATGTAGATGAAAAGAATGAATTCCTGGAAAAGGTGAACATAATTAGCACAGAAAGAAAAGTGGATGTTCTGATGGATTTTGAAGTTAATGAATGATTGAAACCGTTACACAGAGAGAACTCAGGCAAGCAGTGATGGGACACTTGAGAATACACAAGCCCACTCACACCTGCCATTCCAGAGAGGTCCCTTGAGCTTATGGAAGAAATGAGGCAAGCAGCCCCTTGGTAATGACAAGACAGAAACCTTTCAGACCAATCTTAAATACCCTTCAATGCAGAGACCTTTCTTTGTGTTTACTTGGTGTTCACTCCCAGTCAGCTGAGTGCTTACTCCTCCTCTTGGCCTATTGTTGACTTTATTTAGCTCCTGGATTAAAGATGTGTGCTAGGGCAGAGCCACACCACAAGGTTTTTTCAGTAAATAACACGATCTTGGGGTTCATGGTGTGAGCAAATATCCTGCAACTGTTTGTCTGTCTGTCTGTCTATCATTTCTGCCATTAAAAGTTGTGTTTAGGGACTAGAGAGATGCCTTAATAGATAAGAGTACTTGTTCTTGCAGAGAACTTGCAACCTCAGAGCAGTCTGTAACTCCAGCCTCTGGCCCCTTAGTGCACCTGTACGCATTACACACACAAGTCAATACAGTCTAAACTTATTTTAAAAGTAAGTTGTGCCTAGCAGGTTTGGCATAACATCAAGGGAAGAGATGTCAGGAGTGCGCTGTGGCACATGCAGATAAGTTCATGCTTGTACCCAAGTGTAAGAATTCAGTTTCACTTCTCCCATTCTCGTTCTCTTCCCAATGATAACAGTACCTTTCTAGGGATGGTCTGTGTACATCCATATGCAGATGAGTAGTTGTGTGCATATTCAAGTACACACACTCATATTTGTATCCCTCCTTACAAAAAGAAAAGCACGAATGGTGACTTCCTCCATTGCTGGTTTCTCATCTTAAGCGATAGCTGTAACTTACTCTGCACAAGCTGACATTCTCTGTGTGTAAATCCACGTACTCCTCAACTACCACGGTTACTCTGAAGCTTATTATCATTCAGATTTGGGTTTTGAGACAAGGCCCAGGTTTCTTGTATTAATAAGGGAACAAAGGTGTGAGGATTAGTGAGTGACATTTGGCATCTCCGCCCTAGCTCTTGCTCCACAGCCAAGCAAAATCGCGGGTCCAAACTGTGAAACTTTCTCGAGCCCAGTACCACTCTCCCCAAGGCTTTGTCATGTGTTCCAGTCCTGGAGTTCTGAGACAAAACTACTAGGAATGAGGAAAAAAACCCACAAGCGTTTGCAATAAAGGCCAAAAGCAGTCAGAGTTTGATGGACTGTTTTGACTTAGTTGTATAAAATAAAAGCAAATTATGAAAAGCAATTAATTTTTTTCATAGAAAAACATTTTAAAAATTAACTAGTGATCACAACTAAGAACTATATATTATTCTTCTCTTACTAGCCATCTACTAAGAACTTGGATCAACACAACAATATTTCAAAAATGTGTTTGGTTGTTTGGTTTGGTTTGGTTTGGTTTGGTTTCCACTGTTTTGATGTGCTTGGTCAGGCCCGGCACACTACCCTTCAGAACTATGTTCAAAGGGAGTCAAGTGGATTCATGCATTACAGCAGATCTTGGAGGATGTGCTGTCCGGTCGGTCCATGGCTTCCTGTGCACGCGTTTACTACTGTGAGAGCACCAGTGTTTTCTTGGAGCCGTGAGCAGTTTAGCTGCCCCCATGTTGCTCTCAGCAGGAGTCATTGTGTTCTCCTCTAAGGCTCCTGGGATGGTAGCTGGTGTGCACTTTTATCATCAGGGAGTGTTGGTTGTAAGAAATAACAGTAGTACAACCATCTGTGGCTGGTAGAGCATTGGGTATAGGTGTGGAGGTCTGGTACCACAGAGATGGAGAGAGGAGGGAGTGACCTATAATGTGGAGGACCAAGAGAAATTAGAAGCAGGGTGCTTTCTGCTGCACCACAATGAGGTTCAGTTTATAAGTAATGTCACTGGATTGAAAAATCCATAACATAAACAGTTTTTCTCCAGAGGAGTGGCTCATGACACTAAAGCAGTCACTCCCCACAGTGTCTTACAGTTGGGTATTGAGGCCTACTGTTTCAGATTCTTGCACTGAACATTTTCCAAGTGCTTCTTCACATTTTCCAAACTCTCCTACGGGCATTCTCGTTGTGAGGAGACTTTCCCAGAGCTAGCCAGCTAGAAACCACAGAGCACCAAAACCTGTAGTCAGCACTCTGATTCCAAAGCCCACTACTCTAAGGCAACCTGAATTTCAGACCCTGAGAATGGTTGTGGCTGTTGCCTTTGTACTCTGAGAGAAACTTGCAAATGAACTGATGTGACAAGTTTCTGCCTTGGGCCTGAGAGCTCACATTTGTGCTTGGAACCTGGCCTGGATAAGGCTCTTGTGATGAGCCAGAGTCCTTGAGCTTTCCGGTGTGGATCCTTGTCTGATAATCTACCACATCCTTCAGCCAACTGTCTGCTCGAAGCTGGAAGCAGACCAGGAGGAAGCCGAGAGTACATCCCACAGATGGTAGCAGAAGACTCCCATTCTTGTTCAAGCTTCCAAATAAATCCTGGCACCATACTGAGCCCCAATTTTTTCTTCTGCCAAATGCTCTGGGTGACCTTTCACACTGATGAAATGTAAGTCTCATCCAGGGCCTTAAAAGAAAGGAACAGTTTCATCGGTAGCTTTGAGATGGGAACTCTGGAACTCCTCCTCATCGGGACCAAAACATGCCCAAGATTAACGTGGCTTTGGGGACTGCCTAGAAACTGCCAAGCACTATCGTTATCACTCCCTAGGCTGCTGTCATAAGAGTTGAGCACTGTGCTTTATGGGTTGTCACTAGAGCCAGGTTGACCCTAGGTGAAGTACTTGCAGCCTCAGACATAAATGGCACCTCTCTTAGACTCAGTGTCCTGTGCAGGTGTTTTGTGAAGATGGAATGAGATAGAATCACACTTGTAACCTTTTAGGCAAGTGTGCTCAAGGAGGAGGAAACTGGGGCTCTGAGAGAGAACGTGTTTGGCTAATGTTTCATGAATATTAATGAGGAGCCTGGTAAACTAAGTGTGTCTTCCTCCATTAACACTACCAAAAAACCAAGCCTTGTTCCTCTGCTCCTTCTGTTATCTCTGGAGAGAGGCCTCGGTGGCATAAGTTTCACATCCTTCAGCAGGGATGTGCACACCACTTACAGCCTTCCCTCATTCCAGTAGCTTCCTGAACTTAACTTCCTGGAGTTTTGGGTTTTTTTTTTTTTTTTTTTTTTTTTTTTTGGTTTTTTGAGACAGGGTTTCTCTGTATAGCCCTGGCTGTCCTGGAACTCACTTTGTAGACCAGGCTGGCCTCGAACTCAGAAATCCGCCTGCCTCTGCCTCCCGAGTGCTGGGATTAAAGGCATGTACCACCATGCCCGGCTCCTTCCTGGAGTTTTAAGGTCACACAATGGATGGATATAGTCCCTAGGTAGACTGTGGTGGAACAGATGAGCTTCAGGACTAATGAGACCTCATTGAGTTGCCCCCCCTAAAGACCCAGGAGAGCAACTCTTCTAAGCCTGCTGGGACCCCTGGCTGCCACATCCTGGACTTGGAGTCTTTTCCCACTCCTCTTTGACTCTACTTAGTGGATTTGTCGGCTGCAAGCTAGACTGCAGCCCCATCACCCTGGACAGTGACCAGATCTAAGTACCCTGTCTCTCATTCCCCTGAGGGTGTGTGAGCCCAAGGAAAAAATCTCTTTGCTAGAGCAGGTTTCTCTGGGGTTAGATTTCACTCACCCTCCTATCACCAGTGAATGAGAAAGAGAAAAAAAAAAATCTGAAGGAAAGCTGGCGGCCTTTGAAGTGTTTCCAGACCCTTTTGTGTTGCTTATTCACAGCAGGCTCATTCCTCCTCCCCCTGCTCTCTGCCAGGCCTGGAGACTCCCTGGTGCTTGCTCTCTGCCGGGCCTGGAGACTCCCTGGTGCTTGCTCTCTACTGGGGAGGCTTTGCTTTCTTCTGTTACAAATTACTCATCTCACCCGTTTCTATCATGTTAGTTGAACGAAAGGCTTTAAAGCTCCTTCATTAGACCGCAGCAGTACTCGTCAGATACAAAGGGAAATGTGATCATGCAAATAAGCTCTGTTTACAAGGAGCAGTGACTTGTGGTACCCTCGGTCCATATTTCAGGGTGACTTATTGCTGAAAGGGGCAGGTAGTCTCCGTAAGGAATTTTCTACTTGACGTTGCATAGCAGCGCCTTGAAATGAAATGGAAGTGTTACCGCAGAATTCCTGTCCACCTCTTGCTGTCTGTTAGCAGGGGCCAGTGGGTCCTGGGTTGTGTGCAGGAGAAAAGGTAAGGTGACTAGTACCACTTTGTCACTTGGGTGAATCCTCTGTGAGCCTCGATCCTCCATAGGATGAATGTCATGGTGACCCCAGCATGTAGGGTTGTTGTGAGGTGTGGAAGCAAATGACACAATGCGGTAGAAGGTCATAGTGAACCACAGTGCACCAAACGCCTTCTCAGAATCCTCCTAGTACCTATTAGCACTTCCACAGTCCCTTTGGCAAAGGAGGAGTGGACTCCCTGGGGCTAAAAGCTCTGCTGACCTCCATAGGAACAAACCTGTGCCCTGTCCACAGGAACTTTTTGAGTAATGAAAGCTTCCATTGTGCTAACAACTTCCACATGAATTGACTTTTTCTCTCTCCCCCTTTCTGAACCCCCCCCCTTTCATTTTATCATTAGGTAGTAATTAGTATTCAAGGGAAATTGGTCTTAATATATTAAAATTGGTTAAGTGCATTTAGACCTGTACCACAGCCAATGTCTTATTGGAAAATGTAATTGGGGACTCTGTGTATGTAATTAATTGAATTACAATTAAGAACTTTCATTAAGCGATACACTGGTACATTAGAGCAGAAAGGAAACATGTTTGACAAGCCACAAACCCTGTCTGGGCTCTAAGTGAGGGCACAGAGCTTCGCTCTCTTCCAGTCGGCTCCTGGCCCCAGAATGTGCCCCGCTGCCCCCAGTAATGGCTTTGGTAATGCATCAGGTGACATTATTCCTGAAGTGGCTGGATGGGAGGTGGGTTTCCTCCAGTGCTATGTTCTACTTCTTGATTCCAGAATCAGGAAGAGAGCTGCCTCAGTGTTGGTCAGATTTTCCTAGTCCATAGGTATTCTGCTGTGTAAACTGTCCAATGTTAGCATCCAAGAAAACCCCATTACTATCTTCGTGTCCTGAGCAGAAGCAAAGATACTTTGGAAGAAGGAGGGATGGGAATTTTGCCAGCCTAAGTTGCAAGCAAATCCACCATGAGCCCTGTGTCACACACCCTGAAGATGGTCACACTCCGGCTCTAAAGGACAGTTGTGTTCATGTTGAATGTGTATTTGTTCGTTTGTCCTTTACAGGTAGGCACAGGGTCTTAGTCAGGTTTCCATTGCTTCAGTGAAACACCATGACTAAGAAGCAAGCTGGGGAGGAAAGGGTTTTATTCAGCTTATACTTTCACATTGCTGTTCATCACCAAAGGAAGTCAGAACTGGAACTCACACAGGACAGGAACCTGGAGCTGATGCAAAGGCCATGGAGGGATGCTGCTTACTGGCTTGCTTCCCCTGGGCTTACTCAGGGATGGCATCACTCACAATGGGGTGAACCCTCTTTCCCTGGTCACTAATTGAAAAAGTGCCTTACAGGTGGATCTCATGGAGGCATTTCCTCACTTGAGGCTCCTTTCTCTCTGATAACTCCAGCTTGTGTCAGGTTGACACAGAAAAGCAGCCAGTACACATTGGATCTCGGTTATGATCAGTGGCAGCTATAGGGTTAAAGAGTGGGCAGCAAAGACTAGTTGAGATATACTGGAGAGACATGGAAGGGTGAAAGGCAGAGAAAAGAGATTTACCCAGTATGACCACAGCAGGAAGAGGAACAAATAAAGGGGTTCACAGATGCCCAAGTCTACTTTCAGGAGCTGAGAGGCTTGGGTTTAAGTGGAGGGCAAGAGGAACGGAGTCCAGTCAAGGTATGGTCCTGCCCATCGTGGCTCAGCTCTGGTCCCTCCAGCAAGATGCTAAGATAACCTGCTATGATGTTCGTGGGTTACCCCGTTAGGTTGATGCCTCACCTCAACTGAATGGGAGAGGGCTCTGTCCTGCATGCTTTTGCTCTTGTAACTCAAGGGAAACTCAAAGAAGTCATTGACCTGATGTTCGTGGGTTACCCCGTTAGGTTGATGCCTCACCTCAACTGAATGGGAGAGGGCTCTGTCCTGCATGCTTTTGCTCTTGTAACTCAAGGGAAACTCAAAGAAGTCATTGACCTGTGTTCCCTCTGTCAAAAGTCCATACGAAATGAAGACAGGCTGGAATGGGCTTTTGCTACTTGGTGGGCTCAAGTGAAGAGTCAATATGTTTATTTAGCAAAGGCAGCTTTTGAGTGTCTTTCTAGAGGAATAGGTTTCTTTGAGGAAAGTGAAAAATGAGTCAAATAATACTACGAGAATGCCATAAGCTAGACACTGCCCCTCTGAAGTCTCAAGACAGGAGAGTCTACTTAGCACTGGGAGGACCACCCTGGCCTGAGCATGAGAAAAGGGTAAGCCGAGGGCTAGGTGGGCCCCTTCTGTCATCTGTTCTCATCAGAAATTCTGCAAACCTAAAGCTGCTGCTTTCTGACCACCTCATAAAGCAAGATTACCTTGATTTATTGAGGGAGAGCTGACATCTCTACGTGGGAAGTCCTCCAGCACACTGCCTCTGGCTCCAGGAGTTCAATCAATTAAACACTGTGACAGCAAGGATCCCTACTCAGACTGTAGTGTATCCTATATCCTACTGTGTGATCCTGGTGGCTTTAAAGAGAGACGGTAAAGGGGTCTGTGTGTGTTATAGTATATCACCTATTGATCGTTTTTAGAGACCAGCGAAAATGACTAGCAGCTGAAGGGAAGTGTTTAATAGAGGGGAAGCTTTGGGCTTATGGGACTTTGGGGACTTAAACAGCTTCTGGGAGAAAGTGATGGATGCAGAGCACTAAGGAAGAGTTTTCTCCACGACTCACTCAGGCGTCCAGCATCGAGACTGCCTGGAAGAGAGACATTAAGTCTTGCTCCTGTTTCCTTTGTTCCAGTGGAGCAAGCATGTTCATAGTTCGTTTCCTCAATACAATTGAGGAAATACAATGGGCCTGTGGAGTTGTCCAGCTCCGGCCCATTGAAGGAATGCCTTTACCCAGAAGAAGTCAGGCAGTGGGTATACAGGTCATTCAGTTGCTGGCTCAGCTTTCACAGATGCAGGACCATGGACCCTGAAGGCACATTGAGCCTCATTTTTCTCACGTGTTAGAGGAGGATAACATCTAACCTAAAAGGACTTTGGGAAGTGAAAGGAGATCACGTGTCCATAGTGCTGAACATGTATGTACAAACACTGAATAACTGCTGGGCTAAATCCCTGTCCACCGAGCACCCCTCTGTTGAAGGTTCTGGATGGCCTGGGAGTTCAGTAGACTCAGGTGAACTCCCTGGGTGAGTGAGGTCTAAGCCTCAGATTCTACTAACCACAGAACTTGTCAGATCAAAGCTTATGGTTGCATGGGCTATTGGCAGCTTTTGTTGAACATCTACTGAGTACCACAGTAGGAGTGCCTGTACACAAGGAGGCCACAGATGTTAATATGAAAGAGCCACAATGAGAGCCTTCCCCTGATCCCTGCAAGTTATAAGAGAGAAACAAGGAAGGCTCTGTTGAATGGACTTTGAGGTATAGACATTTTCAAGAGTAAAGGATGCTGTGGCTACATGGTACAATCTGAGCAGAGTCCAACTTGGCTAAAGCAGGAGTGGTAGGGGACTGGAAAGGATTGCAAGATTTTGAGTACAGTTAAGGGGACTAAGGATGGTTTTCCTTCCCATCAGTTCCTTGCACAGCCATGCTCTCCTGTATGCCAGAACCCCCTACCTTTAGACTCCTTTCCTGCACTCCCCATTCTTCTCCCTCCCTTCTCCAGCCAAAGGCAAGCCCTTACTCTTCCGAACACTCACTCTCTGCACAGTTCATTGTTTGCTCAGAATTCCTACCCTTTCTCACCATCTGAGAACCTGCCTGCTGGTTCCCTGTGTGGCTCAGCATCTCCCTGGTACTGTTTTTTCTGGGTTGGAAGAAACAGGTCATCAGGATTTGTCAGAAGAAATTGAAAGGCAAGGGTATGGGAGAGAACACTTACCTTCTGGTTAGGGTCTAGGCTTTACAGGAGACTTAAGTTGCTTTAACTTGCACTAGACTAAGCCTTTTAGACTCAGTCTGAGACCCAAAGGGTGAACTTGAAAGTCCTGTGTAACTTGCTCTGTGGATAGAGAAGCCTGCCGGTAGCAAACATCTGAGCCCATCTGAGCTTTGACATAATGACTAGTGCCTACTTGTTAGGGGGGAGAAGCCATGTGCCTCTAAATGTTTCCCTTGATGCCTATATCACCTGTATGAAATCACCCGTATGAAAGACTTTTTGAAATGGGGAATTGTAATTAGGCTTGGTTCTTAGCTCTGAGAGCAAACTTACTCCTGGAATGTATATAGAAGCTTTTAGCTGAGTTTGTTGTTGGGGCACACGCACGCACGTGCGTACACACTCAGGTCTGAGTCCACTTATCCCATCATGGCATCTAAATGAGCACCAAGAGCAGGAAGGGCCTATCCACCCACCAAGTCAGCAGTTCTCATACTGCTTGTGTTACAGCCCCTTGAAAGTTACTGAGGGTAGCTGGGCTGCAGCTTGGTATTAGAGCAGGTGCTTAGCTCATTTAGGACCTCAAGTTCAGGCACCAGCACCAAAAGACCTGAAGCAGGAGGATTGAGAGCGCCAGGCCAGCCTAAGACACATAGGTACACCTTGTCTATGAATGAATGAATGAATGAATGAATGAATGAATGAATGAATGAAACAGGAAACAAAAATTCCCAAATCAAAACAATACACAATGACAAAACAAATCAGATGTGTGCACTACCTAACTAATAAAAATGTATTGAAGACTACAAAAGTTATTTATTGTCTATACCTAAAATATAGACAGGAAGTTGTATTTATTAAATCATTAAAAAACAGATCTGTTAGCATAAATGCTTTTGTTCAAAAAAAAAAAAAAAACCCACTAGATTTTCTTTAAAATGTTCATTGGAAGAGTAGCTCTGTGTTAGGCCCCAGCACTGAGGCAGCTGTCTGGTAGCCAGGCTGACCTCGGAGTCTGTTTGTAGTGAGCATCCCCTCCCGCATGCTAGGATCACGGGTGTGCGCATCCAGGCCTGGTGTGTGCGCATCCATGCCTGGTGTGTGCATGCTGAGCTCTCCTGCTGTGCCCAGGGCCTCACACATGCTAGGCAAACGATCTGCCACCTGAGCTGCCGCCCAGCCCACATTCTTGTCTGGTTAATAGGATATCTTAGATCTTCATATCTGTTTCTGTACTTGGTTTGTTACACTACATTGTTTGGGTTGTAGTGTAGGAAGACAATTTGTCCTAACACAGATACCTTGTTGAAACAGAGGAGAGAGTTTCTGTACCCTTTCAGAGAATTGTTGGTATTAATTTTCATTTATTTCAAAATTCAAGTGATAAGTTTCCTAAAGGTTAATTGCAATGTGGGAACAGAGCTCTTTATTATACTGTGCACTTGTAAGGGAATGAACGTAAAGGCAAAAGATGTTTTACTGTTACTATGAAAACAGCACAGGACTGTAGGGCCCTGAAGGGATCTTGGAGGTAGATGTGCCCACCCCTGGCCCAGGCTTTACAGGAGACTGAAGTTGCTTTAACTTGCACTAGACTAGGCCTTTCAGACTCAGTCTGAGACCCACTGAGCCAAAGGGTGAACTTGAAAGTCCTGTGTAACTTGCTCTGTGGATCCAGAAGCCTGCAGGTAGCAAACATCTGAGCTTTGACTTCATGACTAGTGCCTACTTGTTTTGGGGGAAAAAAAGCCATGTGCCTCTAAATATTTCCCTTAGTGCCTTTGGATCTCTGATTTTGAATTCACTGTTCTAGTCCACATTCTCTTGTCCTGGGGTCACAGGGGTGGGCATGTGGGGCGAGTGTGTAGGAACTGCTTTTAGTACCACCCGACAGAAGGCAAATGAAACACAGCAAAGGAATCCAGGGACTCAAGAGTCAGATGGTCCCGTCCCAGTCATTGTAAACCCAGATGTTAATCTACATCTGACTTTATACCTGCGGTCAGTCTTGTAGCACCCACTCTTTCTTCTTTACTGCAGGAGCTAGAATTGCCTTAGACCCGGCTCCTTTATTAACTCCTCTGCTTCCTTTTGTGTTTGGCCTTACTTCCCCTGAGACCAAGTCCATGGTCCTCCTGGTTTTACTCCAGAGACTTAGTTTTTTGGGGTTTTTTGTTTTGTTTTGTTTTGTTTTCCTTTGGTTTTTTTTTTTTTTTTTCGAGACTCCAGAGACTTAGTACTTCCTCTAAGATTCTCTGTTGTCCCCAGGCCCTTCTGAGTTGCACCCTCTCAGAGCCTTCTTGTTAGTCCATTTGTGCTCTGGTGCTCCAATCAACACTAAGCCCCACCCCCAAAATGTGATCTATCACATTCAGCCTTGAGTTCCAGCAACCCGAGCGTTTTGACACAATACATTATGGTAATGCATAGCACATAGAGACATTACCACTCATGACTTTGACAGAGTACACTGTGAAGTCTTTGAAGGCACCATTACAATTTATCTTGTCATTCATGAGAAGATCCAGTTCAGCTTTAATGTAGATGAACGCAGTGTGGCTTTTGTCTTATTTAATTGCTTGTGACCTTTTTAATTGCTAATTTAACAAAATACCAAAGGGTTATATCTCAATTAAATTAATGGTTAGGGGAGGGGGCTTGTGTGTTTGTTTTTAAGACATTCTGGTTCTCCTTTTCACTTTGGGAAGATAAAATGTCATCTTGAACAGAAATAGGGTTGAAATGTGAAGTTGATAGTACAGTAATGATTTTTCATATGCAAATGGCACAGTACCAAGTGTCTTGAATGTATGTTTGGGTTCTCCCTTCTCTGGGGTACAGATCAACCCGTTGCATTTCTCTGATCCCCAAACATACTGCTGATTCAGTGCTTTTTCCCCATGAGACGGGGAGCCATGCATTGGGCTCGCCTGCTTCTCCTGCTGCTTTGTGTTCTGTAGCTGGTCAGGACTGCCCGAGGGTCAAGAGCCTCTTCTGCCAGTGCCATCTCACATCCTGCACTCCTGATAGGAGGGTGAGACATGAGCCCACATAGATAAGCCCTGCACTCAGTGGCTCTCTGGGCCCACTTGAAAACTGGTAGTGAACTTCAGAGCTGCTGTCCAGTTCAGCAGGTAACCTGCTTGGAGGGGATGCCTTGATGCTCTGCCTTCCCGTTCTGTGCACTGTGAATTTACCCTGGCAGAGAGCAGGTCAGTGTGCGAAGCATTAGTGTTGAACCAGCTCCAGCTGTGAAAGTCTTGGACAAAATTAATAGAAGGAAATTGACAAGCTTTGCTGGTTATTCTATAGCTTTAGACCTTGACTGAAATCCTATCGCCTCATCTGCCCATTATTAACATTTCAGCAATATATAAAGTTTTCATTAATCTCCCACAGTAAAGTTAGCCATGAAAACTGGCACTTGTTTGAGCTTTTAGGACACATTAGCTGGTGTATTAAACAGATTGTGTCATTCTTCAGTGGCTTCTGCAAGATGCTAAATCAATTTCTAGCCGTATTTATGCACCACTTTATCTAAAAGCATCTGAATTATCATTTACAGCTAAGATGCTTTATTAGCAGCTGGCATTGAAATTGCTCAGTAAAAAAAAAAAGTATGTCACGTTATAGTAATTGGTTTTAATCCAACACAAAATGTAAAAATCCTAAGTGTGGGGTTTTGTTGTTTTGTTTTGTTTTAGTAATTGGCATTTTAGCACAATGAGCTATTACTCTTTCCAAGTCAAATACCTGCAATGTTTAGGAAATACCAATTAGTTAATGTTCCAGAAGTTTGGAACTCAGAGCTCAACTCTGTCTAATTCGGCTCTGTCTAGCGAGTCATTCCTAGCAAGGATGGCAAAGGTGGACTTTGGAATTTAAGAAATCAGGACTGCTTCCTTTATAATTTTGTATATAAAAAGTCCTAAGATAGAAATAAATGCATTTGGCAGTGATGTTTCTGTTAAAATGTAGTTTGGAGAAAGTGGCTGTGTTAAACTTTCCCCCAGCTCCTGTTCTGATGTCATCTTACCCAGGAAACATTGATGACCATGAGCTGTCCTTTATCACCAGTGCTTCAACGAATGATACCAGTCAACAGATGGCTCTTGCAGAGATGGCATGTCACTCAGTTTGTCCTGCGATAGGATGCTGGTTAAGTCACGGCCTCTCTGACTGAGCACAGCACCTGGTGCTCATGCTACTCTTACACTGGGCTCCTGCTTTCTCTGCACAATAGCTAGAACTGACTACAGGGGTGAGCACAGCCATCACTGACCACCCACCCTCCTGTGTTACAGTCTAGAGGCAGAGACAGATAATGACTTGCTGGTCACTGTTTTATTAGAAGATATGGATGTAATGTCAGAAGCAGTACTAGATTTGGGGGCTTGGAGTCAGGGAAAATCTCCCTTTCTGGAGCATCATTTGAGCCAGACTTTTGAGAAGGGATAGGGAGGAGAGTGGTAGGGAGTGAGACAGGAAACGGGGTGCTCTGGGCACGTGCAATGTGCTCTAAGCTGGGGCTATGTCCAGGGTGCTGTATCTAATCCTTCCCAATGGAACAGCCTATCGCAGGTGCTGTATCGTCTGTATGAATAGCCATAGTGCTTAGGAGCAGAATCTACAGTTCCTATAACTGAGTTCAGTGCAAAAGAAAAGGAAACTGACATCTTTAAAAGGTCAGCCTGCAGAAAAGCATGAAGCTGTCAGGCTGTAGAACAGCAGTTTACACTGTGATGCCCAAAGCTAGTACTTTCTGTCCCACCAGCTCCATCTGAAGGAACTCCTCAAGTTCTCTGTGGTTTGCCTGTAACTAGTGTGTGTGGCCTGGGATATGGCTTAGCTTATCAATTTAAGAAGGGAAATTCCAGAACCCTCCATGTTGTCATGAGGCTTAACATGAGTAAAGTACTTGACATCATGGCTGACCTGGGCAGTAGACATTATTTATTTGGCCAGTTAGTGTGAACATACCAATTGTTTTTTTGTTTTGTTTTTGTTTGTTTTTTCGAGACAGGTTTTCTCTGTATAGCCCTGGCTGTCCTGGAACTCACTCTATAGACCAGGCTAGCCTCGAACTCAGAAATCCGCCTGCCTCTCTGCCTCCTGAGTGCTGGGATTAAAGGCGTGCGCCACCACACCCAGCTATGCATTAGATTCTTTACATGAATTTTTATGTCTGTGAATATCAAGGGTGAGTTTACAAGGTAGATCACACCTCAAATTAAAGATCACACAGCAAATTAAAGGCAGAGGTGGGAGTTGAACTAGGTCTGCCCAGCTGTAGGTCCAGTATATACCAGCTACTATACATGTGTGTCAGAGCCACCAAAACAGATTTCATTGAAGAGGTGAAGTCTGAACTAGCCTGAAGAAGAGAAAGATTTTGGCTGTTTTGGGGTGGAACTGAAGGAGTAGTCTGGGCCGTGAACAAGGGCCAGCAATTGTCCCTCAGAAGTGTACACCCCAGACTCTGGGGACTGAACCAAGGTTTTGCCTTTGCCTGGTGTAACCAGTCTGCAGAGTTTGGGAGGGTTTGAGGGAAGGTATTATGAGGACTGATGAAAGATTGGAAAACTGTTCAGCCAGTTCATACGCTGCCTTCCCTTAGCTGCTGGCTGTAGAAAGGGCTCCATTCAAGAGGCCTGGGATCCAGGGAGAGTTGTAGAGCATCAGTCTTCCCATTTGTCACTGATGTCATCTGACACAGTGTGAGTGAGTGAGTGAATGAGTGAATGTGAGTGTGTGAATGTGTGAGTGTAAGTGTGAGTACGTGTGAGTGAGTGTATGAGTGTGTGAATGAGTGAGTGCATGTG
Source organism: Mus minutoides (assembly GCA_902729485.2). Lineage (NCBI taxonomy): Eukaryota > Metazoa > Chordata > Mammalia > Rodentia > Muridae > Mus > Mus minutoides. The sequence goes on from LR749805.1 coordinate 942,519, forward strand.
CGAGTGAGTGAGTATAAGTGTGTGAGTGCGTGAATAAGTGTGTGAGTGAGTGGGTGAGTGTGTAAATGAGTGTGTGAGTGGGTGAGTGAGTGAGTGAGTGAGTGAGTGAGTGCTTGAGTTATCAATGAAGCCTCAAGAGAAATGAGCCAGGTCTTCTGGCCAGATCACAGAGGCAGCTCCGCAGTCCCAAGGCCAGCAAGAAAGAGACTTCCACCTGAAGCAGGGGCCACTGTGGAGCACAGCTACTGAGCAGGGAGCTCCTGAGCAAACAGGGTAGGGATTTGGAAGAGTCGGAGTTCTTCGGCTTTGACGACTTTCATGACACCACACTCCCAGATTTTGATATCTCGTGGAGCTGCTTGATCCCTCCCTGCTCACGCTTGTCTTCCCACTGCCCAGCCAAGGACCCTCCTTGGCATAGCATAGGCAGTGTTTGTGGAATTAACTGTTGGATGATTAATACGATAGCATTCTGTTTACTGGAATGGCATTATTAAGTCATCGCTCAGCCTTTTCCCCTCCAAATTAAATAGCCCGTATTATTTTAATTTATCCCAAAGCATTTTAAGCAGACACCATTCGCCAAGCCTCATGTATCTTTATGTCTTAAACTGTTCTTTTCCTCCCCAGGTTCAAGGGCAGACGGAGTTTTCGAGGAGGATTCACAAATTGACATCGCTACAGTACAGGATATGCTTAGCAGCCACCATTACAAGTCATTCAAAGTCAGCATGATCCACAGACTGCGATTCACGACTGATGTGCAGTTAGGTGAGTCATGGAGAGATGCAGAGAAGTGGCCTACAGCTCTTCTGTGACCAGGGTGACTGAAAAGAATTTGTTTTCTGAGGAAGTGTTAAACAATGAAATTTAAAGTACATCCTTTTCCTACCCAAGGGTTGTCTTGTCTTCTCTATGAAGGAGATTAGAAAGAGACTGTCCTCAAACAGATAGACTTTGGTGAAGGAGTTCCAAGGCTCCTCTGGTCCTGAGGATGTCCTCAGCTCCTGGGGCTACTGCTATGCACCTATCCTTACTCCCCAACCTCAGAGCTTCCTTGTTTATGAAGCTTCTTATTTGGGTCTGACTAGAAAATCTAGTACTCACTCTCAACTAGTGTTTGGGCTTGATTTGTTCTGGTTAAGCACTGAATTTCTGCTTTTACTTATAGCTAACAGGAATAGAAAAATCACCATAGTAATCAACAGGATATTAATACATCATCGTCATCATGGCTGCGTTGTTGAGGTGCCCACTGTGTTTGAGTCGCTGTGCTAGTTGCTTCTCTTGTGTTCTTTACTACCTAGAAGGTGGCAGGTTTTGCCATCCCACTTGACAGAGATGGTGAAGCAGGACAGAGATAGCCTCATCCCCAACTCATTCCACTCAAGCTGGTGGTAGTATTGTCTAGAACTCAGGTCTGACCAGCTCAACTCCTCTGCACTCTAACAAAGGTCCCAGTGCACGGGGAAGGGAGACACTGGGAGAGTACCAGGCTCACACAGTAATGGAGCTTAATTACTTCCCTGCCATATCTCTCTCGCATGTGGCCTTGTTTATGGTTGCATAAGGGGATAAAGATTTCATCTAATTCTGAAATTGCTAAGTTTATATTTCTCATAATGAAATCTCTGATATTGGCATTAATCTGAACCTAGCTAATATATCATGAGCCTCAAAGAGCTCTTACAGTATTCTTTCCCAGCTGTACATGTGTGCAGGAGTGTGAGCCTGCAGAGGCCAGAGGGCAGCCTCAGGCGTCTTCTTCAGCTCATCTCCACATTAGCTTTTAAGACAGGGTCTTTGACCAACCTTGGAGCTGACCAATTTGGCTAGATGGGCCAACCACAAGCCTCTGGGATCCTCCTGCCTCTGACACCTCAAGACCACCTTTCTACTTGAGTTCTGGGAATCCTAACTCAAGTCCTCAGGTTGATATCACTTTACTGAGTCATTTCCCCAGGCCCTTTCCAGTTTTATTGGCAGGCACTTGCCATATCCTGAATGCTCATTCAGCGTCCTAGTTAAGAGAGGGACAACTGAGCTTCAACTGACTTAACACTGTCTGTCTAAGCCTCAGGTCTGCTGTCCAGGAGGTCAGCCAGAGCTATACAGTAAGACCCTGTCTCAAAAGTAAAGTTAAGAAGATAAAACTTTGAGTACTGTATCCACGAGGGATGTGTGTCTCTGTTGCCTCTTGTAAAGATGAAATGCAAACACTGCTCAGAAAGAAGGCAGGTGTCTAGGGCTGGCGTGAGCATTTGCTTAGTCTGCTCAAGGTCCCCCATTTAGTATCTCCCCTAACCCTCCAAAAGAGGGTTGACCTCTGTGGTAGTTGGAAGTGGCACTATTAGGGGGTATGGCCTTGTTAGAGTAGAAGTGTCACTGAGGGGAGGGCTTTGAGGGGTCAGATGTCCAAGCCAGGCCTAGTGTCAGTCACTCTGTCTTCCTGCTGCCTGCAGATCCAGATGTAGAACACTCAGCTACCTCTCGAGCACCATGTCTGCCTGCGTGCCTCAGTCCTTCCTGCCCTGATGATAACGGGATAACCCTCTGAACTATAAGCCAGCCCCAGTTAAATGTTTTCCTTTATAAGAGTTGCCATGGTCATGATGTCTCTTCACAACAATTAAACCCAAACTAAGACAGCCTTCTCCCAAATGCACCACACAGGAACATGTGTGGCTTTGCAGGGAGCTACATCATTTTTCTAAAGCTCAGCTTCTCGAACCATAGGCCTCGGTACACATGAGCTCACAGAACTAAATGTGGGAATTTCAGAAGATCTGATGGTAGTAAAAGGTTACTGAGTATACACTTAAAACTTGATTCAAAAACTAGTGTGTGATGACTCTGAGGGGTTTGCCATGTTGGATCTCCTGATGTCACTGCAGCCTTGGTTGGGAAAAACCAGCATCTGTACTCTGCAGTGGTCACATGCTGTCACACCACCTCATACCAACCTGACAGGAACACCTCTGCTCACATCTGGGCTGACTGTTACTGTCACATGTTTGAATTGTTGGGTTCATACTATACAGTTTTTTTCCTCAGGCTGGGCTCAGTGGTCAAGAGAGTTTATTGCTTTTCCAGAGAACCTGGGTTTAGTTTCCAGCACCCGTGTGGTGTGGAATAGCAAATTCTATTCCAGGGTACCCTACACCCTCTTCTAGCCTCCACACATGGTGACTGTCTGAATGCCCTCGCATTACTTTGAGGTGGCAAGCCAGTGTGAAACATTTGAGAGGTCTGTTTTCCATGTCTGTCACATGGCAAAGTTCTCCGCAATGAATGAGGGGATCACCCACTTGTCAGTCAGCACCAAGGACTACAGGAAGAGCTGGGAGCTGTAAGAAGTCACCACCAAAAAAAAAAAAAAAAAAAAAAATCCGGGCGTGGTGGCACACACCTTTAATCCCAGCACTCGGGAGGCAGAGGCAGGCGGACTTCTGAGTTCGAGGCCAGCCTGGTCTACAAAGTGAGTTCCAGGACAGCCAGGGCTATATAGAGAAACCCTGTCTCTAAAAGCCAAAAAAAAAAAAAGAAGTCACCACCATTACCTTTGGAAGGATAGACAGACATCATTACTGGGTCTGAATAGCACTTGAACTTCCAGAGAGTAAGCATATTGCATCTGACATGCTGGCTGTGATGGCCACACTTGACACACCCCATCCTCAGCTACTCCTTTTCTTCTTGCTGAACCCAGAGTTTGCCAACTTGGCTATGATTTTCAGCAGTCCAGAAGTCCTCTTGGCTTCACCTCCCCAGTACCAGGAATACTGTACACTGCCACACCTGGATTCTCCACATGGCTTCTGGAAAGTCCAACTCATTCTTGTGCAGAAGACACTACCAAATGAACTACCCTCTTCAGGCTCAGGGTCTGCTTTTTCTGATGTCATCCATGTGCCTTTGTCATCCCTCCTAGTGTCCATCTTGCAAGTGTTAAACTGGGTTGCCCAGATTTGCAAATGGCTCTCTGAGCCTCACTTGTAGCCACAAAGGAAAGCAGTGAGATAGAAAAGGATAAAGATCGTGTTTCTGGAGTTTCTCCCCAGAGTAATAGTTCTCTGATGTAAGACTGAAAAGATCCCAGCTCCAGGATACTTGCCAGGGCATACATGGTGCCCTTTGGTACACAGTCCCAGCTCTGGGGCAAGTCCAAACCAGCCCATCGGAATGTGCTTATCTTCTGAGCCCAAGCTTTACCACTCAAAGTAGAAACCTTAGTGGTTATTCCTAAGGAGTTTTGTAACAGATGAACTGCCCTTGAGTATTGTGTCGTGTAGTGAGTAAGTTCCCAGGTGAGTCAAGTCAAGTGTGTACCCTCAAACATTCCCTCCTTACAAAGCATGTGACCACCCCCTCAACTCACAGTATACACTTACACACAGCCATCCAGGAATTCTTTGCCTTAGTTCAACCCAAAGTTTAGGGCATCAAACAGTTCTCTGTCCATGAGTATTCAAGTGAGCAGGCACATTCTGAGATCAGTAAATCATTTATTTTATTTCACCTGACTAGCCAGGTGCTTCGAATCATTGCTGACACTGATGGATAGTTCTCTCCACCCATCCATCCTGTGTCAGTCACATCAGAGATTTCCTATGGCCCTGCGGTGAGCGCCTGCCTCTATGAGCATTTGCCCAGCATCCCTGCTTACCCCACAGGGAGCCACCGTCCACACAAATCCATTGTATGCAGGCCCACACAACAGAAGGTGGAGACCTGGGCCTCTGCCCTGCGGCTGCAGCTGTCTGTCTTCTGATGATGCAGAAGGGGCCCACACTATAGTTACCATCTGCCATTTACTTCTAAGAAAGTCAGGGGATCAGAGACACTCAAGCTTTGCTCTGTAAGACTCAAATGTAAACCAGTTTTCTACCAATTTCTGACTATGAAACACAGTGGATTCTGTTAATAAACTCATGACAAAGATGTAATTATTTAAGATATGATCAAGAGGGACTGTTTGTAGTACTGCTGTAGCTCAGTTTATATACTGCTTGCCCACAAACGTGAGGACCTAAGTTCAATGTCCAGCACCCATGTAGAAGCCAAGCCACAGTGGTACGTGATACAATCACAGTACTGGGGAGGCAGAGACAGGAGGATGCCTGGACTTTGCTGTTCCAGTAAAGCTGCATGGGTAAGCTCCAGGTCAGTAACCCTGAGGTGGGAAGTGATTGAGGAGGGGGTCTTGCATTGACCTCCAGCCTCCACACACATGCATACATATGCACATGTGCATGCGTGCATGTGTGCACGTGCTCGAACACACACACACACAGCAGGAGACTAGGAATGCAGCTCAAGGAGGAACACTTACCTGTGCATGAGCCCCTCATTTCTAGCCTTAACACTGCATCATGTTGATTATTTGTAGTGACCTGTGAAAAAGTTAGAAGTTGCTGATCATTTGGTTTGTGTGTAGTATGTACCTGGTACGTGAGTAACCAGACCCTGTACACTAATAACTGAAACCACAGAACTGTTCTCTAACATACCAACGGCTTATCTGAAGAAGAGTCTAGGCTCTAGGTAACTTGCCCTGGATGCAAACCCTGTCTGTGCTGCAGTACTAAAGGTCACTAACTGTTCACAGCATACAGACAATTTTGTAGCCCCAGTTCCTGACTGAGGAAACTGAGACCGGAAGGATTTAATGAGACAATACGGTGTGTAAGAGGCATGTAGCTATTATTTAGCTTCTAACTAACTTGCTTTACCTCCCATTCGTTCATCAGGATATGGTGGGGTTTCTAGGGGATTGGGACTGAAGCCTAGTGCCAGACCCCAGCTATAATACCAAAGATGCCTCAGACTTTCTCAGCCTGGCTTGCACAGAAGAAGGCATTGTTTCTAGCAGTGAACATCCTTCCCTCTGCTCCTCTCTGGCTCTGGGTCATCTTTCAATCCCTATTAGATAGGGCCAGCCAGCTACCACACCTCCTTCTTCCACCTAGACCTGATCCTATCTGTGGCTGTTTCTCTGATGCATTCGATAGTGTTTCATCATGTCTGCTTGAAAGTTCAAATGCCTTGAAGTATGAAGCTTGCCTGTGCTAATACCAGGTTGAAACTATTTCCTTAACTTTACCTTCTGTGGGCAGGGTCCTGTGTGCCAAGGCTGATGGGACAAGCAGGCTTGCAAACACTGAGATTATGGTGACGCACGCCTTTAGTCCCAGCACTCAGGAGGCAGAGGCAGTTGGAGCTCTGTGTTCAAAGCCAGCCTGGTCTACAGAAAGAGTTCTAGGACAACCAGTACTACACAGAGAAATCCTGTCTCAAAATGGGGTGGGGTCAGATACTGAGTGCCAGCCATGATCTAGGAGCTTACAGTATGCTGTCAGTAAGCATTTTTTGTGGCACTAGGCAAAAAAGGTTTCACAGAAATTAAGAAAAGAAACAAGGCAGGGAACGAAGATACCACCATGATAATACCACTCGTTATATAACACAGTTACAACCCTGACCATGTAACTCTGTCCTTGGCCTCACACTATATACACTGGCTCAGAATCACCTCCTCCTCGGGGAGGAAAAAGCCAGGATCTTGCTGTGTAGCACAGGATGGCTTCAAAGTCTCATAATTGCTATATTTGGGAAGTTTAACCTCACAGAATTCAAAGAACTCTGGCTCTCGTCGGGCTTTCTCAACAGTCTCAGACCAAGAAGTCACGTGGTAGCTGAGCCAGTTTTGCTAGTTTGCCTCCTTTGCCTTGTCCTCTGTCATCATAGAACCTTCCCACATCACCAAAAAGATCTGCTAGTCAGCACAGCTGTTGTTTCATCTTCTAGTTAGTAACCACAAGCAAAAACTCAAAAGAAAAGTTGACTCCAGTTTGTTAACTTTGCAATAGGGACCTTGAAGATGCACCATGAGACCAGCCAATGAGAATAGGCAGCTGTAGCCAGGTCTCTGTTCCTCCTCCTGCCTGTGTGGTATGCATAGTTCTAGGCGGCTGTATGAACGAGACAGTTCTTTTGTGTAGTTTTTAGCCAGGTACCTGTGAAGAATTCATATACTCAGGAGGTAACTGGTCCTCCATGTTCCTGGCCAGGTCACTACAGTGATTCAAGGGGGCATATATCACATGTTACTCTACATCTGATCTATATGGTCACTTGATTCAGCATTGACAATTATGCAGCTCAGTGATTGGACCCCTGATTGGATCAAATAAAAATCTAGTGAGTTTAATACTAGTAGTAACACATCTGCTAACTAACTAGTAACTAACAACTGATGGTGCCCTCTGGGAAAGCCTGTGTACTAGAGCTAACACAGTGGCTTGTTGAGGGAAGATTCTGATGACTGCAGATGTCAGGATTTGTATAACTGTGTATCTTCTCCAACATCTCTCCCAGAACCTCCCTTAGGAGAATTCCTGGACTTACTCAAAACAGTGTCAGATTCCTTAGTGGCTGAGAAGGAATTAAGCATTGGGAAAAAAAGAAGAGAACATAAAAATGGAGTAGAACTATAGCAACAGAAGGAGCTGGGGTGGTTTCCTGAGAGTTCCACCAAGACTACCCTTGATTAGCACCCTGTCCTTGGCATTAGGCTCTACTAGGCTAGGGGGTCCTGTCCCTAAGAAGAAAGGTCATTGCTACTTCCCAGTCGACCTCAAAAGCGCTTCTGAGCATGTAGTGCTGGACTCCCTTTCTCTCACAGAGAACTTAGCGCCCATGCAGAGACAGCACTGACCTATACAACCTCAGGTCCCCTGGAACAGGCCTGTCTTGTGCCCAGCCCTGTGCCGAATGCTGCCATGCTGGCTGGGACCACCCATTAGTTTTTGTGCTCCAGACAATAGTCTAGTTGGCACTCACTTGTCAACAGATGTGTTACCGCACACTGGCGCTGTCTGCTCTTGGTGGAGGGAGGCTCCTGATGATGTGAGATGACACTCCTTGAGCAGCGCTGATGAGCCTTCAGCCCACAGCAACCTGTCCAGGGAAGCAGTACTCTCCAGGCTCCGTCATAACTGCACCCAGTGATTTTCTCCTGTTTTGAGTGCCTAGCATATTGTTGGAGGGTGCTTTTCATACTGTGATATGTTCTACCAGTGTGTCAGGAGTGCTGGTCTGTTAAGCCTGCTAGTAGGGAGAGATGAATTATGGTTACAGCTCTGTCATTAATGGGTGACATCAGACAAGTCATGTCCCTAGCCCTGAGCCTCAGCATCTTCCTGTGGAGAATAAAAGCCTGGTTGATCTCTGAGGTCTCATTAAACCCAAACAGCCTGTGTGTCTGATCCTATGTGTAAATTCAGACAAGTCTCAAAGACTTCTCTGACTTCTCTGTGATGCTATCGATTGACATATATATTCAGCAAAATCCACTCTGGCCAAGGATTGTTCATTGGCACTCACTCCCAGAGGGCTCTCTGGGCCTTTAGGCTCTGTGTAACCTAAAGACGAGGATTGTGGAACTGCATCAAAAACTGCTCCAGGATTAGGTTTTGTAGGCTCAGATTCAAAGTCATAGGAAATTGATGCATGAACCCCACTCTGTACAAGCCAATAGCCAGTGGCTCAGGCTGTCCTCTCAGTCTGAAGTGGCAGCTGCTGCAGCGCTGCCAAGGTGGTGTCTCATTTCCCTAGCAGTGGACGGTATTTTCAGTGTGCCTATGACAGCGTGTTCCTCAGAAACAACGTGAAACAGCTCTCTAGTGTGGTCTTGATCCCAATTTTGCAATTCACTAACTTTTCCCTTTCTGGGGTTCATCTCATTTCATTAGTAATGTTTCATATATATATAATTTTATACCTACAGTAGTTTTATTAATTCCTTAAAAAATTAAATGCAATGTATTTTGATCATATTCCCCCCTTCCATATCCTCCCTCACCCTTCTTTTTTTTTTTTTTTTTTTTTTTTTTTTTTTTTTTTTGGTTTTTCGAGACAGGGTTTCTCTGTGTAGCCCTAGCTGTCCTGGAACTCACTCTGTAGACCAGGCTAGCCTCAAACTCAGAAATCCGTCTGCCTCTGCCTCCCAAGTGCTGGGATTAAAGGCGTGCGCCACCATACCCGGCATGAAGCGAACACTTTTGTTACCCCCGTTTTATAGAAGGGAAGGCTCAGGCTCCTGGAAAAATAAATTTCTTTACTCAAGATAACACCAGTGAGAATGTGCTCTCCCAGATCCTGGCCTCCAATGAGACCAAAGTCTCCTGGAGACTTTGCACGTGGACATTCCCTAGCAGACGTGTCTAGTACTTACAGAAAGGTTTGTGCTCTGAAACTTGGTGATGGCGGTTATTGGAAGGATCCATGGTGATAGGCGTGTTGGACTGCCTGGCTAAACAGGCATTCTATGTTTTTTGTGCTTTCAAGACTAACACAGAGCAGACCCAGGTATCTAGGCCTAAGGCCAGGCACATACTTGTTCCTATCCTCCCTTGGCTCCCTGCTATGCCATTTGACAGCAGGAGTCTATAACTCTTATGCCTTACTTAGTTCTTTTACTGGTTCATTCTTTTTTCAACTTTGTACAAGTTAGAGGCATTTGGGAAAGGAAACTCAATAGAGAAAATGCCTCTATCTAACAAATTGGTCTGTAGGTAAGTCGGGGGGTAGGGTGGGAGGGGGCATTTTCTTGGTTAATAATGAATGTGGCAAGGCCCAGCCCCCTATGGGAGATGCTATCCCTAGGCAGGTGGTCCAGGGTTGTATAAGAGAGGAGCAGGGTTAGTAAGCAGCATCCCTCTGTGGTCTCTGCTTCTATGTCTACCTGCAGGTTCCTCCCCCATTGGAGTTCCTGACTTGGCTTCCTACAGTGATGCACTGTGGTTGAAAGAGTAGGCCAAATAACCCCCCCCCCCAAATTGCTTTTAGTCATGGTCGCAACAATAGGAAGTAACTAGTCCTTCAAAGCTCCACACTTGTAAATTAGCGTCCTGTGCCTCTTTCCCAGTTTGCCCAAAGTGAAAGCTTGGGCAAGTAGTGCTGAAGCTTGACCTAAGACTTTCTTAATCCAGAGTTCCTGGCCCTAACCACTGAGCACTGCTGCCTTTAAATGTAGACAGCTCAGGCTACCTTCAGAGAGCTAGGTACTCAGTGAGCCACTGTCACAGAAGGACCTAGGGCAGGGGCTGCCCAAAGGGGGACCTCTGCTGCACTGTGGATGATGATATACAGTGCTAATTTCCTTTTATGGAAATAGTTTGGTTAGTTAAAACAGATGAGGGTCCCCTAGTGATAACTCTAAACCTTGGACAAATTGTTTCCCTGGAGAGTTGTAGCTGCATTAGAGTTGCGCTTTGTTTATTTTGAGCTGTCTTGTTAAGGAAGGATTTATATGCTGGCGTTGACGTAGGACAGCAATCAGGCAATGTTTTCTGCCTTTGACAGTTGGCAAAGTGATAGTTTGCTTCCAGTGAAGTTTGACTCACTGTATCTGGAAGCTGTCAGTGTGTGAGCATGAAAAGGTCATGACGGATGGCAATGGATAAGTGGGCAGGGGAGGAGAGTTGGTAAAGGAAACAAATGGCCCCCCATGCTTCTGAGGGAAGGGTTGACCCCAGCCACTCCAGGTCAGCCCTGTGCTCTTCCACTTTACCTGTTGGGGCTGAGACTGGGAAGCTCTGAGCACCTTTTATGACAGTGGTGGGGCTATCAGAGGAGCCCTTGCCAGCACCTCGGCCCCTTGAGTGCATGCGAGCTTCTAGATGGAAGTGTGCTTCTATTTATGGTCACTTTCCACCATTGCATTGTCATTGACCACCCTTGCAGAGGTCCGTGAGCTCATCCTTGCCAACACTAACAGGTGAGGAAGGAAAGCAAACTCTGAAATGGAAACGGTGGGAAAAGTTAACCAAGCTTTTAGAACAGTGATGGCTTTATTAAAAAACAGTACAAGCACTTTCCCAGCTGGCATGCCTGAAGCCTAGGTTCAGCCCACAGCACCACAAAGTTAAAAAAAAAAAAAAAAAAAAAAAGTAAGTAAATCAAAATACTGTTGGGAACTGAAGAGATGGCTCAGAGTCAAAAGCACTTGCTGCTCTTCCAGAGGATACACGTTCGACTCCCAGCCTCCACACTGCTAATGACTGCCTGTAACTCCAGCTCCAGGAGATCCAGGGCCCCCTTCTGGCATCTGCAGACACAGGGCAGCACAAGTGTGCAGGTAGACAGACATACATGCCAACAAAATGCCCAAACACATAAAATAAAATTCTAAATGAAAAACAATACATATTGTTGGGTCCATGCCTCCTGCTAGCCAGAGCCGACTGCGGTTAGAGTGGAGCCTCCGGGAAGCTTCCCTAGACCACCTTCCCCAGCTCCCGTCCTGGAGATGGAATCCAGGCCTTGTCCATGTCAGGCACTTGCCTGCTCTGCTCTGCTGAGATCCGTTGCTGACCCCTATGTAAATATTTTTCTTTTCTATTTCATTTGGTATTATGACATTGGAATGTTTTTCTCTTGGCTTGATTTTCTTGGGTTGTACGATATTTCATCATGGGTGTTAACATTAACACCTCAGTGTAACCATTTAGTTTGAAGAAACATATATTTAATTAAGGTCTACTTCCCTTCTTTCTTTATGTTTATACTTTGACTTGCTTGCAATACTGTGTTAAAAATGACACCATAATGAGTCCCTCTGCATTTTCAGGGATGTAACACAAAAACTTTACCCATTAAGAACAAGTACAGAAGTCAGAAGAACAACAATTGCGTGTTTGCTGGCTTGCAGATGTGGGTGTGGCATGCTTGACATGTGAACATTATCTTTTTTGTTTTGTGGTTTTGGGGGGTTTTTTGTTTGTTTGTTTTTGTTTTTTGAGGCAGGGTTTCTCTATAGTCCTGGCTGTCCTGGAACTCACTCTGTAGACCAGGCTGGCCTCGAACTCAGAAATCCACCTGCCTCTGCCTCCCAACTGCTGGGATTAAAGACATGCGCCACCACTGCCCTTCGAACATTGTCTCATACCCTGGGGAGAGAAGAGGGAAGTGCTGCAGGACCACTTGGACAGGTTCCCTTGACTCAGGTCTGAACATCCTAAGGGCTATCTGGGAACCAGGCAGTTCTGGATTGGAAGAACAGCTTTCCTATTTCTAAGCTCTGTATATGCATCACAATACTCCTGCCCCTCAGTAGACATGTTATATGCAAACCAGCACAGCTCCTGCTGACCCTTACAGTGCTGAGAGGGTGGACTCTAGCTCTAGAGCTCCTAGTTCCAGGTCCCAGGCCACTTGTGAGTTGTGCGATCTTGGACAAGTTCCTTAGGCACCCTATGGTTCTGTTTCATGAGGCTACTAGAGCACACAGAGACTGTCCAACCTCTGGCACCTAGTGGACATTCAGTGCTCACTAAGTGGACACTTAGTAAATTGATGAGTGTAACAGAGCCATGCCTGCTGGGTCTGAGGACAGTGCCACATGATTCCTGGAGCTGGAACTGCTGGAAGGCAGTGAGTGCGCCTGCCAGGGCCACACCTTTGCCAAAGCATGGGAAACATGACAGCAATAGTGTCTGTGCTCTGCAGTCACAGGAAAGCCCTGCTGTTCTTTGTACACTTGAAAGGCTGCAGTGGAAAATGGGTACAGTTGCGTTGACTGACCTCCTGAGCAGTTAACACTGCACCCTAGCTCCAGCGTCTTTAGCCAGAGCATGGAATGAACTTGCTAGCTGGCATCCCTCCAGTAACCATTCACCCTTCTAGAATGAATGAATGAACAAATGAATGGGTGGGTGGATGGATGGATGAGTAAATGAATGTGTAAAAAGTGCTTAGGCTCCCAGAGGTCTCCAGGTTCTGTCCAGTGTGCTCAGCAAGGGTGGTACCCACCAGACTGCCTCAGGCTCTCCTAGCCTGCTTGCACTTGTCCAGTAGGAACAACCAGGCCTGTGGGGCCTAACTCAGCTTTAAGAGGCAGAGACTCACACTTGTCTGTAGTGAGATTATTAAACACACAAAGGATTTTTTCCATCTCAAAAGATTCCCTACAGGTTCCTTTAAATAGTGACTCCTGGAGGCAGGCAAGAGTTTTACAGATCATTAACTGCCTGACTGAAAGCCTGCAGGGCAAGGAAACTTAAAACTGAAGCGTCTGAAGTGTCGGGAGCTCCTGCCAATTACAGATCAATCCAAAATGAAGACAGAGTATCACTGGAACCGAGTCAGTGGGAAAATGTGATTTGATTCGGGAAGAAAATCTCATGTGTGTGCTGGTTCTGTGGAGCACACCAGTTGTTTAAATGATGTTCCACCTGTCTGCCTGTCTTGAGCCTTTTGCATTCATCTCCACATCTCCATCCCCAAACTTCAGTCTTGGGGTTCCCTTCTGTAAACAGCATCAGTGGCAGCAACTCCAGGACAGGGTGTCATTGGGAAGGGTTCTGTGGCCAAGTAGAGCATAGGCAACTGATGCACAGATACAGCAGGTAATGGATGAACTATGTGCTAACAATTTGCAGATAAAAATAATGGAAGTTAAAAGTGTGCTTTACATGATAAAAGAAAGATGAAAGAGGAGAGCAGTCTGTTACATCTGCGATGGTTTCAGGAGTCCTGCTTTGTGAAGTAAGCTCTGTTGAAAAGATTGATGCAATGGGACTGACCTTGGCTTGGAGCAGGAGCTGGTGATGTATGTATGAGCATCCCTCTGCTAAATGGACCCAGATTTGTAGCACTAATATACATGGGAGCCCAGAACCAAACTCAGTGTGGCAATAAATCAACAGCCACTTTGGGTGTCGTTTCTGGTTTATATCCCACTATTGTTCTATCACTTTAATTCATGTCACTATCATCTTTTCATCTGGAACAGTTTTATATAATTTTCCAGTGGAGTTACCTGACAAATCCTATCAAATTAACAAGCTACATTAACAGTATTGACTGGCTGCGGCTTCAGGAGTTGCATGGCCTTCGAACAAAATTTTAACCATCTCTGTCTGGTGACGATTTTTTTTTCTTTCTTCCTTTCTGAAAGAGGAATGTGGGGCAGGGTTTATTTCCACATAAGAGATATGCACATTTATTTTGCTCTGTCTGTTTTGACTGTTATAAATGTCAGAATAAGAAGCAGATAAGGAGGGAAGCCCTGCTCACCAAGAATGTACTCCCCATCACCACAACGTGCACGCATATGAACACTCAGCCCATCACCACAGCAGGAGCATACATGAACACTCATCACCACTCCCATGACTTAAGTACTCGGCTCCTTTCATGGATCAATAGAGATGTCCAGATCCTTAACAATTAATGAGCCAATTGGAGGCAAGAATGTAGTTATAGCCTGTTTTAAGTGAAACATAATCAAACTGCCTCCTGACAGCCTCTCAGTAGGCTGTGCTCAGGACATCATGCCTAACTGAAACATGACCAGTGTAACCCCAGCATTTGCTTAATAAAAACAAACAAAATTGCTGATTGCTGGGCTCTACCAAAGAAGAGGGGTTCAAGATCATCCCTGTGTTCTGCCCTCTGCACACCTCTCTCTTGCGCGCGCTCTCGCTCTCTCTCTCTCTCTCTCTCTCTCTCTCTCTCTCTCTCTCTCTCTCTCTCTCTCTCTCTGTGCACACAGCCTTCTTCCTGTGTCTGACTGGTTTTGGAGTGAATCTGCTCATAAAATAACCCAATGAATGGAGGATGACAAAACCCAGTCCTGGGAGGGCGTTTGCTTTTATTCTTTTTTACATTTAAATTTGCTGTCAGGATCAGACTGTAGTGTGTGTGTGTGTGTGTGTGTGTGTGTGTGTGTGTGTGTGTGTGTGTGTTGGTTGAGGTAGGGGTATTAATTGAGCAAGCCTTGGGTGGGTTTTATCCTCTTTTGAGTTACTAATCTTTTATCACAAGTCCTGCTTCCCTTTGTCTTCTATCACAGTATATGCAATTGACTATTTCAGGGTTTTTTTTTAATCTTGACTTCTTCTTTATTTTTTTTCTACTTAGACCCTAACCTAAAAATTAATTACTTTTAAGGCTCCTATGGGGCTCACTCCAGAACACATATTAAAGGTTTATGTCTCACTTTATGAACAGTTTTTTCTTTTTAGCAAATGAGGACTTGTAGACTAGATTTGGTGTGTCAGACAGAGCATGTCATCTCCTAAATACACAGAAGGCACCTTCAGCACGTGTCAGCAGACACCTCCTATGCCCTGCACCACATTTGTTCCTAGTCATTGTCTGGCATGCACAAAAAAAATGCTAGAGTCTCTTGGCAGAGAAGCAAGGACCTCCCCCACCTGTAAACCAGGCTGCAAGATTTGAACTATTTTCTGGAAAGACCCTTTGATCTTCCTTGGGAAATTATGTAATGTCACAGAGGGAGGTTCTGTGTCCTCCCTCCATTTTCCATGTAAGATATTTCCAGATCAGAAACTCTATATTGGTAGCATAATCTCTTACTTAGGGTCTTTATTTAAAAATAAAAAACAAAATTAGCTTTATATTTCCCTCTATTCCAGTTTATATCATTACAATATAGACATAATACTATTAGCAGTATATGGGAAAAGTGTGTATTGTGTCTCTGTTATGTCAGAAAAGGTATATCCCCCGTGGGCTTTCCATATAACTGTGGGTGGTCACCCCACACACCACACACCACGCCCCACGCCCCACACATCACACCCCATGCACCACGCACCACACACCTTGCTTGCTCAGGCAGCCAGACTCGGAGAGTCTCAGATGCTGTTTAGAAGCCCTGCCTGTTGGAAGAATCCCATGTTCGCTGAAGCCTTCAGAGCTCATGCTCACCCACTATATGATTATCCAGCAGTTAGATTACTGCACTGAAGTCACGGGCATCTCATGCCTTCTTTTTTGTCACACCCTCCCCCCCTTTGGCCTTACAGGTATCTCTGGAGACAAAGTAGAGATAGACCCTGTTACGAATCAGAAAGCCAGCACTAAGTTTTGGATTAAGCAGAAGCCCATCTCAATCGATTGTGACCTGCTCTGTGCCTGTGACCTTGCCGAGGAGAAGAGCCCCAGTGAGTAGTCTTTTATTTATGTCTCCGTTTCTCACCCCTCCTCCCTGGGTGCCTGGCGCTGGCAGAATATATGGCCACCATGTCCTTTTTTCCTTGGGCCTGTTTAATTCATTACCAGAAATTTCTTTTAATCAAACAGGATTGTGTTCTGATACCCAGAGCTTGATGGGAGCCCCCATCTTGTTCCATCTTGCTGTCAACAGAGACCCTTGAAGCCCGTGCTGGTGGGGGTTGGGGGGTGGAGTACCAGGCAGGTTCCTGCTGGGAATTTGTACCAAGTGGGTACAGCTTGATTTAATTTGTGCTCCTGTCCCTTCCCACTGGGGAACTTGACCAGTCAGCCTGGACCTGCTTTCCTTGTGCCACTCTTGGAAGGTAGAGGATTTCCTGCAGTAGCCAGAGACTAGACTTAGGCATCCATCATGATGGAAGTGTCAGCACACCCAGATTATAGGCAGCCCATGACCTCCAGCTTATAACTGAACTTCTGCCTGGTCCTACAGAAGAGGCCACTACACTACTGGGCTGGCATTCTTCCACTAAACCATCTAAGCAGATATCATTGGGGTATGTTATATTTTTGCAGTTAAGTAATTGAGTGTAGTATTCAGATTAATGACTTAATCATTTTTTAGGACTTCAGTCCTAATAAGGGCAAAAGGGGCACATAGCTCAGAGTAGAGCTTCTCTGGGAAAGCAAAGAGCCAAAACTTTCTTTGTGTTCTTGGTTGCATAGAGAAGGCTTGCAAACAGGGTTTCCAGACAGCTGTATCTCAGCATTTCCTGTTACCCAGGGCTTACCCCAGTAGCTCTTGGCTTAGTAACTTGAGGTACATACTGAGCCTCTAATTTGGGGGCCTATGTTCCTGTGTCTATGAGAACAAATTCAGAGGACTTATATATTCAGAAGGAACACCAGGAAGGGTAAAGGCCAGGAAATGTTTATAATGTGGCTAATTTCCAAGGTCATCACGACTAAAAGGCTACCTTGCAGTGCCGAGCCTCTCAGCAAGGCTTACAAGCTAGGCACATGCCACATGCCCCCATGACAAGAGTTTAATTTTACTGTCAAATTCAGCAATGAAAAAACTCCTTTAGCGCAGCCTCCAGCTTGGCAAGAAAGCGACGCTTAGGCAAGTAGAGAAGTGGGGCCATTTTTGTCCTCTGCTTGTCATCCCTGTCACCCCTGTGATGCTCTGACTACAGGATGACTGCCAGAAGAAACCCATGAGACAGTTGTTTGGTGCTCGTGGAGCCTGAAGGCCACCATATCCTCTGCCATTCGTGAGCCTCGTCATGATTCTATCTTGTGGCCAGAAAAGATGTCTTTGTCCTGGCATCTTCCTTCCTAAGCACAGAGGATATTCTGAAGAGACATCTTATAACTTGTCTCAGACATGGCACGTGGTCACCTGAGGTGGGCAGATTGGGAGAGGAATGAAACCTGGATTTGAGTTCTCTCATTGACAGACACTTGCTGTGCCTAGGAAGGCTGTAGCCCAGGCTACTGAAAAGGTGTAGATATCACACGCCCAGCTGTCTGGGAAGGAAGGGAAAGTCACAGTCGCCCACTTCCCACTGTTTGAAAGGATCAGGCAGTCATAGGAATTGCTGTGCATCTGTGTTCTTGGCCCAGCCACATGCACAGCTTCAGAGTACAGAACGGACAGGGCCATCTTCTCAATATTGACTTTCTTTCCACGGTCCCAGTGTGCAAACCAGGTACCAAGCCCTTGGTGGAGAGGGGGCGGTCCTTGACTGTCTGTTGCTGGGGAGGGCAGCCCCCCTGCCCTGTACTCTAGCAGGGCTTTTCAAGCCATATTCTCTGAACTCAGAGGTTACACGTACAGGGACTAAAAGACACCGGTGCTGGCCATGGGGAGTGGGGATGCTATTTGGGAGCCAAAAATTAAGAAGTTCACAGGTAAAACTTTACTTTGGGAGTTTTTTGCTTTAAAAAATAAAAAAGAAAGCATTCTATTCCACGCATGCCCATAACCCCTGCTCCAGTCAGGGAAGGAACCCAGCTAAGAGAAAAATGAACCACAGATTCAGGGAGAGGCCTTGCCTCAAAGTTATAGGCAGAGAATAGTATCAGAGACCATTTGACACCTTCTTCTGGCCTCCATCCACACAAATGCTCAAGCTGATACACACAAATATAATAAATGAAGTTCTGATTCCCCCGCACAGCCTTCATGACGTTAAAACTACTGATCACTCAGGCCTCACAGGCCAGAATTCCCCATCCAGACCTTGGCCTCAGAGGTGCTCTCACAAAGTCTGTTTTTTGCCTCTGCCTGGCCCTACCTCTCACTCACAGGCATTGCCACCTTTTGTCCTTCTTTCCACTCCTTTCCATTCATTCCCTCAGACATTTGTGTAGAGCTCTGGACCATGCAGTGTGCCATATTATGTCCTTAGAGTCCTCCCAACCCCCATTCAGTCTCCACGGAGCTGAGTGACCCAGCCAGCCCTGCCGTAGTCTACAGGAAGTGTTGGTCAACTGAATGAATGAGCCAGGATTGAGGAACCAAAAGTTGTTCCCTGTAATTCTTGTAAAAAGCCCACACCAGGATGTTAGTAAATGAATCAAATTGACATTGTGTGGTTTTATGATTTCCAGTATCTTCACTAAATTAATTCAGCCTGGATCTCAAAAGCCCCTCCTCAGAGCCTCACCGACACGGGGTTAATCTATGGGGCCTTGTGCTTTCTCTCTTGCTCCTTCTTGGTTTTTTTTTTTTCCCTAAAGGATTAATGGTAACCCTTTTTATCTTTTATGTCTGCTGAACCTTAGAAAAAAAGTTATTTTAGGAGCACTAAAGAAATGAAAGTCACTATATTTCATAAGTTTAGCCTGTGATTTTTATCAGCATAGTGATGTATGTTTGTAGCTGAGTTTACATCAAAAATTATTCTTAGGGCTTCTTGAATGAATTATGGCAAAGGAAAAGAGTCTAGAAGTAGATAAGGTTTTTGATTTCTGCAATATATTCTCTTTTTCATGTTTTTATCTCTCATAACACAAGTGTCTTCCCAAAGACTGGAACGTGTGACCAACTGGAATAATTTAGTTGTGAAAACAGAGCAGACGCGTTATTAAGCAGCCTGCTTCACAAAAAGACGTTAAGTGTGGGGGGATAATGAAGCTATCCCCGCATTCTTACTTGAGACATGTTTGTCAGGATTTTGAACAGAAAAGAAATGTTTTAAACCCTTTGAATGTGGCCATTTTGCAGAGTTTATGAAGAAAGCTGCTGTCAGACCATTCATTCGGTCGTCATAGGAAACACAACTCAGGTTTAATTGATGCTGCATTCCAAAGTGTGAGAATAGCTGACTGGGCAAAGGGCTGAGCATTAGCATCGGTGAAACAGGAAATTACAGACTGGGATCAGCGTGGCCAGGTCCACAGCAGCAGCTCTCTCACTCCTGCACCCGGCTTCTCCCTCTTAGGCCAGAGTTAGAGAGAAGATTTATCACTCTGTCCCTGTGAGTGCTTAAGGACCTGGAACTTAATGACTAAATAGATACAAGCCTCTGAAACCTGCATGGATAAATCCAGACTCTAAACGAATTCTGAAAATCTGAAGGGGGAGCCCAGAAAAATTAAGAATCTCTTGATTTAGGGGAGGAAAAGCCCTGCCTTTATTATTCAAATCAGAGTTCCTTCAGTCTGGCTTGCCTCTGTTTAGGGTTTCTTTTGCTATTTTGAAGGTTTCCAACAAATGTCTCTCTCTCTTTTTTTTTTTCTTTTTTTTTTTTTTAAAGTGAATTTTAATGTCTCTTAGCAGATCCGGGCTACACATAGGCTATGGATGGTCGGCTTCTTAAAAAGTACTAGTGCTGAACCAACTAGGGACCTTTCTGTGACAGGGAAGGCGCTCTGGCAGCGTGTGGGGGTTCCATCACAGCAGGTCTGGCCTCATCCAGAGACGCTTCCACAGGATCCAGGTCCTTAAAGGAAGCAGCCATCATTAAGAAATCAGATTTAAACCTTAATAAAGTAGCTGTCATCTTTATAGCTGAAAAGCGCTCTGTATCTCAATTAAGTAGAGATAATATACAATCTTTAGGAAGCAGCAGAATAGAGGTAACCTGATTATGTTTCTTGCAATAGTATAATTTAAAGGAAATCTGATTCTGCTGGTGCTTTGGTTATATTGGTGGGAGATGTTTTGTTTTGCTTTGCTTTGCTTAGCTTTTTGTCCAAAACTGTTTGGACCAAAAATATGATGTCTCTAGGGTTAGGAGTTAGCTGCAGCTAGGACTCTAGTAGACTAGAACCCCCTGGATATTAGAGACAAGATTCAGTTAAGAGCAGGAGCTAAATTAGCTGGCTTATTGGTGACCTCACATTTAAATGAATCTTTCTTTTCATAAGTACTTGACAAGATCTGTAAAGTAGTGTATTTAATTTACTAATTAAATTAAAGCTACTGAATAATGATTTGTCCACATTGATTTAGCTTAAATGGAAAAGATTAGCTTTGTTGTGATCTTGAGCAGCCTTAATGGCCAAGCCAGTTAGACACAAAGGCCCCTTGTGTCTTGTGGGTCAGAGTACATAGGTAAGCCAGGCTGTGATTGAATTGCCTGAACCTCACCCTGCGTCCAGCTCTCCTCTGCCTCTCGCTCTATTGTTGCACTGGGCTTAAGAGAATGTTAACGCGGTAATAGGCACAGGGCCTTCCCCATTATACGCCTTGCTATCGAACGGTTCTGCATGACTAGTTAAAGAAGGTGGCAAGAAGATTAATGAAAGCCAGGCTAATGCAGAAGGGGTGCTTCTGCAGGACTTGTACCAAGGAGATATTAGAGCTGAACCAGAGCTTGGCTTTTTCTTTATCCTGTGACCTTTGAACCTGCCTTACTGTTGAGAGCTGCCAGGGAAGTCGACATTTTGATTGATGTCGGTACACGAGTCAGTCTTTCCCATTGAATTCCACATCTGCACGAAAATAGCTTTTCCAGCAGAATTCATACTGGCTAGAAGTGATAGCCAAATTGATGGCTGAAATGCTTTTATGTAGTTTTCATTTAAACCTAAAAGTATTTGATGGTTTATTCAGTATCCAGTGTTCACAGATTATATGTGTTCACTTAGAGGCCTTTAATGGGTTTATCAACATGGAGAGAAAGACCAGAGTTAGGGATGTTCAGAGGTTTGCAGGCAGAGCTCCAAGCAGACTTCATGAGGAGAAAAGTCACCATTGTTAAAACAGAAAACTCCACCTGAGCACCCAGGCAATAGACTTGGAGGTCTGTGTAAATAAAGCAACTATCTGGCTTTAGAAAGCTCTGGAAGGAGCCCGGACTTGGCACCTCTGTGCCCACCAGAGCCCCAGTTTAGATGCTCTCTGTAGACTCCAAACTGGGCTCTCTGAACTCCTGGGACAGTGGTATTTCATTTGAAAGGACTGATGTGGGCCGCCTGTAAGACATCCGTCCTTATGTGTCCACTAACTCTCATGTGCAGGGTTCATATCTAGTTGGGTGGCATCCCCCTGCCCCTCTCCCAGGAAAGGTGGCAGCAAGATCAGGTTTTTTACTAAAGTCACTTGGCACACCACATCCCAGGCACCAAACCTGCTGAGCACCCACCCTTTTCTCTCCCTGGCTGACAGGGCAGCTCCAGCAGAGACCACACATAAACACACTTCTCCAGCATGACAGGCATCCTAGTTCAGCTTCGGAAGAAGCACATACCTGGGATATTTGTCGGTCTTTAGGTGCTCCCATGAGTGTGTGTAAGAGAAATTCCAATGAGGTGGGTGGGGAATGTTCGAGGCCTTGCTGCTGTACAGTGGGCACCTGTGTTTACAAAAAGTAGCCCACAGCCTGCTCTCCTGCTCTGTACACTCCCTGGAAATCTGGCCTCACACATGAGAGAGCAGTGTTGTGCTTTTTTGTCTCTGACAGGGACTCATTTCCAAAGTTCCAGATCAAATACATTAAATATTGCCTGTTGGCAGAACAACGAACTCTCCTGAATTCAATGCCCCAGTTATTGGATTGTCTTTTCCTGAGAGCGCTCTGGAGCTCAATCAGAAGCCTCTCCTCCTAACAGATATGTTCCCGAGCCCTATTAAAAGGGGTCTTCATCTAACCTGTCAAAGGGAGTCTGCTGGGGTTTTTTAGTTTTAATTACACTATCCAATTAAAACTCCTTGCTGCATTTGGATGCGCCTCTCCTTGGGCCTGAGTGGATATGACATTTACAAGGCTCGCCTTTCAAGCAGACAATAGTGTGATTGATGAGGTGCAGGTTCAGTGAAGGAGGCGAGTGCCTGTGGAGCACTGCTGAGTGCGCCTGGATTTATTTATCATCTCCTTCCCAAACCGGGAACCTGGGAGAAGGGCGTAAGCAGCCAGGGGACTGCCTCAGTTTCTTCAAGAGTGTAGAAGGGAAAAGACCCAGTGTGGCTCAGGATAAAAGTGGAAAAATACTGTGGACATGGGACCATGTATGACTGTTCAGAGGCCAGTTCCAGGCCTTGGGCTCTTTAGCCAGTGTAGTAGCCTGTAACCTAAACTGTTAACAGCTTTTAAAAAGCCGTCGGCACATTTTGGAACAGTTCATGGGTGCTGGCAGGCATTGAACAGGCTCCTGAGAGCTCAGCTTCTCAGGATGTGTCCTGTCCACTGCCCTCTGCTGTGCACTGACAGCTGATTGGTGCCACCTCCGTTGCCTAGAAGCCCCTGGCCCTGGTATAGTCACTGCTCATGACTTCAGAGTCAGCCAGTGCTGTGGTCCTGCGCTTGTCTCTGTACTGCCTGGCCTGTGAAGAGGTGAAATTAGAAGGCAAAAGCTTGTCCTAAGAGCCTAGCTAGTTAGTGAGAAAGAACCCAGGGACTACAGCCTCGACTCTCTGGGCTGTCGCTGTCAGGGCAGGGTGAATGTGTGTGCTGCAGAAGACTGATGCTGCTGCGGGATGTGGCTTTCTCAGTGTCCACTTGCACTGTGCCTGAAAGAAGTAAAGGCTGCTTTAACGTTAGCTGGTATGAAAAGCCACCTTCTTGTGTCTCAGTTTTCACTAAACAGTTAACTTGGGTTTTATGGGCCCATCATAACAAATCAGTTACCAAGATAAAGTGAAAATTTTGAGTACATTTCTGTTTCCTAGATTCTTATTACCACTCTCCTCAAATTCATCCTTTCAAGATTACCACGAGTGAGTCGTGGTAGAACAAGCAGAAATGCTGAGCCGACTCTGTTTCCTGCTGCTTCTGCCAGCTCCCAAGTGTAGCTTGGAGTCTTACTATGTAACTTTAGCTGTCCTGGGGAGCTCTGTCACTGTCTAGAAGTTTTGACCAAACTTGTTTTCTCTGCCTACGAAAGAATTAAAAGGCGGGGAAATCTCAGTGCAACAGGTGGCAGCAGAGAGAATTTCAGACAGTGGATAAAGAAAGGCTTTATTAGAAGTGAGGAGATTACGCAGCACACAGAGAGAGATTCTGGAAGCCTCTGGAAGCCTGGAGCTGGGCACCTCCTCCAGAGCTGGCTTGTTTTGTTTTAAGCCTTTGAAGGATCTTCCTCTCCCAGTTTAGAGTTGTTCAGTTTGAAGGAAGCCAGGGTGGTTGATTGGCCCACAACTGTTATGCAGACATGTCCTCATCTTATCCAGCCTTGAACTTTCTGAGCCAGTCCCATCAACAGGAGACCTGCTGGCAGGAGAAGAAGCCCACTAGGTTTTTTTTGTTTTAAGCTCTTATCTCAGGTCAGGAGTGTGAGGAAGAAGCCATCCATCTTGGAAGTTCAGCATCTTTAGTACCTACTCTTGAGGCACTGCCCCCACCCCTGTCTGTCTGTCTGTCTGTCTGGGAATTTATCTAACTCCTACTCCCTCGTGTAACACATGCTGCCCTCAAACTCAAAACTCTGCCTGTCTCTGCCTGTTTCCGGAGCACTGGGGTCAAGGGCAAGAGCCACCACACCCCAGTATGCTTGTTGCTTTTGTAAATTTCCCATGCTCTGGGGTCCAGGCTGGCCTAGACCTCACTGTGTAGCTCAGAACGGCCCTGAACTCAAGGCAATCTTTCTGCCTCAGCTTTCTGAGTACTAGAATTGCAGGCCTCAGTCACGGATCATGTCCAGGTTCCAAATTGTATTTCCAGAATACTAAATTCTGTAAATAAACAATTCCATAAAATATAAACACCATATATGAGGTGTTTAGATATTAAGCTGTCCTTCATAGACCTGGAAAAAGTAACTGTACTTGCATTAAAAACAAAATGTTTATTGTCTCTGAGGTTCCCACATGCAATTTTCAAGATGAACTAGCAGATTAGCTTTTTTAACATAAATGACTAGAACACTGGACAGGATATTTTAAAGGCCTGTTTCAGCAGCACAGGCTCCTGATCCCTTAGAGAAGGAGTGAGTGTCAGTGCCGTGAGGCTTCCTGTGGGCTGAGACCAAGGTAAGAGCTGGTGGGGCTGCTGCAGCTTGGTCTTGCAAAGAAGGATGGAAGGAGAGCACTTGGGGAAGAGCTCTCCCTGTCAGGGCTCTCCCTATACTTGTAGTGGCACATCCAGGGCATTCAGCAATGACTCTGGAGAGGCCAGGACACGGGAATGGTCTTCACTTGCCCTAGAATGACTACTTGCTTGTCAAATAAAGCTTAGAAAGGAATCCAATTTGGGAAGAGAGTTAAGTGGTAGCTTAAAAATGGCCCCCATACGGGTGGTGGTGGCACACGCCTTTGATCCCAGCACTCGGGAGTCAGAGGCAGGCGGATTTCTGAGTTCAAGGCTAGCCTGGTCTACAGAGTGAGTTCCAGGACAGCCAGGGCTATACAGAGAAACCCTGTCTCGAAAAACCAAAAAAAAAAAAAAACAAAGAATGGCCCCCATAGGCTCATCTGTTTGAAGGCTTAGTCATCAGGGAGTGGCACTACTTAAGGAGTAGGAGGTGTGGCCTTGTTGGAGGAAGGGTGTCACTGGGGGTGGGCTTTGAGGTTTCAAAAGTCCAAGCCAGCCACAATGACCTGCAGATCCAGATATAGAACTCTCTGCTCCTTTGCCAGCATCATGCTTGACTGTGTGCTTTCTTTGCTAAGAGTAACCTTGGTTATGGTGTCTCTTCATAGCAGTAAACAGTGACAAAGGCACCATTGCATACAAGGCTCAGGAGAAAAGCAAATCTAGGAAAGGAGACTTGAAAGGACCAAAGTGATACACAGCTCAGTCAGCCATCTCAGAAGCATGGGTACCCACAGTGAAACATCACTCATAGTGTATGGATTTGGACATGGTGATGCAGGCCTGTAACCCCAGTACTCAGGAGGCTGGGGCAGGAAGATAACAAGTTTGGGGCCAATCTAGGCTACATAATAAGACCCTGTCTCAGAAGACAAGCACAGAAGCAGGAAAACAGCTTTAAAAATATGTCCAAAGGGTGGGAAAGATGACTTAACAGTTAAGAGTGCTGACTGCTCTTCCAGAGATCCTGAGTTCAATTCTTAGCAACCACATAGCGACTCACAACCATCTGTAATGGGATTTGATGCCCTCTTCTGGTGTGACTGAAGGCAGCATCAGTGTGCCCACAAACATGAAATAAATAAATCTTTTAAAAAAAAATTGTTCAGCCGGCCGTGGTGGCGCACGCCTTTAATCCCAGCACTTGGGAGGCAGAGGCAGGCAGATTTCTGAGTTCGAGACCAGCCTGGTCTACAAAGTGAGTTCCAGGACAGCCAGGGCTACAGAGAAACACTGTCTCAAAAAAAAAAAAAAAAAAAAAAAAATTGTTCAAAGGGGTTAGAGAGCTGACTCAGCAGTTAAGAGCCTGCTGCTCTTACAAAGAACCTGAGTTGATTCCCAGAGCCCATGTCAGCAAGTGGATAACCTTCAGGAGTGCTACTCCCAGGGGACCTGATGCCCCTGACCTCCACAGACATCTGCTCTCATGTGCACATACCCAAACACAGATATACACACCCATAATTTAGAATAAGGTAAATTTAAAAAAACATACATTCAAAAACTTAAAATGTAGAGAAATTTATACTCCCAAAGAAGAAATGTAAGCTAGGGAAAATAACCAAATGAAAATTCTCCAGTTGAGAAGTAATTCTTCTGTCAAAACATTCATTGTTTGAATTCATTAATGGAAGAAATAAGGAAGATAAGAAATTATTAGGTAGGGCTAGAGAGATGGCTCAGCAATTAAGAGCACTGACTGCTCTTCCAGAGGTCCTGAGTTCAATTCCCAGCAACCACATGGTGACTCACAACCATCTGTAATGGGATTTGATGCCCTCTTCTGGTGTGTCTGGAAATAGCTACTATATACTCATAAAAATAAAATAAATCTTTAAAAAAATAAAGAGAAATTATTAGGGTGCAGGTTATCTATTACCATATAACGAGTTAAACATATAACAAGTTAAGTGTGGTTTAAGGCACACTTATATTTATTATTTTCTAGGTGGGTGGGTGGAGAGCCCAGCACAGCTCAGCTCAGGTCTTCTTTGAAGCTATAGTCAGGTGGGAAGTCTCAGCCCTCAGGAGGTCAAGTTTGAGGCCTCCCTTGGCTACATAGTAAGATCCTGTCCAAAACAGGGGTGAGGAAAGAAGGAAGGGAAAAAAGGTGTCAAGAATCTGCTTTAAGTTCACTGAATGGTATCTGGCAGAAATGCTTTTAGTTCTATGTCACCTGGCTATCACAATAGAAAACCTAACTAGGTGAGCCCTAGGCTCTTATGAGCTAACTCAGAATGCCATCTCTACAGTCTTCTGTATTACTGGTTATTAGAAGCAAGCCGTGAGGCCATCTCATAAACAGCAAGGGGTTACATAAAGCCATGAGAATCAGGAGAGAGCATCATCCATCGGGAGAGTTCAGAGTCTGCCTGCCACGGTGAGTGAGCCGTAAGACAGCCAGTGCTGAGAGCAGAGCCAGCAGCTCCAGCATATTCTCCAGCAGCTCGGTAGCTGCAGTCTCAGGGGACAAAGAGCTGATCAGTATCTGACTTAAAATATCAAACTACCAACCTTGGAAGCCTAGCAAGGGCTAAGCAGGATAAATACAAAGAAAACTACATCAAGTCACATCATAATCAAATTGCTGAGACCCAGTGATAAAGAAAAAAGTTTGAAAGCACCCTAAGAAAGCAGCTGTGCACATCGCAGAACCATGATAGGAATGATGGCCGACGTCCCGTCAGAACCAATGCCAGCCAAAAGACAAAGAAGCGGCGGCTCTAACACACTGAAGTAATATCTACCCAGAGTCTGCATTTTCCCAAGTGGTTCTCAGCTGAGGGTAAAGCAAAGTATAGACATTGCAGACAGCCAGAAAGTGAAGTTTGTCACCACCAAACCAGTGCAAGAAATGCTGAAGGCTGGGCAGAGAAAACTCAAGGCAGAACCCAGCTCTCCCCAGAGAAGAGGCCTCAAGCTGCTGCCTGTGCCTGGCACCTGCATAGAATGAGCCAACAGGAGGGAGGGAGCAAGGCTGTGGGCTGGGCTGGGCAGTGGGAGGGCAGGCTGAGATAAACAGTTTTTAGGGTGATGGTTTGGATTCATGTTGGGAACACTAATTTAACTGGTAGTTAGGTGAATTATCTCCCCGAAGGGAAAAACCTTCATCCTTTCTTGCTACATCCCCTTAAAAGTTGGCCAAGTGTACTCCACTATTATATATTGAATTTTGTGAAGAAGAAAAAAAAAGTGAAACATTTTTCTGTGTTCCTATGTATCCATAATATATTTTTAATTTTTCCACAAAGCCTGAAATATCTGCCCTCTGGGTCTTCATAGAAAAAGTTTATTTGTCTCAAAAGATGAAAATATAGAGACAAAGGGACCCTTTCATCTATCAAGCAAATGCTGTGAGTTCCCACATGTCTCCTAACTTGTGGCAACTCTGGGATACATCTACATGCTATAGAGCCCTAGGTTTGTTGGACTTCATCTTGTGGTGACAAACAGTCCATTCTGGAAGTGAGTGGCCTGGGGCTACACAGAAGTAGGAACAAAGGTTATGTCCTGCTTGTGCTACTGACACAGCTACGGACTTCCCATGGAAGTCTAGTCCCGACTATGACTCAGCCTAGTGCAGCGGTTCAGCCCCCTTGGCAAACCATTATCCTAAAAAATATTTATATTACAACTCATAACAGTAGCAAAATTATAGCTATGAAGTAACAGCGAAGATAATTTTATGGTCAGGGGTCACTGCAACGTGAAGAACTATATTAAAGGGTCACAGCATTAGGAAGGTTGTAAAACACTGTTCTAGGGAGTTATTTTCTAACAAATTTTGACCATGCTTGGGTGCCTAGATTTTCCTCTAAAACTTGTTAAATGCAGGAAGTTAGCACAGAGGAGAAAGTAACTAGTTAAATAATAAAGGGGAGGGATGGGAAGAGCTGCCAGGAGTTGATCACAGAGTAAAGTCAAATCTCCAAGTAGAGGAAAGCAGGAAGGCAGCCCAGCGTGGTAACTCTAGTATGGGACCAGCACCAAGAAGGCGGGGACAGGAGGAGCAGAAACTCAATGCCATCTTTGACTACACAGTGAATTAGAGGCCAGGCTGGGCTCCATGAGTCTCCCAAAAATCCAAGGGAGGGTGGGGCCTAAGGCAAGGCACAGAAGTATAAAACAGTTTTGTGCCAAGCTTGGAGCCTTGTATGGACTTGAGGAAATCATGCTGTTCAGCGTTTCTACATAGGAACATAATAAAGCAATCCTTCCAGGCAGGTCTTATGGGTAAGAGTGGATGGTTGCATGTGCACCTGCACCATCCAGTCGAGCTCCAGACCCATGGAGAGACCCTGGTTCAGGGGAATAAGACAGTGAACAAGCAGGGCACCTGGTATCCTCTGCCTCCATATCAAGTATGGACATAGACGCACATAAGCGCACAAGCACACACACGCGCACAAGTGCACACACACACAGACACACTTTTTTAAGTGTGTGACTTCTCATTTCCTCTTATTGAAGAAAAAGTACATAATATGGGATTTTAATGCTTAAAATAGAAAGGAGTATTGAAAGTGTAAACACAAGGAGAATCATTCAAAGTGCTCCTAAACTATTACTTGTTTTGATGTTGTTGTTTCTTTTTGTGTTACTGGGGATTAAACACAGAGCCTTATGCTCTCTAGGCAACTTAATCACAATTCTTAGTTCATTTCCTGAAATCCCTGGAGACAACCATAGTGCCAAGGAAAAGCACTTGTCCAGCTCTTTTGAGTTGCTAGCTGAACTAGCCATTTATTCCAAGGGACATATTTTCATTTGAAGGAACAACTAACAAACTGATTCTCCAACCCTGAGGCTTTGGCAAATTACTTGATTTTCTTAAAAGCAAGTAAGTGAACCTGTTAGTTTAGGTAGAAGGAAGCTGCCAGATCTGTCCCAGTAATGAAAGTCAAACTGCCTCAGATCAGAGTTCTAATTTTTGAAAACTTGTATCTGTCTCTGAGAACTTGGCTTCTCACTGTTTAAAGAATTTTCTGACACAGTGGTACTAAAATATGACTTCCATAATAATACTGTATAAGAACATGCTTCAGTATTGGAAGTCCACACAGTGCAATGAACCAATATTTTTCAAATGATGAGATGTTATAAACCCAGGCAAGGTGAACATACACCTAGAGAATTCTCTGGCAGCATACCCCAGAGGAACTTGTACACCCATACTTACCACTGCACTGTACACAACAGCAGGATGCCCATTGCACGGGAACCCAAAAAGAAAACATAGACTATACACAGTGGGGTTCCATCCAGCTGTAAAGAATGGATTGTGACATTTATAGGAAACAAGATGGAAATGGTAATTATTACATTAAGCCGAATAAGCCACACTCAAACAGACTTTCCATTTATTCTCTCCCATATGCAAATTCTGGGATTATTTTTATATATGTATATACACACAAAGACATGGCTGAAGGCCATGAAACGAGAAAGCAAGACTTAAGGACTGATGGGGCCCTTAAGGGAGGAGCAGGGGGAAATACTGGAGAAAAAGTACATTATATGGGAGGAGCACATGACATGAAGGTAGAAAGAGGGCCATGGGTGTGGGGCAGACAGGAGCAGGAGCAGGTGGCAATGGGGGCATGGGAAAGTCAACAAAATAAAACTGCATATGAAAATCCCATAGCGGACCCGTTACATTGTGCCAGTTGTAAAGAGTGCTAACGTTTAGGGGTGGGTTTGTTTGTTCCTTTGTTTTTAAGTCAAGGAGGAAGATTTATTCAAAGCCCAAGACCAACCAAGACGGGTTTTGTTACTGTTTGGTTGGCTCATTGATTGGCTGGTTTGAAACAGGATCTTACTGTGTAGCACTGACTATTTAGAGGTGGATATCATATCTGGTCTCCAACCAGTAGATTTTAATGTAACAGTACAGAAAGCTCACTAATGAGATTTTACATTCTATACTACAATTATGCTTTTAGAAAAAAGAAAAGAAAGGAAAAGAAAAGAAAAAGCCAGGCTGGAGAGATGGCTCAGTGGTTAAGGGCACTGACTGCTCTTCCACAGGTCCTGAGTTCAATTCCCAGCAACCATGTGGTAGCTCACAACCATTTGTAACGAGATTCTATGCACTTTTCTGGTGTTTGTGAAGTCAGTTATAGTGTACTCATATAAATAAAAATAAATGAACCTTTGAAAAACAAAGCCACTACATTGGAGGCTTTATTGGTGTAAACATAAGAGATATCTTTACAAAGAGCATCAATGAACTATGCTGCTTGAACCATCATAGGTCAGATGCACTGTAGAGCACCCTCCTGACATTCATGGTTCAATGTGCAACATATTATATACTCAAATGACAATGGCCTAATGTCGCCCAATATAATAGAAGTAAAACAATTACTAGTAATTGAACTCAGGACCTCTGGAAGAGCAGCCAGTGCTCTTAACCACTGAGCCATCTCTCCAGCCCTAAAATAATGTTTTTTAAAACCATGTTTATTAAACTTTGGGTGATATAAGAGCTTTTCAATTAAAAAAAATACTTATGTTAACTTGTGGGCTTATATTTTTAATGAATAAATTTATTTAAAATTTTCCAGTTTTAGCTTCTAGCATAATAAAAATTAATAGCTGTAATCCATATAAGCTAAAACTCTAGGTACCTCAGTAACGTTTAAGAGTGTAAAAACCTCCTGGAACCAAAAAGTTTGAGAACTGGAATTTATGGTCTTGAAACCCATATTCAAATGTTTTGGAGTTGAAGGCTGGCACCAGGACACAAATTATTAGGAGCACTAAAGAGGGAGGTGACAGATCCACACCTGGTATCACTGCTGCTATTTGGACAGATTTGAGACATAGTCTTGCTCTGTAGCCCAGACTGGCCTCAAACTCCAGACACTCCTCCTGCCTTCTGGGTACTGGGATTACAGATGGTTTTTTTTTTTTTTTTTTTTTTAAGATTTATTTATTAATATAATTAAGTACACTGTAGCTGTCTTCAGACACACCAGAAGAGGGTGTCAGATCTCACTACAGATGGTTGTAAGCCACCATGTGGTTGCTGGGATTTGAACTCAGGACCTTCAGAAGAGCAGTCAGTGCTCTTACCCACTGAGCCATTTCGCCAGCCCCTACAGATGGTTTTAAAAGGACAGTTCTTCAGGTAGATGCTTGGACCTAGAGAAGATCTGAGCAGTGAGGACCAGTTAGGACCTGGGTAGGGCTGGACATGGGAGAACCTTTGGCCTTGGCTTGGTGTATAGCAACACCTCCTATTGTACTAGAGGACTTTCACTTGATGGAAAGATAGTGTTTGTATATTACTTTGCATTTTCTTCTAAGTTCATAATTCATTATCCAAATTAAATATTGTGTCATGTGCTGACTTTAGGTTCTCTAGACAAGGATCTAACAGATGGGGTCAGGCCCCTCAGAACCCATTTGTGTTGGCTGCACCACTGGAGTTGTTTGTATTGGACTCTAACCTGGAGTATAAGACCATCAAAATCATATCTCCAAATATGGCCAGTATACACCTGATTTTACTGTGAGAGTACAAACGTTAGTATTTTGTTGTAAATACAAAGTTAACTGAAAACGGGCATCAATTTCTGGACCTGCATACAGTTTCTGACTAGTCATGAGTTCAGTCTGCCAATATCACAACCTCCATGGTCAGTGCTCTTCAGTGTACATAGCTATCCCTCTTCCCAGCCTGAAATGACTCGCCCACACGTCCAGCGGACTACAGAGACTCAGATTTTTACCTTGAAAGGGAGGTGCAGCTGGTGTGAAGACAGCAAGCAGCTCCACCTCCCTGGAAGCCTCTGCTGTCTGGAGAAGGGGCTAAGCCAGGTAACCCTGCTCATCATCAACGTGTGAGAGTACTTACAAGGTCCATGTGGATGTAGCCTACATGTCGGAGGGCAGGGACACTGTGCTCTGGCTCCTCCCTCCCTGTGATGGGCTGAGCTGGCAGCTCAGTCAAGCTAGAGAGCTGCCAGGCTGCACACTTTCATCTCAGCACTCAGTGCACTGAGGCCAGAGGATCAGGAGTTCAGGGTTAGCTTCAGCTACATAGCAAGTTTGAGGCTAGCCTAGGCTGCATGAAACCCTGTCTCAAAAATAATAGAGGCAATGTTATGACCAAAATAAAGTGTGCTACTGTCTATTTCCCTCCAGAAGTCCAGTGAGGTTTTCATGGCCTTCTAGACAAGAGGAATTAGAGACAGCCTCGCCCCAGAAGCCGACTGTCTCATCCATTCTGCCATAAAGCGAGAATCCGAGAGCCTCCTTTATGGTGCTGCTATTTCCCAGTGTTACTTCCAAGGTGCCCACAGAGCCACAGAGTGAAGCACAGTTCCTGTCGTCAGTGGTCTCAGAGAAGATGACAGCAGAGGAGGGTTGAAAGAAAATGTTAAGTTTAAAAAAAAAAAAAAGAAAAGAAAAGCCAGATGTTGGTGGTGCACCTTTAACCCCAGCACTCAGGAGGCAGAGGCAGAAGGATTTCTGAGTTCCAGGTCCAAGACAGCCAGGACTGCACTTATCTCAAACAAAATATAACCCTCAAATTTCAGTAAACCACATGAAAACATGAAGATAGCCAGAGACGCCTATGGGTGTCCCACACAGTTGCTGGGATTATGTATAAGATGTGGAGGTTTTCCTTTGTCTTCTGAATTTTTAGCAATTTTAATGTTTTTTTTTTCCTTGTTCCGGTCAACCCTGCTCCCTCTGGTCTACCCCGCTCGCTCCAGTAGGCCCTGCTCGCTCCGGTCGGTCCCACTTGCTCAGTCCCTGCTCTCTCCGGTCCAAGGATTCATTTATTATTATTCATAAGTACACTATAGCTGACTTCAGACGCACCAGAGGAGGGCATCAGAACTCATTACGGGTGGTTGTAAGCCACCATGTGGTTGCTGGGATTTGAACTCATCACCTTCGGAAGAGCAGTCGGATGCTCTTACCTGCTGAGCCATCTCATGAGCCCCAACTTTAATGTTTTTATAATTCTTGTAATTGAAAAGAAATGAAAGATATTTCAGCTCATTTTGGTGTTCTGGGCAAGTATGCCACCGGATTTTAGGTATAGATGGTTGTGGTTTATGCCAGGCGTCACCCTGTTGGTGCTGACAGGTGTGTCAGCAGATTATCTCTGTCCCTCCCTCCTTCCCTCCCTCCCTCCCTCTCTCCCTCCCTCCCTCCTTCCCTCCAGGAGTACTTCCCTCCACAGCAGGGTCTAGTAGCTGTCCCATCTTCTGGCAGTGGCTGCTTTGTTTTAGTGAAAATGAATACAGAAGACAGATTACAACAGAAAGGCTCCACTTCTGACATTTGGGTTATAATTAGCCATCTTCTCTGGTTTACTTTAAAAAGTATGTGAATGTAGAGACACATATTCAGACTTTGATTTGAGTATTCAGAAGCCGCCTCAATGGCTCCCCTGAGCATGTGACCAATGCCTAGGTGCCCCATTTGCCCCATTATGCTGCGTTTTATTCCTGTGGCCCTGTAAAAGCAAGTTGGCTCAGAGAAACCCAACTAAAAACAATACCTTAAAAACAATGAGTGTTACCCAGATGTCCAGTGTTCCATGGAATTGTAAAAATCACCCCCACTGAGCCCCTCCTCCATAGAGGGGTTACAAGCTAGACTCATGACTCTGTGATCCTGTGCTGAGACCACAGGTGCCTGGGCTGCTGGTGACAGTGCCTCCCTGCGTCCTAAGGCTGAGATTGCAGCCCACGTCTGACTCTAGGGCACCTATCTTCTGTAGTGGCTCTGTCCTCTGTCCTGCCTTAATTCTCAAGTGGAACATAATACTTTGGACTAACTGAATACTAGATTTCTATGAGAACTGGTGGTTTTCTTTGGATTTTAAAGGATGACCTACCACCTGGTTCTTAAGACCTAAGCCTCCCTCCGTCCTTTGGTGCTGTTTGATCCCTTGCTCAAGGTGAGCCTTGAGATGCTATGGCAACAAGGGATGCGAGAGCAGACTTCTCAGTCCAGGCTCTGATGCCTGTGCTGAAAGTTCACTGTGTAGCATAAGCCACTCGTGCCTTATTGGCAGGTTCATGTCAGTTAATGTGCCACACTTAGGGTACACAGGCTTGAAACTAGATGGCATTATCAAATGTAAATTATGTGTGTTCACTGATGTCCAAGCCACCATGGCCTTCTCTCTCTCTCTCTCTCTCTCTCTCTCTCTCTCTTCTTTTTTTTTTTTTTTTTTTGGTTTTTCAAGACAGGGTTTCTCTTTATAGCCCTGCCTCCCGAATGCTGGGATTAAAGGCATGTGCCACCATGCCTGGCTCACCATGGCCTTCTCTTAAGTCAGCATTCTTTTTGCCCCTCTTTAGCTCAGTGCCACGTGGATAGACCACTCTGTCAGCTGGTTTCTCTGCCCCTGGACTCTGGGAGCCCTAGGGAAGCACCCTAAATACAACTCCTCTATGTACGTTCCTGCCATTTCAGACCTACTAGTTCCTCATCAGCTGGCACACCAGGCATTACCAGTTGCTCCTGTCTGCACACCAGAAACTTGGTCTGCTCTGGTGCCCTCCACAACCAGTTTGCTGGCACTGTGTACCTTTCTTGTCCAGCATCCTTTGTCCTCCATAAAACTACCCCTAAGGGCTCTTCCCTGTACCTGACAAGTCCCCTCACCTCCGTGTCTCCATGGCAACACCTGTAGCTGAGACAACACACATCACACTTAATCCTTGTTCCCTTTCCTACCCTGCCCCAACCTGTTCTTTGGCAGAATCTGGGCCAGCAAAGCCCAGAGGCTGGAATGAGAGACCTCTAGGCAAAACCTCTTGGGAAGCAACTCGTCCCCTAGTCCCGTAGTCCAGCATGGGTGAGAGCATGGCTACTGTCCTTGCCCTTGCTTGTACCCCAGGCTCTGGTCCATCGCTGCCTGCCATGGCTATCCATCAGCCTTATCCCAGTTGCAGATGGTTAGCTCAAGTCCAAGATTGCTCAAGAGCACACAGGACTTTGGTCAGGGCCATCTCTAGAGGTTCCCTCAGTGGAATGGCTGCTTTTGCTGCCAGTGGCAAGCAGTCAGGCCCAGGAGAGTGGGTCCTTCATCATTTCCATGTGCCTCTCCCTAAGTCTGGCACTGAAGCAAGAGCTGAGGACAGGCAAGGAACACACTCCAAGAATAGCAAAAAGCAGTGTGGGGATGCAGGGGTCACAGTGATCCTCTGGCCTTTGGGATTTGGCTAACAATGACTTGTGTTTATACCCGGCTCCTGTGCAGATGAGCCTCAGGCTTCCTCTCTGTGTCCACCACAGTTGACAAGTCCTGTGTGTCAGGGCTTCGCTCCCAGACTCTTGGGCCTATGCACACTGCACATCACATGTGCTGAGTGGGCTTGACTCTGCCAAATCTACAGGGCACTTTGCAAGATGTCTCAGCTTCTCAAGCAAACCACAGCACCTGCATCTTGAGGGTTTGTCAGTGACAGGTGGAAGCAGGTGGTGTAGATGGTACATGAGGTTACTTAACAGAGTGGTCAGTGAACCCCGAAGCTTCAGGTCTGCAGGCCTCCCTAAGACCTGCTGGTCCTTCCTAGCCCTAGGCCATGATGTCTGTGTCATGGCCAGGTGTCCACACAAGGCCTCCTGGGGAATGTCTCTGTGTGTCCTTCACGGCCCTGTGTCCTTCACAGATAGCTCTGCTTGGTCACAGCATGGCCAGCAAATGTCTCTGCATTGTTTTCCCACAAGATGACATCACTGAGACTCTAGTGTTGAGTGAGGGAGAGCATTGAAAATTCACTTCCCTATCAGAAACATGCAATTTATACGATAACAGACTGATTAGTTTCCAGTCAAGAATTCTAACATTTTAGAGCCACAATTTTAAATCAAGCTTAATTTGTCAACTGACTGAAAGTGAGGGTTTTTTTTTTTTTTAGGAATTATTAGTAATTTTTCTTAATATAGGATTTATAGTCCCAATTAGTATCTTGTAATGATGTTTCCAGGATAAAATACCAGCAGCTCAACTTTTCTGGCCACAAATGTACAACATATATCAGTTTATTTTTGGAGATCTAAAAAATTAGCTACTGTAAATAAAGTCCCCAGAAGATATCTCCGGGAAGGAGGGGAACTTACAGTAATGTGGGTGACATATTATTAATTAATAATGTGACCAGCCACTGCTTCAATTAAAAGGACAATGGATGAGGAGGCCTAATAGGTGTGTGTGGCCTGGTGAAGCTGAGAAGAAGGACCTTTAGGCTGGGGGCTGGGGGCTGCAGGCCTCTGGTGTTGTGTACCTGGAGCTCCTGGTCTAGACAGGACTCTGAGCAAGACCACGTTCTCAGGGTACCTTTGGCTGCCATTATTGGAAATCAGCTTCAATACAATTGAAGAAAAATTAAGACCTTGGAAGGGCCCTGAGTCTCTCAGGTGTCAAGACCTGGCATATGTAGATCAACTGGGAATCTCCCCTAGGGCTGAGGTCGGGGACCCCCAAAATTCTGCTTTTAGCTTGTCCTTGTGAAGGTCACACATACTGACATTTCTTGCTCTATTTAGAATTGGGGACCTGTGACATGTGTACCATCAAGTACAGATATGATTATAGACACAGCTTCAGGCAGGCAAAACAAGAAACAGGTCTGACAGTCACGTTCAGTGGGGTGACCACATAGGAAGTGCATCTGAGAGAGCTTTCCTATGCAGGTCATGGTGATAGGTGCAGGAAAGAGCCCACATAAATCTGGTGGGACCGGTAAGAGCACCATAGGCTGAGCGTGGGGTGGCGTGAAGTCAGTAATGAAGGGAGAGAAAGGAATGGAAAGAATTGAGTGCAGGCCGGTGGCATTTCGAGGCACTGTGTGCCGCTGTCTGCAGGGCAGCACTCACTTTCAGCCAGCTGCTTCATGGCCTTTAGGAGAAGCCTCTGTGCAGTGACCAAACCAGGCCATGCTCTGGCAGGAGGCAGCACAGTGACCAGGCCAGCTGTTGCTCATGCTCTGTCCTGTTGCTAGCTTCTTTCAGTTTGAGCGCAGTTACTTTACTTGCAGAGTAATAACTGGGGGTGATCAGCCTTCTGCTTTCAGGATACCAGTGCTTCCATACCGACGCTGTGGAGGCAGCACTGTTAGGAAGGCAAGCAAGCCCTCCTGAGCGTTGTGCAGAGGGGACCTGCACTGGGAGCCTTCACTGTCTGCCTTAGACCCAGCCTGTGATGAGAAACCCAGCCACCTCAGGGACATTGCTATCCAGCCTCCACATGCTCTTGCTCAAGTCTGGATCAGGGAGGACCCTCGGGGCACCCCACCCTCCATGGTGAATCACAGGACCCTCCTCTCTCTTCAGGTCACGCGGTGTTCAAGCTCACGTATCTAAGCAGCCATGACTACAAGCACCTCTACTTCGAGTCCGACGCAGCCACAGTCAGTGAGATCGTGCTCAAGGTGAGTTCAGTGTGGCCTCTGACCCAGAAGTAAGAGGGTGGGTTCTCCCTGGGCTAGTCTCAGGCCAGGGCCACACCTGCCTCGGCCAAAGCAGGACTGTCAGCTTCCCTCCAGCCCCCAAAGGCCTAGTTCTTCTCTGCTTTTTTCTTGTCATGCACCATTTCTTTTCCCCAACCACTGTCAAGAGTCTCTTGAGGCTCCAGAGCCAGCTAGAGACAATAGTTTTGAATCGTTCAAGGTGATTTTCCCAACCTGTTTGAAGCATGCCAACTGGGGCTATCCTGGAACGAAGCTCAACACACACACACACCAGATACCTTCCCTATGCTAAGTTAGCATTCTGGCTGCCTCAGCATGGCTATTCTGCCTCTAGAGAGCTCTCCCTTGTCAGGGGAGACAGAACAAAATAGACATTACACCAGTATGCTGACAGTCCCAGAGATGCTGTGTGAGTTTGTAAAGGGTAAGTTGCTGACATTGCCCTGGGTGAACAGGCAGATTCACAGCAACCCAGAAAGGGGTCAGGCAGCAAGCTGGGTCTCTGAGACCTAGCATCCAGGCTAGGAGGCACCTCATGGGTTTGTTGATTTAGGAGCTTAGGGCAGGGCCTGGGGATGACCCCCTTCTCTGAAGCACCGGTGCCACCCAGACCATTGGTCTCTGTGGTACAACCTGACCGGGACTCCTTAAAACCAATGTCCCTTTCCTAAGGCAAATCCTACACAATCAGAGTAAGTAGAAGAAGCAGCACTGAAAGCCGGGCGTGGTGGCGCAGGCCTTTAATCCCAGCACTCGGGAGGCAGAGGCAGGCGGATTTCTGAGTTCGAGGCCAGCCTGGTCTACAGAGTGAGTTCCAGGACAGCCAGGGCTAGACAGAGAAACCCTGTCTCAGAAAACCAAAAAAAAAAAAAAAAAAAGAAGAAGAAGAAGAAGAAGAAGCAGCACTGAGGAGTGAGAGGGAAGCCGTGCCCTACCCTGGGCTGGGTGACCCTGGCCAGTCACCTTACACCCCGGGCTTCAGTTTCCCTACGTGTAAGGAGGTGATCAAAGT
This sequence comes from Mus minutoides, assembly GCA_902729485.2. Taxonomy (NCBI): domain Eukaryota; kingdom Metazoa; phylum Chordata; class Mammalia; order Rodentia; family Muridae; genus Mus; species Mus minutoides. The sequence goes on from LR749805.1 coordinate 981,443, forward strand.
AGCTGCATGGCCCCTTTCGGAAAGCGGCTGTCCAGGTGTAAGTAAGCCAGATGAATGCACCAGCCCCTCTGGGTCATTTTCTCCTGGGAGAAGCAGTCAGGTGGTAGTGACGGTAGCTGAGCCCCCTAGAAAGTTTCCATTTACACATGAACAAAAGGCCTGGAGGAAAGGGAACTTGACCAGGATGGTGACTCTGATAAGCTGGCAGAAGCAGAGATTAATGGTAGGTGTGGCAGATTCTGGAATGTGTATGCCAGTATCCAAGGCTCCCTGGCTTTATAGGAAGACTGTAGTTCAAACACCACATGGCCACCAAGAAATCACCTTGGAGGACAATTAAAGAGGAGACACAGCATAGGCAGAATGGAATTTCCCAGGCCACACTGAGCAGAGTTCCCCAGAGACCAGCATGAGGACCGTGCCCACTCTGCACCACAGATCTCCAGGGAGCCAAGAGTTACTTAGAGGAACCTCACAAGGCAGTCCACGGAGCAAGTCCCAGGTATTTTCGGAGTGGGTAAAAATATCTCAGTCTCCCCCTCCTGGACTTATTTTTATAGCCAGCATTAAAATATTCAAGATGTGAGGAGGATTCTAGTAAAATTATAATCTTGTGTTTGACATGAGAATAATTTTCACAACAGCAGGTTGATGACAGAAACACAGGTTTCTGACTTGAGTATGAGATGGAAGATGAAGTGCAGAGAAACCATTCCAGGACCCAATGCTCTCTAAGAGTACATGGTTTTTGCAAGCCTTCCCTCCAACCCCCAGGCCTGCCTCCTCCCCTGAAAGGTCTGTGTGCATCTCGGGATGTTGGGAGAAATCTCACATCATCATGCACCTCAGAGGCCTTCGTCCCTGGCCTGCCTGGCCCACAGCCTATGGTTATTGTCCTGACCAAAGGCTGGACTGCACTTCCCTCTCTTTGAGAAGGTTGTATGTCAGCTTTCTTACATTCCCTCTGTGCCTCAGCCAGGCCAGTGTCAGCTTTGTGCCAGAGCTCAGCTTCCAAGACCCCAGCCCAGCTCCAGAATTTGACAGAAATATTAAGTTGAGGCTCTGTAGGATCCACCTCAGACTTAAGTAAAAAATGAGAGTTTAGACCAAAATTAAATAGAGAAATTAAGACTCAAAGGCTGGTGCAGCTTAGCCATCACAGACAGGCTTTCTGTAGGATGCTGAAGGGGTCTCAGTAAGGGCATGTCTCACACCCCATATCCCATCTAACCCTCCCCACTGGCCTGCAGCATATAGACATCATTGTCCCCATTTTTAAGGTGAGGAGATGGAGGCCCCAGGTCTCAGAGGACGCAGAGCCTCAATGGAGCCTGTGCTGCTCAGGGCTGCCGTCCACCTTCCTGTGCTGCTCAGGGCTGCCGTCCACCTTCCACAAATGCTGGCGCCACACAGTCCCTCCTTCCACTGGCCTGAGATGAATCTCTGAGGAACTGTTGGGCTCTTCACACCGGGTTCTTCTGTGATTGAGTGATGGAGGCTGTGGCTTTATTGACCATGAAAACTCCCTATATTTTTATGCCTTAAGCTGTAAAGTGCATCGAAAGTAAAACCCTCTATAGTGCATAAAATTGGGCACGTTTTAAGCCACAGCATATTAACCAGCTAATGGCAGACCAAAGGGCATTTTTATCTTTTGATTATTACATTAATCTTACATTAAAATTATCTATGTGATTATCACAAAGTACTGAAGATAATAAATTTAGGAAATAGTTGGCTTGTTAAGGACCATTTTAAAATGCTTTTGTCAAATTAAATGTGCCAAAAATACACTGCAAACGCCAGGTCAGCTGAGTGCAAGCACTGTAAGCCAGAGATGGTGTTTACCAAGCATGAGGACGCCTCCTGCCATCCCCACCGAGTCCATGCCGGCCCAGATCTCCCTTGCCAACCTCCATCCTGATTTATGACTCTCAGCTGGTAACTTGGCAAGGCTGCGGCCTGGTGAGGCAGGCCTTCTGTACCCGTGTGCCTGCCTGTACCTCCTACTGTTGAAAGTTTGGAGGGACCTTGTCAGAGCCTCAGTCTGCAACTGCCCTGCTCAAGAGCCTCTAGCTGCCTTCTCCAGACCAAGGCTGGCCTTTCTGGCGAGGCTTCGGGACATGTGAGAGTGAAAGAATTGTGTTTTCACAAAAAGCCAGGCAGGAAAGCCATGTCTGAAGGTGCACAGGTGGCCCAGAAAAGACACACACTGCCAACTGAAGTCCACCCTGACCCCAGTGGCCTCAGCCCTCTGCAGTCCTCTGAGCCTCACTTTGCTTACTTGGTCCTGGCTGGTAGGTGCAGCGGACACTAGAGGACACACGCCAGGCTATCAGGAGGCAGAGGGTACGCTGCCTCACGTGTTCTCCTAGGGAGCTGGCTGGACACATCTGAGAGTAGGGAGCCCTCTGAGGCAGCCCACACCGAAGAGCACAAGCCTAGGGGTGGGTCAACAGCTCCACTGCTCAGCAACTGAGAAGCCTGCACTGGGCCTCCATCGATGTGAAACGGGCTTCCTCGTGGCCTGCCAGGCTGCACCGTGTCAGAGCAGCTGCTCCCAGGATCCCTTGCCCAAACCTGGCCTCTCTTCCACCCCAAGCTCTGCCCTGGGGGAACAGCTGGTGCTGCCAAGTGACAGCCATGTCCTCTTGCTTTCTAGGTTAACTACATCCTGGAATCACGAGCAAGCACTGCCCGCGCTGATTATTTTGCTCAAAAACAAAGAAAACTGAACAGGCGTACAAGCTTCAGTTTCCAGAAGGAGAAGAAATTAGGGCAGCAGTGACACTGGCCTCCAGTCTGGTGCCACAGCCCAGATTGCCTGCAAGGCCAGGTAGACCGGAGTCCACCAGCATCCTGTAGTACCAAGACCCACAGGCACAGGCTGCTGGGCTCTAGGGGAAGGTTTAGAGGTAGGGGTGCCATTGGACTGAAACTTGGCAGTGGTTCTAAGTAGCAATGCCCAGGAAGGAGCCAGGCCACCTCCTGGAGGGCTGAGTGCTGCTCAGCTGTGTGTCCGCCTGGCAGTCCCAGGAGGACTGTACATAGCCATGCCAGACATCTTGCAACTTGATCAAATTTCTTAAAGCAAACAAAGAACAAAAGTGTACATTTCTCTTTTTTTTCCTTTTAATAAACAGGTGTACTCTTTATCATGGTTGGTATGATGGACCATTCTTTGGGGTAGAGGATTGACTATATTATCTTCTTTAAAATCTATTCCCATATTGAACAGGCAGATTACAAAAGCTGTGGTTGGAGCTCTCAGAAGCAATGTTTAGGGCTTAGCCAGTAGTTTAACTGTGCCAGTTGTTTAAATAAGTGATTTGCTTTGAGAACAGCATCTTATGAAGTTAGGAATGAGGGCCTAGCATGTGCTGTGCGTGAGTGCATGCGTGGGTGCGTGCCTGTGTGCGTGCATACCCTTCTAAGGCCTTCTCAACATGTCAGCGCCTGTGATCTGAGAGACAGGTGCTGATAGGATAGTGTGACAGTGTCTCCAGGTGGTGCTGAGTTCCCAGCCAGAGTCCTCTCTCATCTCCTCATAGCAAGTATGATATGGTCAGCCTGCCTCTCTGACCTGTCTCCAATCCTCTTACCCGTGCCTGCTGTGGAGCTGGACGCTGCTGCTGCTGCTGCTGCTGCTGCTGCTGCTGCTGCTGCTGCTGCTGCTGCTGCTGCTGCTATACTGAATCAGGGAGAAGGAGAGCAAGCCCTGGGCAGAAAAGGCAAGGTACCCAGCACCCTGACACCACACCACACCTCTGTCTACACCAGATGCCTCTGCAGACCGCAGACCTCACCATGGTCCCACCTGTGGCAGCATCCTTGGGCCAGGGCCACAGCCGATATCTTATATGACCTATGTTTAGGACATTTTTTAAATCATTGTGTTTAAGCATCTCAGAATCAAGTGTGCTTCTTTGCAAAGGGGTCGACTGAATGAATGCCTCTCATTCTGATCTGTTCAGCCAACAGGAGCACCCTTTTCTAATGTCTTCCATTACTATCTCCCCCCAAAAGAAATATTATTTGTAGCTTGCTCTGTATTTGAATTTTTAGCAATTTTATATTTAGATATCTTTGAAAATGTAAATGACTAATTTGGTCATTAAATCTTGTCACATATTCAATATTAAAATACTAAAATAAAAGTCACAAATAACCTCTTTTGTATGTTGCTTTGAATTCCTAAAGCCTTGCGCACACAGTACTGAGATGGTGATGTCACAGCAGGTCCCCGGGGTGACACCCTGGCACTTGACAATGCCCAGCCATGCTAAGCTGTACACAAGCCATGTCTGGTCGTCCTTTACTCCTGGGACGCTGGGATCTCTGGCTCTGCTCTCCACAGTTGCTGGCACATGGCTCTCAGCTGGTTAGGGTCTCTGGGGTTTGAGTTGCCTGATGTCACAGTCCACGGCTGTGGTAGGTGGGCGGCAGCCCTCACTCCTCGGGCCATGGTGAGCCAGCCTGCTGGTTGGTTGCATTTGCCATGAAGAAGCTTCCCTGGGACATCTGATCTCAGGGTGTCGGGACTGTCGAGCCTAGTCTCTTGAGCCTCGGCCAGCACCTCTGGCTACAGTGCTGTCACGCCTCATGGTGTCCCTATTGGCCAATGTAGTCATCCTAACTACCTATCACCTACCTGCTGGCTGTAAGCCCTCAGACTGGGCGTGGTCAGCCAGCAACTTGGCGATACTCTGCTGATGTGTCCTTCCCAGCTCATTCTTATCTTCATGGAGTCAAAGGCTGGTAGGTAGGCAGCCCCTCTGCTCATATCCCTTCTAGCTGCCTTCAGGGGCTCCCCATCTCCTTAGATCCAGGGCTGTAGCACATGGGAGTAGGACCAATACAGTTATGTGGTCCCTCATCAGAGTACACTACAATCCCAGTTGCTGGGCCTTTATGTGAATTACTTGACTCCCTTTAGCCTCAGTTTCCCCTTTTGTAAAATGAAGGTGAAACTGCTTCCTTTCAAGGGTGCTTGTGAGGGTTAGATATGTTTGCTATTAAGAGTGGACCAAGTCAGCCGGGCGTGGTGGCACACGCCTTTAATCCCAGCACCGGGAGGCAGAGGCAGAGGCAGGCGGATTTCTGAGTTCGAGGCCAGCCTGGTCTACAGAGTGAGTTCCAGGACAGCCAGGGCTAGACAGAGAAACCCTATCTCGAAAAACCAAAAAAAAAAAAAAAACAAAAACAAAAAAACAAAGAGTGGACCAAGTCACCTTTAATCCCATCACTTAGGAGGCAGAAGCGGGTGGATCCCTGGGGAGTTCAAGGTTAGCCTGGAGAGAATTCCAGGCCAGCCAAGGCTACATATTGAGACCCTGTCTCAAAACAAAAAGGGAGATGGAGAGATGGTTCAATAGTTAAGAGGACTGATCACTCTTCCAGAGGACCCAAGGTTCTGTTCTCAGCACTCATATGGTAGCTCACAATTGTCTATAACTCCAGTTCCAGGGGATCTTGTACCCCCTTCTGACCTCTCTGGACATCAGGCACACCTGTGATGCACAGACATCCATGTAGACACAACACCATACACATCAAGGGAAAACGTTATTTTTTTTTAAGATTTATTTATTTTGTATATGTGAGTACATTGTGGTGCAGTCTTCAGACACTCCAGAAGAGGGCATCGGATCCCATTACAGATGGTTTTGAGCCACCATGTGGTTGCTAGGAATTAAACTCAGGACATCTAGAAGAGCAGTCAGTGCTCTTAACCATTGAGCCATCTCTCCAACCCCAAGGGAAAACATTTTTAAACCACCCATCCAAGTACCGCCCAAATCATGCCATGCACAAGAGCCACACCACAGGGTGGGCATGAACTACCTTTGCAATTTTTGAGACCATTTTCTCACGTTTTGTTCTGTGGGGGCAGGTGTACACGTGTGGAGGTGAGAACAACTGGAGTTTGTTCTCCTTCAGCCGTGTGAGTCCTATGCTCAAACTCAGGGCGTGAAGCTTGGCAGAAAGTGCCTTACCCTGTGAGTCATCTCCTCTCCTGCCTTGGTGATGTCTACCAGTGCCCACCCTGGTCTGAGTTTCACAGGCTGTAGGCTCATGTTTCTATTTCACAAATCTTGGCCATCCCAGGCCAAACTCTTCCGCACTTTACAGATGGGGAAAGGAAAGCCACTCGTGGTCCTGGCCTGCTTTCCTTCTGTTGGTGTGATAAACACTGACCAAAAGCAGCTTGAGGAAAGAAAGGGTGTGTTCAGCTGAAGAGTTCTAGGCCACAGTGCATTGTGAGATGGGGGGTGGGGGGGGCAGGAACCTGGAGGCAGGAGCTGATGCAGAGGCCAGACTGACTACCCAGCCTGCTTCCTTTGAGCACCCAGGACCACCTGCCCAGGAATGGCACCACCCTCGGTGGGCTGGCTGCTTCCACAATTACCAATCAGTGATGCCCCCAACCTTGCCTGTAATCTAGACTGAGGAGAGCAGTTCCTCAGTAGAGGATCCCTCTTCCCAAGTGACTGAACACGTCCTGTCTATCCACCTGCCTGCCCCCAGCCCACTGGCAGGCAGCAAGTGGGCAGCAGCTGGGAGACCCAAAGCACGAATATCTGTCTCTACCACACTCCTCGGAGAACTGCGGAACCCCTCCGGGGTGCGCTGTTCCTCGTGGACCCCCATGCCAGCAGTGCTCTCAGTGTGACGGACAGAAGGGCTCCCATGGCGGTGGCTGCGGCTCACTCACCTCCTGATTAGACAAACACATGCTGAGGTCTGGAATCAGAAGTTAATGTGCCCATTTATTCATTTTTCTGACAAGTCACAATAGATTTTTAACTGCCAATGAGTAACCTCCCTAAGGTGCGGTGGCCGTGAGTGGTCATTTCCGCCCAACATCCCTTGCCGGCCGCCTCTCCTGGATCCAGGCCAGCCCCGCTCTCCTGTGCACCCCACCCAGCCTCCTCAAGGTTACCAGGAGATGGCTCCTGTCACGGCAGCACACACGCACCCTACAGCCAGGGATCCAGATGCCTGTTTTACTCAGTCTCAGCCACTGTAAGATGGTGGAGGATGTGAGAAGCTAACTTGGTAGTGGAGTTCAGCCAAAGGAGGGAAAGAAAAGGCTAAGCTTCACACACACACACACACACACACACACACACACACACTGCAGCCCAGGGAGCCAACTGAGAAACCCACAAAGGAAATTAACATCTACCTCCCTGTGCTGTGCTGAACCCACACCCCTGACTCAGCTCTCTGAACCCCTTATCTGCACAAGCATGGCCGCGTCCCACTGTCTGAAATGAACACAGTGATGTGCACGGGCCTGGCGTGTGCATTGGGGCACAGGTAACAGGTAGCTGTGCAGCCCAGCCACACACAGAACACACTGGCCACCCCTTCCCCAGCAGCAGGGCCTCCTCAGTGCAGGGCAGACCCTGTCTGTGCTTTGCCTCCAAGAGCCCCAGCCAGCAGCTGGCCCTGCTTCCTTCTCTCCCGCCACATCAGCTGAGCAGCCCCAGGCAGGCCTTGCATCTACACACAACTGCTGGGATCCGTGAGAAATACTGGAAAGCTAATTCTTTTTAAACAGATAAAATCTGTCTGTGTTACAGCCCCCAGCTTCCTGAAAGCTAAAAGTATTTTAATGTCATATTTCCATGCAAATTTTAGTTTAGAATTTAATACCCTTTTTAACATACATTAAATTTTTAGCATTCTTCAAGCCCTTGACTGTGTTAAGAACTTAACTGATGTGTGTTAGGGAAGAGGGAAAAAAAAATACAGCTGGAGGAAGCTATAAACTAAGAAAGTTCTAGAAGCAAGGTTACCACAAATCTTTATGTCCACCTCCTTTGGGGTGATATTTTTCTGCCCGGACCCTAGCATGCTGGGGAAGAGTTGGAAGACTGCAGTCCTCATGGGGACGTTGACTGTGACTGGTAGCTTCCCTGGGAGTGGAGGGTCCCCACAGAAGGCTAATAACACAGCTTTGCAGCTACACTGCAGGTCTCAGCATTGCTGTGCCATTTGCTGCACGAGGCTCTTGCTTGCTTCGCTGTCACCTTACCTAAGGTTCAGACACAGGACTTAGTACAAAGGAAAAGAAAATTTGGGGGTACTGCATAGAATTGGGTGGCTGCCTTGTTCAGGGCCCAGGATACAATAGCATAGGGTTCAGGACAACGGTGTCACCCACTTGTATTTAAAGAGCAGAGGAGACTTTGGGCCACAGGAGCCAGAGACAGGTCCAGATTCCATTGCCTGAGTAGCGTAGCTCCTGAAAGCCTTGGCACTGGCCTGGCAGGGCACATCTCCTAAGGACAGGAAGCTGCTAAGTGCCCAGCCAGATCCTTGGGAGTCCCAACGTCTGAACAGGCAGCACAGCCAGGCCTAAGGGCCATATATGCCAGATCTACTATAGAGCAGAGCTGCAGAAGCCTCAGCCAGCCCCAACCAGTATCTTTGTTATGACTTCCCCAGTCCCCAGGAGCCCAGATCCTAACAGACCTTGACTGTCAGCCAACAGGGACCCAGAGGTGATGCAAAGCCTGGGATTAGCCCATGAGTTCTGACTCTTGGTCAGCAGCCTCCAGGAAAGAGCCTAACAGAGCAAGGAGAAGGTGAGGTGGGCCTCTTGACCCCTGGACTCAGAAGACCCAGGTATGGAGCCTTGCTGAGGGGCACTATGGCTGGGCCAGCCCTAGGTCACCATGCCAGGGCCCCTGGCTGAACCTGCTCTAAGGAGTGTAGAAAAGGCCAGGAGTCATCGGCCCTCTCTCCTAGACTGGAGGTCAGAATACAATGCCCAGGCAGGCCACAGAGTATTGGCTGCCAGTCATAAACAAATGCTTTATTGCAAAAGGACCACTTGGCCATCTGTTCAAGCTATCACTAACAAAACAAGAAAGGTTGAATATGAAACTGGGATGTCCCTGCCCACCATGCATGAAGCCCTGGGTTCAACCCCAGTGCCATATTAACCAGCTCCATGGTACACACACGTTAAAGATTGGTGAGGAATGACTCCACCCAAGGCCTTCGGGTACTACAAAAAGGGGTTCCTTCTGCTACCCCAAACTTGTTAGCTTCTCTCCTATCTACAAGGGAGGTCTGTGCCCTGCCTGGGCAGCTATGAGAACCCTTGGTGACAGGCCCCTGCCTGGGCAGCTATGAGAACCCTTGGTGACAGGCCCCTGCCTGGGCAGCTATGAGAACCCTTGGTGACAGGCCCCTGCCTGGGCAGCTATGAGAACCCTTGGTGACAGGCCCCTGCCTGGGCAGCTATGAGAACCCTTGGTGACAGGCCCCTGCCTGGGCAGCTATGAGNGTGTATGTGTGTGGTGTATGTTTGTCCTGAAGCCCTGGTCAGGCCATCCATCCAAGCACCACCTGCATACCTGCACTGGGCCCAGGGCTTGCCTCCTGCTCTCAAAGGACATGTCCTGGTCTCTGAGCAGCTCTTCCTCCCAGCCAAGCAGCTGGCCACCATTTTGGCACACATTGCCCTGTCACATCTGATTTGTGAAGTCACGTCTGCCAGGCCCACAGGAGCATCCAGCTGGGCTCGTTAAGGTCAGGTTTTCATCTCTGACTTTTAGGAGTTATGCAGAGTGAGCAACCACCTCTTTGGTCAGCTGACCACACGCAGCCTTCATCCTTAGCCCTTCAGAGTGATGAAGAACTTGGGCCTGGAGAGTCCTTCTGTCTTCCCAGGGTACACAGGGACTGAGTAGACCCCAGCCTGTCTGAGCTGATCCAACCTCCCAGCACCTGTCCAGAGCCATGCAGAATTCCTGCAAGGTGACTGTGACCCCCAAAGTCCCCAGGAGAAGTCTTTGGAGCCAAGGCTGGCCGTGGGGTACCAGATCTGATGTGCTGTCAGGTGCTGCGGGAGTCCAGCTGAGCGAGTCCGTAAGGGACAGCCACACTGTTTCTCTGAGGTGTGTGGCTGTTACTTCTCTACCATACCTACCAGACAGAAACCACCCAGACTCCCAAGCCCATGTCACACCGCATCACTGTTCTGCCTGGGAGCTCTGCATACCAGAGAAAGTCCTGAGGGCAAAGGCTACCCCCACATCCGCAGCCCTGGCTGGCATTGAGTACGGGGAGATGTCTGCCTTCCACAAGAAGTCTGTGCAGTGTTAGTAGGCAGCCATTCGGGAAAACCCACTTTCCTGTGGGAGTCTCCTATGGCCTACAGTATGTCTGTTTGTCTCCTCCCTGAGTTCAGGGACAAGCATGGGCTTAGGGATAAAAGCATGACATTAAAGGTTCCCAGAGAGACTCTGCAGCTACAGAGGTTTGCCAAACACTACGGTGTATGTGACTGCGTCCGTCCGTTTGCCCTCCTGCAGAGCCTGTCGTGATCCATCGAGCCCTGTGCTTCAAGACAAGTGACAGAGGAATCTAATGAGTGACTGCCTGAAAGTTAAGCTCACCGCTGAGCCTGAGGTGGTCAGGCCTGCAGAACAGAAGTCACGTAACAGGTGCCAGCCAGTATTTATAAAATCAATTGCGGCTTTCCGCAGTCCCAACCTGGAGCACAGTCCACGAAAGAAGAAAGCCGGACCCAAAGCTGTGGAAAGGAGCCCAGCCACAGCCTAGACCCTGGTTCCAAGGGCTGTCTGAGGGGACAGGAGCCTTTATACACGTCAGCCAAGGTGACAGCAACATCAGGCAGGGTGGCTTCACAGTCAGTCAGGCCCACTAGAGGAGCTAAGGTGGCTGCCCTTCAGCCACCGTGTCAGCTGCCAAAGAGGGGACTGGGACGGGGAGGCAAGGACCAGATCCAAAACAAAAATGAATTGTTAAGTTGCACACTGGCTCCAAACGGGGTAATCCAAATCTGAGGTAAGCCCCAAATCTCCAAAGAATTAAGACGGAGCTGGTCAGCTATCCCTATGCCCGTGAGGATGCTGGGCAACCCTCCCCCTTTGTCTTTTTGTTTGCTCCTAGCTCAACCTCCAGAGCGGCTACAAAATCGGTTAAAGCTTCCAAAGTGTGTCTTTCTCCAGAAATGTCTTATAAGAGACAAAAGATTTACAAGATCTGAAGAGTGAAGCAGGATAATTGTTTTTGGAATGACCCCAATATTTTCACCCCAGCGACCCCGGCTGGGCATCTTGCCCCCATATTTATGATTCCTGGTCCTCTGCGTACTACTGGGTGACCTTTCTGAGCCCCTCTGAGAAGCCCCAATCCCTTATCGGGCCTGTAACTCACCCTGACGTTATCTCTCGGGAGGGTTTTATACACTTTAATTTAACTCCCCCGTCATTATTTCCTGGACTTCAAGGTTTTCTCTTTGGAACTGCCCTTCCTGGGACAAGTATAATGTGTTTGCCATCAAACCCAATAAATATGTTTGCACGGGAGATGGGAACCATTTGGGGAGAAGGGCTCAGCCTGGAAAGCAGCCTGAGCTCCCACCCGATGTGCTCCAGGGTGGGTGAGCTTCAGTGTCCTTGATCCTCTGTGGTGATGAAGGTGGGGCTCGGGGCAGGGGGAGGAGGCACCAAACAAAACAGAAGACGCCCAGACGACAGACGCCCAGACGACAGACGCCTCCTTTCTGCTGTTCTTCGCTGTTGTCTGACTTGGTTTCGTGATGTGGTTGTCACTGTTGAGACGCTGGAGCAAGTCACTTCATAGCTCACTGTCATAGAGTCCAAGCGGGGCTCGAACTCACCACCTCCTGTCCCCACCCATGAGGACTCGATTACAGACCTGAAGCAATGCTGGGGGCAGGCATGCTTACCCAAGATGTACAGAGACAGAAGCAGACACAGAGGACACAGGTGTGGCCTGGTCACACGACACATGGACCCAAGTCTCAGGCCAGCCTGGGCTACAGAACCAGAACTCTCTCCAGGACCTTCCATGTTAGCCTTTGGGCTTCTTAGAGCCCTGTCCTCCTGACCATACAGGTTTTGTCCCTGTAAATTCCCTTGGAAGGAAATTATGGCACACAGGAGGGATCCAGCTGGAAGTTCAGGGGGCTAATTTGGGTTCCTCTCAGGAACAGCTGTGGAGGGAGCCTCCTACAGAGAGTGGTCTGGGCCTGTGTCCCCCAACAAGCCCGTCAATCACAGTGGGTCCCTCCAGCAGGAGCAAATTAAAGTTTCTTCTCAGTGCTTCCCTCAGTACTCTGGGCCTCCATCCCCTCACCTGCAAGATACCACAAGGAAATGCACTCCGGTGACCAACCAGATGCAGGGGCTGGAGAGATGGCCAGAGGTTATGAGTAGGTTTTCCTGCCCCATGGAACCTGAGGTCAGTTCCCAGAGGTTCACAAATGCCTGAGAGATCTGATGCTGCTGGTCTTGATGGGCACCTGCATCTGCGCACATATCCACACATATACAGAATACATAATTAAAATGCCAGACATACACATATACATAATTAAAAATAATTCCTTAAAAAATTAACCAAGATGTGGAGGCCTCCAGGCCTTCCTGCGTCCCGTCCTGTGCCCGAGCTGAACACGGTTCAGGCCGCAGCCAGAACAGGAGATAATTCCCTGCCCTGTCCGTGGGACCGGTCTGCAGGGTATTTATTCTACATGTGTTAGCTTCTTCCCAACCCCTCAGCTCCTTCTCCGGGGACAACCAGAGTGGTTTCCACCTCAGCCCTGACTAAGTGGCCCAGAGCAGAGCACCCATTGGTTGAGACCTACAGCGAGAGCCAAACCACGTGCTGGGTACTGCCGAGCGACAGAGTGCTGGGAGACAAAGACTGGAGGTCTTTGAGAAAGGGTGCTCTGGCCTAGACTAGGAAATGACAAAAGCCTCAGGGAACAGGAGGCTGGGGACACTGTATCGGTCCGGGTCCCACCGAAGATGTCCACGGTCCTCGGACCATTACTGGGACACAGTTTCTACGGTGACTTCGGTGACTGTCCGTGGTCCTTGGGGTGGGGGTGGGGGTAGCCCTCGGAGTCTCCACCCCCACTTCCAGACACAGTCACCGGTCACACCTCCCTACGAGTCTCGTCTCCGACGACTGTGTCGCACGGGGAGTCGGAATAGTCAGGACATTTGCTCACTGCTGTGGGAAGTGTCCACATGGGACCTTTGCCCTGTTATTATGGAGAACTTCCTGCCACTGAGTTCTTGAGTACTTTAAAAAGATTTTGGACACTCTGTCCATTTTCTATGTCATGGGCTAGGGTTCATATTGATGTGTGTGTGTGTGTGTGTGTGTGTGTGTGTGTGTGTGTGTGTGTGTGTGGTCAGAGGTCAGCAGCATCAGGCCATTTTTATTTAATTCGATTTACTTCTGGCTACCACAGATCAAGTTTCCACCCTCTTAGCACTGTCTGTGAGGGCTCAGTTTCAACCCGGCAAAGCTCTGAGCATGCCTGCCCCTGTGTCCCCACCAGAGCCCGAGTCCTCTAACGCAGACAATGATCAGGCACACTGCACAGTGGACCCGGAACACTGGCTATGCTGGGACCCAGCTGCATTCTGTCCCTGACTAAAGACTTCAGGGAGCTCCACCCACAAGAGTCACTGGTCTAGCATGGTATAGCATGGTCTAGCATGGTCTAGCTTGCACAAGGTCCTAGATTCTGATTTGATTCTGGGAATCAGGATATGTCTCCTAGCATGCAGGAAACCCTGGGTCCAGTGCTCAGTTCTACATAACCCAGCTATATCAAGGGAAACCTATAATCCTGGCATTTTGGAGACGGAGGCAGCTGCCTGGCCCAGGTTGGACTATATAGGATGATAAATCTAATTTATAAGATCAAAGGTGTGTGTGGACAATTTATTAAAACATGAAGTTAGCTGACACATGGTGTGGAAGCACACAGAGACAGGCGTGACTCCAAAGCCCTTACTGACACCTGGACCCTGTATCCAGCCCAGGACCGAGGCTTCTGCACTCACATGAACATGAAGATGTATTTCTGCTTCTTAGAATACTGTCAGTTGCCAGACAGTGATGGTGCACACCTTTAATCCCAGCACTCATGAGTCAGAGGCAGGTGGATCTCTGAGTTCGAGGACAACCTGGTCTACAGAG
>LR749805.1:1230021-1232521 GCA_902729485.2 Mus minutoides
TTAAGAACCAGATCTGAGGGGCTGGTAAGATAGCTCAGCAGTTAAGAGCACCAACTGCTCTTGCAGAGGTCCTGAGTTCAATTCCCAGCAACCACATGGTGGCTCACAACCATCTGTAATGGGGTCTGATGCCTGCTTCTTGTGTGTCTGAAGAGAGCAATGGTGTATTCATATACATAAAATAAATAAATAAATCTTTTAAAAAAAAAAAAAAAGAACCAGATCTGAGAGGTGCAAAGGCCCACCCACCACGGGAAACACTACAAAGTGCAGATATGTGCAGATTCCTGCCTGAAGCGCATTTCCGTGTCCTTGGCCTATGTCAGATTCCTGCTAAGCGGTCCCCCAAAGGTTCTCCACAGCTGAGGCACTGGGTGAGATATCAGGGCCAGTACTCATATCGTTATGGTGTGAGTGCTAGAGAACAGACAGCTTCACCAACTCAGCTACTACCCAGGCCCAGAGCCAGGGTTGGCCCACCCCAGCATCTACCCCTTCTCTAAACTGCTGGAGTCCATGAAGCTGCAGGACCTCTTTGACTCGGGGCTAGGGCTACAAAAGGATATTCGAAAGGAGTCTCAGTAAGGATCCAGTATTGATAGTGAGTAGCAGAAACCAGACCAATGGCTCATTGCAGTGAACATTTGCAAGTAAAGATGTGTGGACAGAAGGGTATACTGTGGGCCACACTACAACTTCCATGACCAGATTTTTTCTTTTCCTTTTTTTTTTGTCTTTTATTTTCTCTTGTTGGAGAGGGAGGTTGCAAGAGTAGAGGGCAGATACAAAGGAACTGGAGATGAGTGGATTGGGGTACATGATGTGAAATTCACGAAGAATCAATAAAAAGTTTTTTAAAAACCCAAAAAAACAGAACTGTGTCAAGTGTTCTACACATATAAACACTTTATATGCTATTATTTTAATTCCTACATCTTTATAAGGTAGTTACTATTATTACCTCTATTTAAATATGAGGAAACTCCTTAGAGATGAGGTTAAAAAGAGATTTGGGTATCTTGCCTAAGGTCACATTTGTGGGGTTTAGGGACATATGGACTTCAGAGCACAAACTAGCCTTCTGTGCCTGCTGGGCTACATTCACAGGCGTTCACATACCTGTATCTTATCTAATTTGGGACCAATATTGCTGCTTCCAGAGGCAGTGTGGATGTCTTTGGTCCATACTGTCGCTGGAAACGATGTGGAAATCCATGATTCATTCTGCCATCGGCTGCTACAGGCTAGGAATATTCTTTTGCAGTAGTATCAATGATTGCAGACTCATAACTGAGAATGAGACATTAGGCCTCTGTGACACCCCCACACCCCTAAAAAAGAAACAATCCAGAGGGGAAGCTGTTGAAGAGAGTCCTTAAAAATTGTAATAAAGCCGGGCGTGGTGGCATACGCCTTTAATCCCAGAATTTGGGAGGCAGAGGCAGGCAGTTTTCTGAGTTCAAGGCTAGCCTGGTCTACAAAGTGAGTTCCAGGACAGCCAGGGCTACACAGAGAAACCCTGTCTCAAAAAAAAATTGTAGGGGCTGGTGAGATGGCTCAGTGGGTAAGAGTACCTGACTGCTCTTCCGAAGGTGATAAGTTCAAATCCCAGCATCCACATGGTGGCTCACAACCATCCGTAACGAGATCTGGCGCCCTCTTCTGGAGTGTCTGAAGACAGCTACAGTGTACTTACATAATAAATAAAATAAATCTTTTTAAAAAATTGTAATAAAGGTGTTTGAAGTATAGCTCTTTACAGTAGATGGCTGCTAGTGGGAGAAAGGGGAAGGACAGTTTTCTTTCAGGAACTGGCCACTGGGAGCTTGACCATGCCCCAATGGGCATGTGGGCAACACAAATTGGTCTTGGTGTATTTTTTTTTTCTGGGGGAAGAGGGTACAAGGGTGAGAGAGTGGACCTGGGTGAGATGGAAAGCGAGTGTCATCAGGCACACTGTATAAAACCCTCAATAATTAATAAAAATATTATGTTGGGGGGAAATTTAGTTTCAATTAAAAAAAGAATTTAAAGCTGGGCTTGGTGGCACACGCCTTTAATCCCAGCACTTGGGAGGCAGAGGCAGGTGGATTTCTGAGTTCGAGGCCAGCCTGGTCTACGAAGTGAGTTCCAGGACAGCCAGGAATATACAGAGAAAACCTGTCTCAAAACAAACAAACAAAAAAAATTCCTAAGATTAGATGACAGTTATTGAGAGAATATACATTCCTTAAGGGCATGCTTGCTTTGTGTGTGTGTGTGTGCATGTGTGTGTGCATGTGTGTGTGTGTTTCTCGTGTAGCCATAGTTCCTTTTCATTGTCCAGTAGTGTTTTCAAAGAAGCATACAAATTTTATTTCTTTTTCTTTTTTTTTTTTCGAGACAGGGTTTCTCTGTATAGCCCTGCCTGTCCTGGAATTCACTTGTAGACCAGGCTGGCCTCGAACTCAGAAATCCGCCTGCCTCTGTCTCCCGAGTGCTAGGATTAAAGGTTTGCGCG
>LR749805.1:1235021-1259280 GCA_902729485.2 Mus minutoides
TCCTATGCAGGCAGCAGGTATTCTGGGACAAAAGCTCAGGGTGCTTGGCAAGAAACCTTACCCTTAAAGTTTGAGGCTCGAAATACTGTACTGCAATTGCTGGCTGGCTGGAGTTAGCCTGACATCCTATTGTGCTTACCTTGGCATAGGAACTTAATAATTTCTGAAGCCCTGAAATTGCCCACAGACAACATGCAGGTAAGTTTCTGATGTATCTCTGAAGCATTTGATAGCTATTAAGATAGGTCATTCTGCATGTAAATCATTAGCACTGAAAAAAATGGCAAGCAGTACAGTTTGTAACGGCAAGAGTTTGTTCTGTTTTGTATTTTCCTATTCAGTTGATATGGCAAAGGAAAAGTAGGAGTCAGGATTCCTCGGTGGTTGTGAATGGACTTTAGATGGTGACAGATCCAAGTTCCAAGTATAAGCTTAATTTGGAAGTTAATCTATCTAAGATGGGTATCACTTGGGCTAAATGAAGCAAACTTTAAAGGACGTAGCACAGTCACTGGCACACAGCAAGCACTCAGTAGGAGGTGACTCCGTAAGTTGCTTCCTAATGGTAACGTTATAATAAACAGAGTTTTAATTTCTTCAAAGTTCCTTAGCTTTGTTACAATTCTGTACACCACTCCCAGACGGACATTTTCTGTATCTCTGGGTGAGGTGGAGTAAGCTGTGCACCAGAATGCTCTCTGCAGATAATAGGAAATAGTTGGCTCACATTGACTGACATGTCAGATGGGTTAGATTAAATGGAAAGTTATACTAAAATGTAAATGTCCATCAGGAGATGATGGACACCCAAAGCAACCACATCATTCATCATGGAAAACAGTCCTTGACCTTTGTAATCAGAGAGCAAACTGACCCAGGTGTTCCCATTCAAGAACTATATTTGTGTTTCCAGTGCCTGAGCTTTCTTTGTATCATATAGCATTATATATATTTATATTTTTTATATTTATATATATATATATATAATCTCCCATTCAAACAAGGAGGTAAACAACTGCTGATGTTGGGCTTGGGGGTCCACTTTCTGGCAAACACTCAACTCTGTAACACTGGAGAAGAGGGAAACATAATCTCGTGACCTGGGAGACAGACATCCAGTAGAGGAGAGAAGTAATAATAGAATAGAATGTACTGCTAAGGACTGTAAGAAGCCCACACAGGAGTCAGCAGGTGGAATAAACAGGGATGGGAACAGAGCTTAAAGGGACATAACTCCTTTTCTCACTTAGGTGACCCTCTGCCGACTTCGGACTCACCAGTGGTGTTTTGTTCTCTTTAACGTCATACTGTTTCATGCATTGCTCTTTGGAGCTGACTTTGTAGAAGAATATTTCTTACGTTCCTTGCCTCATGTAGACATGAAAATTCTCGACATTAAGAACAAGGCAAGAAAATTGAACCTGGAACCTTTAAGAGATAATCTTTCCAAGTATTATGTCCTAAACCAACCGGAGGTCTGTAATGGGAAAGCTATCTTTCTGCTCTCTCTTATCTTCAGTAGCCCAGGGAATGGAACAAGACGGGATCTCATCAGGAAAACCTGGGGTAGTGTGACCAGTGTCCAAGGCTACCCAGTTCTCACGCTGTTTGCTCTGGGAATGCCAGCGCTGGTAACTACGCAGGAAGAGATAGATGCGGAGTCTCAGAAGAATAATGATATTATTGAAGGGATATTCTTGGACAGTTCTGAAAACCAAACCCTGAAGATCATCTCAATGACCCAGTGGGCTGTGGCCTTCTGTCCCAATGCCCTGTTCATACTCAAAGCTGACGACGAGATGTTTATCAATCTACCAGGCTTGGTAGATTATCTTCTCAATCTGAAAGGTCACCTGGAAGGTATCTATTTAGGAAGAGTTATTCATCAGGATATACCTAACAGAGACCCCCATAGTCAAGAATTTGTCTCTCTTAGTGAGTACCCTGAAAAATACTACCCAGACTACTGCAGTGGTGAGGCCTTTATCATGTCCCAAGATGTGCCTCGGATGGTGTATGTGGTTTTGAACAAAGCACCTATTATGGTGCCTGCTGATGTATTTATAGGGATCTGTGCTAAGTCTGTGGGCCTTATACCTATCCACAGTTCAAGGTTTTCTGGGGAAAGACACATCACATATAACAGATGCTGCTACAAGTTCATTTTTACATCCGCAGAAGTTACAGATGCTGACACTTACCTGGCATGGAAAGAAGTGAATGATGGGAAAGAATGTTCACTGTTTGAGACTTATTACGGGCTCATTTCCTGCAAGCTTCTGACATACCTTGACAGCTTCAAACATTTTCACACAGGGAGCGCAAAAGACCATGCTGTGTATATTGGGGATTAGTGTTCACTCGCTGTTAGATGTCTTCTTCTTCTTTTTTTTTTTTTTTTTTTTTTTTTTGGTTTTTCAAGACAGGGTTTCTCAGTCATGGCTGTCCTGGAACTCACTTTGCAGACCAGGCTGGCCTCGAACTCAGAAATCCGCCTGCCTCTGCCTCCCAAGTGCTGGGATTAAAGGCATGTGCTACCACGCCCGGCAGATGTCTTTTTCTTAAAGTGCTTTTTTTCTATTACAGAAGGCAACTCTCTGGGCCCATGTTAGGTACCTTCTCTGAATCTATTCATACCTAGCAAAACCACAAGATGTTCTTAGTGTTCTGATGTATTCAGTCTTGACATCTTGATTTTGATGTTTAAGACATTTAAAATAGGACAGTGTGATACTTTTCAAAATAAAATCTTTCAGATAAACCATTAAATTTCATTATAACATATTATGATATAGTGTATTTTCTAATTTTTAAAAAAAATATATTTAGGGCTGGTGAGATGGCTCAGCGGTTAAGAGCACCCGACTGCTCTTCCGAAGGTGATAAGTTCAAATCCCAGCAACCACATGGTGGCTCACAACCATCCGATCTGGCTCCCTCTTCTGGAGTGTCTGAGGACAGCTACAGTGTACTTGTGTATAATAAATAAAATAAAATCTTAAAAAAAAAAAAAATATATATATATATATTTATTGTGTGCATGCACATGCACAGGTGTGTAATATGTATTACAGGACATGTATGGAGGTCAAAAGTCAGTTCTTCCCTTCCAACATGTGCGTTCTAGGACTAGAACTCAAATCATCAGACTTGACAGCAATCATCCTTGCCCAGTGAGCCATCTCACTGACCCATACAAGTGACACACAAGTAGAACATATTCTGAATGCCTGAATCCATTTATTTAGCATATATGATTCCTTACATACTTTTTGGTGTTTGAATTTTTAAAAAAAGATTTATTTACTAATTATATATAGTGTTCTTCCTGTGTGTGTGCATGCCTGCAGGCCATAAGAGGGCACCAGATCTCGTTATAGGTAGCCGTGAGCTACCATGTGGTTGCTGGGAATTGAACTCAGGACCTCTGGAAGAGCCATCTTAACTACTGATCCATTTCTCCAGCCCTTGTTTTATTTTATTTTTTTCGAGGCAGGGTTTCTCTGTATAGCCCTGGCTGTGCTGGAACTCACTTTTGTAGACCAGGCTGGCATTGAACTCAGAAATCCACCTGCCTCTGCCTCCCAAGTGCTGGGATTTAAGGCATGCGCCACCACGCCCGGCTGTTTTAATTTTTTATTTTTTTTCATTTTTTTAGTTTTTCGAGACAGGGTTTCTCTGTATTGCTCTGGCTGTCGTGGAACTCACTTTGTAGACCAGGCTGGCCTCGAACTCAGAAATCCGCCTGCCTCTGCCTCCCGAGTGCTGGGATTAAAGGCGTGCACCACCATGCCCGGCTGTTTTAATTTTTTAAAAAAGATTTATTTTATGTATGTGAGAACACTGTCACTGTCTTCAGACACACCAGAAGAGGGCATTGGATCACTTTACAGATGGTTGTGAGCCACCATGTGGTTGCTGGGTATTGAACTCAGGACCTCTGGAAGAGCAACCAGTGCTCTTAACCGCTGAGCCATCTCTCCATTTATTTAGCACATATGCTTCCTTACATACTTTTTGGTGTTTGAATTTTTTAAAAAAGATTTATTTATTTATTTATTATATAAATATATATATAAATATATATAAATATATATATATATATATATATATATATATAAATATATATAAATATATATATATATATATATTTTTTTGAGACAGGGTTTCTCTGTGTAGCCCTGGCTGTCCTGGAACTCACTTTGTAGACCAGGCTGGCCTCGAACTCAGAGATTTGCCTGCCTCTGCCTCCCAAGTGCTGGGATTAAAGGCGTATGCCACCACGCCCAGCTACAATAGCTGTATTTCATTTTACCATGTGAATTACATGTATGTATGTATGTATGTATGTATGTATGTATGTATGTATACACACACACACACACACACACACACACACACACACACACACACACACATACATTTTTTGTTTTCCTGCAACCAAAGTTAAGGGAAAAAAAAGTAACATTATGAATGCCATTAAAATAAGTCACTTTGCCAGGCACGGTGGCACACGCCTTTAATCCCAGCACTTGGGAGGCAGAGGCAGGCGGATTTCTGAGTTCGAGGCCAGCCTGGTCTACAAAGTGTGTTCCAGGACAGCCAGGGCTATACAGAGAAATCCTGTCTTGAAAAACAACAAAAAAAGTCTCTTTGAATATTTCATGCCAGGAAGTATCTGGGTATAGGCTAATTTGTGATTTTGGTCATACAGAAATGATGAGTGCAGAAACAGAAATGCAGAGTCGGTGGAGGAGAAATGACACAGCTGGACCAGGACTCCAGTCATTAGAAAGTCAGGTTACAGGAAGGGATGACTTATCTACCTCAGCACAGCCTAAAAGAAACAGATCCTGGTTCTAAAGTGTCACTGACAGTCTGGAGCAGACACCCCCTGCCCCCAAGTGTTTTTTTTTGGGGGGGGTTTTCGAAACAGGGTTTCTCTGTATATCCCTGGCTGTCCCGGAACTCACTCTGTAGACCAGGCTGGCCTCGAGCTCAGAAATCCGCCTGCGCCTGCCTCTGCCTCCCGAGTGCTGGGATTAAAGACGTGCACCACCACTGCCCGGCTTGTTTTTTGTGTGTCAAGAGCTTTGCTGTTTAGATAGAGTAACACCGGGAAAAGGTGAACAAGAAATAAACATTTGTATAACAGTGACATGGCATGTTAGTTGGTACATACTGTCCCTTCTGAGCGACAGAACATCTTAGTTTGTACATACTGTCCCTTCTCTTCTGACTCTGGACATTAGGAGCCAGAGAGTCTCTCTGATTACCTCAAGACTAGACTTAATAGATCTGAAAAATTACTCCCAAGCTCTCAGTGATGAGCCACCAATGGATAAATCGATAATTAAGGAAACTTTCTGGTTAAGGCATTACACTTCCTTTCCTGTAACCACAACATGGTAAAAGTGACACACAGCTCAAGTACCAACACCAAACAAGTTTTGGACTTATTTTATTTTCAAAGGAAAAGTAAGAAATATTATTAAAACTACTATTCTTTTTATACAAATAATATAATTCAATGATTCTAAATGACTTATTTTTTAGAGACTACCCAAGATACCCAAGATTTTGAGGCAAAATCAGGTAAGGAAAAAGAAAATGTGGTTAAGAGAATCCAGAATCATTTTGGCTTCATTTTTAAGAAAGGTCATGAGTGTGCCCATGGAAACTTTGAGAAAACAAACCTTGACCTTGTAGCAGAGACTTCGGCAGCAGCCAGAGGACTCGGGGAAGCACGAGCACTCTCAGGCTCCTGCTGCTTTTGCAAGAGCCGAGTCCACACAGCATTCCATAGGGACAACACTGCTGACGGCGAGGCTGTGCCACACTCCACGGTAGCTCTGGGAAGACTGACGCCCCGTGGTGTGGAGCACGGATGGAATCATGTGCCTTGGGAAGTTCTGTTCTGTCTTAGCAGGAAAGGAATCAGTCAGCTCCTTCCACTGCTGTTGTGGCAGCAGGTTTCACGTAGTATGGACCTTCACTTAGATACGCTCTGAGCCTCAAATAATTTGAGTTCCCAAAGATCTCTGCAACTGTCTTGGAATTGGCAAGTGCTTTTACCAGTTCATATTTGGCATCCTTTGAAGCTTTGTCATGTTCCACAGACCGGTCCATCACAAATTCTATAAAACCTGGACTGTTAAACATAAGTCTCTGAGCCCAGGGCTGGTCTGCAATAGCCTGAAATTGAGGGCAGAAAGAGAATACAATTTATAGTTAAGTTCATGAGCAGACAAGATGATACTTAGAGATACTTGTGATAGCACAAACCTTAAATGCATCTCCCTTTGTCCAAGAAAACAGATTCCTCAGAAACATTGTTTAAAATTCTCTATATTAAAAGTTTCGTATGGGGCTGGAGAGATGGCTCGGCACTGACTGCTCCTGAGTTCTGAGTTCAACTCCCAGCAACCACATGGTGGCTCACAACCATCTGTAATGGGATCTGATGCCCTCCTCTGCTGTGTCTGAAGACAGCTACAATGGCCCTTTAATATCATGTTGTAGTGACCCTCCAACCATAAAATTATTTTTGTTGACACTTCATAACTGTAATTTTGCTAATATTATGAATCATAATGCAAATGTTTTAGGAGACAGATTTGCTAATGCGGTTGCAACCCACAGGTTGAAAACTGAGCTGCTGAGATGGCTCAGCGGTTAGAAGCAAGGACTGCTTTTCTGGAGGTCATGAGTTCAAATCCCAGTAACTTTATGGTGTACTCACATACATAAAATAAATAAATCTAAAAAAAAAAAAAAAAAAAAATCTGTGAGCTACCATGTGGTTGCCGGGACTTGAACTTGAAACCTCAGGAAGAGCAGCCAGTGCTCTTAATCGCTGAGCCATCTCTCCAGCCCTTTAGCTATAATTTTATAACCACCTTTGTAACTATATTTATGGTGTGGCTCCCTCCATAGATGGGAAGTTTGAGAAAGGACCCACCATCTAACAGTAGGGGGAAAACTCATATATGAGTAGGCTTCTCATATATGAGAACCAGGATCATCTAATGCCATTGTACAAGACTTAGGAAAAGTGTGCTGGAGCTACTTGAATAAATAAGTTCATAAGCAAAGTTTGCAGAGTGTTGAGGTCAGTAGCCACAGCAAAGGTCAGAGGTGAGAAACCAGCAGCCTGGCATCACCGGAGCACGAAGTGCCAAAAGGGAATGTAGGAATCAAGGCTAAAGCTGGGCAGAAGTCAAGGAGCTGGATCAATCTGTGATACTATAGCAGCTGGTTTAAACCTCAGACAGTAGTGAATACCCCTTACTGACAACACGTTGGCATGTGTCTCTCTCAATGGCCCCTGAAGCAGCAGGGTAGAAACTGCTGCGTGCACAGAAAGGCTAGCTCATGCTAGTGCTGTGCTGAGCTGGTGGTCACAGAAGGCTTTGCGGAGGAAAGGCACCTACTGTGAGCACTTTCAAGGCAGCACAGTGTAGCTCCGGGAAGGGCTGGTTACTGATACCACGGAAGAGCTCCAGGGAGTCTCGAGACATGGAGGAAAACCAGGATTCTGTCATTCTCAGGAAGTCATCAGTCTGCTGCTCAGGCTACAACGCAGAAAGGAAATGCCCATGGCAAGGTTACCACAGCTGGAAAAAAGCCCGAGGCTGAGTCAGAAAGCCTTGGATAAATGGCATTCTGTGAGCCCCTTGGAGAGAACCCATTTCTAAGTCCAGGCCAGAAAGTTCCCATTTTTGGGGGGAACATACTAGTGAGCACACTAGGACCCCTCTAGTCCTATTATTCTGTAATTTTACGTTACACTTAAGATATGAGTAACCACTGGACGGTGGCGTACACCTTTAATCCCAGCACTTGGGAGGCAGAGGCAGGTGGATTTCTGAGTTCGAGGCCAGCCTGGTCTACAGAGTGAGTTCCAGGACAGCCAGGGCTACACCGAGAAACCCTGTCTTGAAAAACAAAAACAAAAACAAACAAACAAAAAGATATGTATGAGTAACCAAGCTACTGATGGCTCAGCGGGTAAAGCCCTGGCTGTGAGAGCCTGACAGCCTGAGTTCAGTCCTCAGGTGTCATATAGAGTAGGAGAGAACTGACTCCATCAAATTGTCCTCCAATCTCCACATGTACACGTGTGCCCATACATATGCACCTCTCCTGTAAACCCCCTTCTCTCATTCACAATGACAGATTTAGGAAGTGAGAAGGGGTTATGGGTAAGCAAACTAAAACTAAAGAAGCCACCCCACCACTCTCAAGGGAATCTGATCCCTGTATGTGTGGACAATGCTGTTCCCAGAGGAAATGGGCTATTAAATGAAAACCCTAGCGACTCCCTACAGTTGGGAGGTCCCAGAGAGCACTTCCCCCATTAAAGCAGGTTATGCCTGTTGCTCTTGGCTGTCCATGATAACTAAATGATAACCCTATTCATAAAGACGCACACAGTTTGACTGAAAGATATAGAGAAATCAGTAACTGGCAAACTTCTTCTAAGCTGACTAGCTTCCACAGTATCGTAAACTGCTCTAATACAGGATGCAGGGGAGGAAACATCAGTGTGCTTGCCCAGTGCTGGACCTGAATGCTGCCACTCTGACCTGTGATGAACGCTGTGCCCACTGGCAGTGTCTCTTATGAGGAGAACCGAGCACCTGACTGGACTGAGGCCTGCTCCACAGGACAGCATTCAGGCTTGGTACCACAGAGCTGTAACTCCAGTTCTAGGGGTCCGAGCCCTCTCCTGGCCTCTACAGGCACTGCACATCACATCACTTCACATCAAATGGCCCGTGGCTGTGGAAGTCACAGGTCTCAAGAGGGGCACCTCCTATTGTTGTTTTGCTAGCTGTTCATGTTTATATTCTTAGATTTGTGAAGCTTTCAGCTTTAGTCAAGAGATGCTTCTTTTTGCAATAGGCAGTGAGTGGTTATTGGGAATAAGTGACTTTAAATACTGCCTATAGTGACACATCTATATCAATCCCCTGCTCCTCAAGGCTCAGGGAACACTGCAGACGAGAGGGCAGAAAGAATGTAAGAGCTGGAAGATGAGAGGAGTGCTTGAGATGGCAGGGCGGCTGCACCCACTAACTCCTAGGTGCTGTGGTTCCCTGCACAAACTTAAGCCAGCCAAAACCCCAATGCAGCCAAGGAAGAGCTAGAGGAGGTTGACAACAGCCAGGGAGGAAAGGACAGTCTTGCATGTGTGGCCATGACCTCAAACCCTGTGCATACGGGCAGCACTAATTAGGTAATAAGAGAGAAAGCAGATAGATAGTCATGAGGTTGGAGGGGGCATTGGAGGAACAGGGAGGGGATCCTGGAAAGGAGTGGATACAATCAAATGTATGCATACGTGTATGAAAAAATACCCTTACAAAGTTTTCACGTCCCAGTAACATAGTGAAGGTAGCTCTCACTGTCCTGGAACTCACTCTGTAGACCAGGCTGGCATCGAACTCAGAGCACCTGCCTCTGCCTCCCAACTGGCCTGCTTTGTTTTGTTAGTTCTTGAGCCAGGTTTCTCTATGGAGCCCTGGCTGGCCTGGAACCCAGATCCTCCCTCCTGAGGCTGGGAGTAAAGGTATGTGCACGCCTTTAATCCCAGCACTCGGGAGGCAGAGGCAGGCGGATTTCTGAGTTTGAGGCCAGGATACCCTATCTCAAAAAACCAAAAAAAAGATATGTGCCAGCAGATGACTATCTTAACTAAATCGAAAAGCAAGCACAACAGCCAGGAGAACATCCTCTTAAACTGACTAGTGCCATGCTGACTCGTCCTCCCAAACACGACAACCCGCTGCCCTTCATTAACTTCCCCGAGTACTTACTGATAAATACAGAAGAGAGGAAACTGCATCCAAGCACCTAATCTTCAGCTCTGTGGAAGCATTCTTTGCTTGATATCCTACTCTCATGAGGACACGTTCAAAGCGGGTTCCTGTGAAGGACAAGGTGACACATAGAACCTACCACGTTCACACTGAAGGCCAGCCAGTGCTGCCCATCTCGTTGCCTCTGCTGTGCTCCGTCACCACCATCCATCAACAGCCCAACCTCAGACGAGGAACTCAACAAGCAAACCCCACCCTCCCTTCTCTCCCTGGTACCCACTCACAGCTCTCTGTTGCTATGTGCTTAACATCATCTCGTCTGAGATGCAGTACCTGTCTTCCTTTTAGCAAAGTGTCTTCAGACTGCCTCTGTGCTGCAGCTTGTCACAGCCTCACTTTCACACAACATGTAACTCATTCATCCATCACGTACATTAGGGGGTTTAATTTGAGCAGACAAATACTGCTCTACGCAGGAGTATACAGACACTGCTTGAACCTTTGCTTTCCATATTGTATACCAGGAAGTGGAACTACTGGCTCATACATTAACTCTGTTTAACTTTTCTGTGGAACTTCCATACTGTTTTCTAACATCTGAACACGTTATGTTTAAAAAAAAAAAAAAAAAAAAAAGTAATGGCTATCCTAATGGGTATGAAGTGAAAAGCAATGTATACTTATGCATTATGATTATCAACCTAAAATACACCATTCTATCTGATTCAGCACGGTAAAACATTATGTAGAGGAATGCAGTCAAAGGTTCCAATCTTTGCAGGCTGGGAAGAGTCTTGACACAAAATGTTTTCTTTCTTTCTTTCTTTCTTTCTTTCTTTCTTTCTTTCTTTCTTTCTTTCTTTTTTTTTTTCAAAATAGCGTTTCTCTGTATAGCACTGGCTGTCCTGAAGCTCACTTTGTAGACCAAGCTGGCTTTGAACTCAGAAATCCGCCTGCCTCTGGCTCCTGAGTGCTGGGATTAAAGGTGTGTGCCACCATGCCCGGCTCAAAATGTTCTTTCTGACTCTCTGTGCTTCTGAAATATTCAAAACCCTGAAGAAGCTGCTGCTGTGCTATTTTGATAAATGAAGAACGTGAGGCCCAGAGAAGTTATGTAAATGAAATTCATACAGCTTCTGTCAGTGTAGAAACTTGAACACAGTATGAGCAACACCCTAAAATTGAGGAAAATGTTAGCAGCAAACCACATGGTTCTTGTTGGGTGAAAGCCTATATATAGTAAGGAGCAAAAGCCACAGCTTTCCAGTAGCAATCACAAGACTCTGGGAGACAAGTTCATGTTAGGGATAGAAGACTGTCGCCTGCAAAAGTAGTTTCTACAAGTTATCCAACCAGCAGATGAACCTGAACATGGAATCCTGGCCCAAAATACGTCTTACAAAAGCCAAGTCAAGTCACACCAACCTGTCTTCTGTAAAACTTGTTTTCCTTCAACATTGGATCCCAGGATTCCAACTGTGTCGACAGCGACACCAATCATGGTGGGGTCTTGACTATCCGCCATTTCAAACACCTTCTCCAGAAAAACAGGGTAGCGCTCACAGATCTGCTGAGGACTATCCATGACAGCCAGGTTCCCAAAAAACTTTACAAATCCTAAAAGATTTACAAAAATAGACGTTAGGAGAGGGATAAGAAACAAATTGGGGGCTCCATGTTTCCACAGAAATCAGTAACTGTAGGCAGCAGGAGGAGACAGATGAGCACTGTGCTGCCTGCAGCGGACAGCCAGGGAGATTCACTCATCGGTGTGATCCCAAGAACAAAATTCCCCAAGGTGTCAATGGGGCTTGAGGGGAGAGGCAGAGGACTATTCTGTGTGTTTCAGGCCAGCTTGGTTTATAGCCAGGGAGGGAGAGAAGGAAATGGAGGAGAGAGAGACAGGGAAGGAAGGAGGGAGAGAGAACACAGGCACACCAATGGATACCAATGGGAGTGACTGCACCAGGTGCAATCACTGTAAAATTCAGTAGACCACCTCAAGGGACATTACCCTCAGCTACAGAGTGTGTGAGGAAGATAATCAACCCGACCTGGAGTGAAATGGGCTGGGTGAATCTTCTACATCTCACCGCACAGACTGCACAGATCTGGACACCGTGCACGGCAGTATACTGGTATATTGGTATTCTGATTTATTTTTCATTCAACTGTTGATTTTTTGAGAGATGGTTTCTCTGTGTACTCCTGGCTGTCCCAGAATCACTCTGTAGACCAGGCTGTCCTTGAATGCAGATATTTGCCTGCTTCTGCTTTCCAAGTGCTGGGATTAAAAGCATGCACCACCACACCTGGCTCTCACTGAATTTTTAAAGAAAACCATCTAATGCTGTAAAGTGCTCATGTTTTCACAACATCAGTCCACAGTGCAGTTGTCCCCGATACAACAGATTCCACCTCATTAAGGGACTCTTAGTGTCTTTTGTTTTTATTAACTTTTCAAACTAACAAAAAAACAAAAACCAAAAAACCCTGTACACAGCTGTTATGTATATGATGTTTGGAAATATATTTGCACTGTATACTGAACAAATTAAGCAAATTAATATATGCACTATGTTGTTTGTGGTGAAAATACTTAAATCTCTTCTAAGCAACCCTCAAGGACACCACACGCTATAACAGTCATCATGCTGTACTTATTTCTGGCATTTTGGATGTCTGCACTCCCACCAACACAGCATGCCCTAATATCCTCTAATCACTAACCTATTCCTGGGTTCAACTTTGGATTATGCATGATAATGAGATCATAAGGTACTGGTTTCATTCACCCTTGTCCTTCAGGTTTAACCAGTGTGCAAATGACAGGATTTCTTTATTTTTAAGGATGAGTAACTTTCCATTGTGCTATACATTCTATTATCTATGTAGCACTGGTAGATGTTTAGTAGACGTTTAGGTTGACCCAGGATCTGGCCTATTGAGAATGCTGCACGTGACACGGAATACAGACAGCCTTTCGTGACACGGAATACAGACAGCCTTTCAGCAGACTGGTTTTGTTTTCTTTGGCTACATACTCAAATGGGATCCGCCACAGTCTGTCTTAAAAGACCTTCCAGTTTCCCACGATTGCACTAATTTACCTTCCCATCAATACACAAGGTTGTTTCACAGCATCACCTCTCGCCTTTTCTGATACGAGTAATTTTAACAGGTTTGGAGTTACTCTCCTCAGTGGTTTAATGGACATTTTCCCAAGAGCCTACGGCAGCTACAGGACTTCTTTTGAGTAAAGTTGACCCAGGTCCTTTGCTGATTTTCACCTGGGCTGTTTTTTTGCTACTAATTTGCTTGTGCCCCTTATCTTCTGGACACTGACTCTTTCCTAGATACAGTTTACAAATATTCCTCTAACTCCAGATTGCTTCTTCACTCTGGGGATTGTTTCCTCTGAGCGGATAGATGCCTTTCAGTTTGGTACAATTACATTTGTTGATTTTTTCCTTCTGTTTTTTGAGTAGCATATCCAAAAATACCTTGGTCCAGATCAAAGTCCAAAGCTTTTCCCACTACATTCTCTTCAGCTTCATGTTTTACATTCCAGTCCTTAATTACACTATGTTGAGTTCTATGACAGGAGACAAAGGTCTAATTTCATTCTTCACTTAAATATCCAGTTTTATCTTTCAGCATCATTCATTGAAAATTATGTATTTCCACATGTTTGTTTTGGGCATGGATTGTAAAAATAAGGATTTATTCAGAGTCCTCTGTTCTGTCCTATTAGTCTGTGTGTCCTTCTGGGAGTAAGACAGTGATTTATCACTGAGCATTCCTGTATTTCAGACGCTATCACAATGGGATCACTGCCTTGAGCTCTTTTGGGCAGTTCATCATTAGTGTGGAAGGCCACCAACTGTGTATGCTGCTGCTGATCCTGCAACTTCACTGAATTCAGTTCTTAGCTCTGACAATTTCTTAGTGGAGTCTGAAGTATTCTCCATGTGATATCACCCCACATTTATACCTATAAACAGAACAATTTCATATCTTCTTTGGGTTTACATTTACTTTTCTCTTACCAGTGTGTTCTAGGATTTCTTAAACTGTACTGCAGAGAAGTGGTGAGAGGGCCCTGCTCCTGATTACAGGAGAGGCTTTTGGCACCCCATATCTGAGCACACCATCAGCTGTGGGGCCCTCACAGATGGCCTGTGCTGTGTTATAATGCACTTCTTTTATACCTGATTGAGCTGTCATGCTAAAAGGATGCTGTCACATGCATGTTTAGTATCTGCTGGTATGTTTTCTGTCCTTCATTTTAGTAATCTGCTGTATCACATGTATTAACTTGGATTCATGGAATCACTCAGGTGTGATGCAGGATTCTCTCACTGTACCACTGACGGTGGCTGTGACGTCTTGCGAAAGAAGCATGAAGGAGAGAAAGTCCTGCCTTTCAGGAGCCAGTGTAACTCACACATTGGAAGAGCTGCTCTCACCTGGCAGATAGAAGCCAGAGAAAGGGTCTGAATCTGCGCCAACAATTATATTGGCTATCTGGTCAATGACTCCTTCTTGAGCAAGATATTGTCGTCCGTGATGGGTATATGCTAGTGATGTCACCATTTCTATACAGGTGGCTCTAAAGTCAAAAAGGATAAAAATGAAGAACATTTTAAAACTGGTTTCACATGAGGTCTGTTTTATTTAATTATTCTCAGCAAATCTGAAAAGCTCATAGTTCTGGCTCCTTCTTCTGATAAGGATACGAGAGCCCCACCATTTTCCAAGCTTATTAAGGTGGAGCTCAGATCTGAGGCCTGACCGTCTAACTGGAGACCAAATATTATTTCTGTAACATCTATCTTTCTTTCTTTCTTTCTTTTTTTTTTTTTTTTTTTTTTTTTTTTTTTTTGGTTTTTCGAGACAGGGTTTCTCTGTATAGCCCTGGCTGTCCTGGAACTCACTTTGTAGACCAGGCTGGCCCCGAACTCAGAAATCCACAAGCCTCTGCCTCCTGAGTGCTGGGATTAAAGGCATGCGCCACCATGCCTGGCAACATGCTTGTTTCTTAAGAGGTTTAAAAAAAAATTTGTTTTATTTTGAAATACCAAATAGACACAAAAACAAAGCTTCATGAGCTCCCAAGCACCTGTAACTGTTTTTAGAATTACCAATGTTTTATCTTATTTTCCACTGAACTATTCTAAAGAAGGCTTGCCATCTTGCCATTTACCCCACATGTGTCTGTAAAAGCAGCAACACTTTCTCATGTAGTAATCACCACATATCAGTAATTCTGCAGTCCCTTCTGGCACGCAGTTACGATAACTAACCCAGCTTAGCTGAGGTTAAGCTTAGCACCTGACCTCTTCAGATTTATCTACGTCCTTGTTCATTTGATTAAAATATGAAAATGCAAATACAGTACAAAGTGACACTGTGGTGGTGGCACAGACCTTTAATCCTAGCACTCCAGAGGCAGAGGCAGGTAGATCTCTGTGAGTTCGAGGACAGCCAGGGCTACACTGTCTCAAACAAACAAAACAAACAAAAAAACAAGCCGGGCAGTAGTGGCTCACGCCTGTAATCCCAGCACTTGGGAGGCAGAGGCAGGAGGATTTCTGAGTTCAAGGCCAGCCTGGTCTACAGAGTGAGTTCCAGGACAACCAGGACTGCACAGAGAAACCCTGTCTTGAAAAACCAAAACCAAAACCAAAACCAAAACCAAAACCAAAACCAAAACCAAAAAAACCCAAAAACAAATCCAATCATACTACAAAAGACAACCATAAAGTCATTAAATACCAGAAATACCTATATACAAAGATGGCGATTACCATGCTATTATAACAGCAAAGGCAGAGAATGTAGATGAATAGAGCAAACACTGGGCAATATAGAGAGGACCTGGGAGTAGGAACAACAGGAGCTCTAAGTGACACAGCTAACACTTAGCAAGGACCCTTGTCAGCCATTATATTGGTTTATATGGCTAATTTACTTAATCCTCATATAGTCTTTATGGAATTATTATTGTTCTTAGTGATGGATGTCAGACACGGTCCCAGAGACTTGTAATTCTAACTGCCCAGGAGGCTGAGACAGGAGGATCATAAGTTCAAGGCTTACTTGGATTACACGTGAGCTCAAAGCCAGCCTGGGCAACTAGGTGAGACCCTATCTCAAAATAAGAAAGTAAACAGCGGAGGGATATAGCTCAGTGGTAGAGTGATTGCCTGACATGTAAGTCCTGCATTGAATCCCTAATACTGCAGCAAAAGAAAAAGAAACTGGGTACAGAAATGCTAGTCATTTGTCCAAGGCCAAACAGAAGTCTAAGAGCTATGAAGCTCATGACTTCCTCCTCTGCCTCCTTCTCCTTCTTTTCTTTTTTTTTTTTTTTTTTTTTTTTTTTGGAGACAGGGCTTTTCTGTGTAGCCCTGGCTGTCCTGGAACTCAGGCTGGTCTCAAACTCAGAGAACCACCTGCCTCTGCCTCCCAAGTGCTAGGATTAAAGGCATGTGCCACCATTGCCTGGCAAGTCTTCATTCTTTTAAAAACACCGTATTTCTTCTATCATATCATAGAGCTATTTGATAACACCACTTGGTAAGATGCTAAGTTATCTAAAATAGCATATATCAAAGTGATTCATAACTTTAAATTACATATTGTAACATATTAATCAAAGAGCAAAGTTTGAGACAGAGGATATAGTCATTTGAAAATAGCTAAGACATCTTGTAGGATTTTGCAAAGCTAAATGTATTATCATGATAAAAAAAAAAAGCCATTTCCTAAAATGCTTCTTTAAAGTAACACCAGCACTGAGATCACAAGCTGTATAGTATCCAACAGCACAGAAGACTACACTAAGACCCACAGCTGCTTTGAGGCCCTCCAAAAAAAGGGCACTGCACTTGAAGAAGTCTCCCAAGTCCACTTACCTGACTAACACATCCTCACCCGTCAGCTCTTTTAGGAGCTGGGTCACCAGTCCACTTGTGGTACAGTAGTTTAAAGATTCTGATGACACAGAAGAAATATCTATAATTAGCTGAGAGAACAGAAAGAAAAAAGGTCAAAACAGGTCCAATCTGTTAGTTCTCATTTTAAACTAAATGCAGAACTATATATGTACTATGTATGTAACTGAATTCTGGTGTTTTTTTTTTTTTGGTTTTCCGAGACAGGGTTTCTCTGTATAGCCCTGGCTGTCCTGGAACTTGCTCTGTAGACCAGGCTGGCCTCAAACTCAGAAATCCACCCGCCTCTGCTTCCCAAGTGCTGGGATTACAGGCACGAGCCACCACTGCTTTAATTCTTAACAATCCATGATTTGTTTCTAGAAAAACTTCATTGAACATAAAACAAATTACTTTTGCAGAAAAGTATTCCATTTCATCTAGGTATATATGTACTTTCCACCAAGAAAACATTAATCAGGGAATGAGGCTGGCATTAGCAACAAACTAAAAAATGATTCATTCAAAGTGGTGTACACACGCACACAGAGTGTAGTAGAACTTCCCTAATGTGTACAAGGCCTGTATCTAAGCACCACAAAATAAAATTGTATCTATGTATCTGTCTGTCATATGTTCATTTGATAAGCATGTCCTGAAAGCTTAATGAAAGGATAATGAAATATTTAACAAAAGTGGCAGAATCGGGGCTGGAGAGATTGCTGTACATTAGATAAGGCACTCATATATTTAAAAAAGAAAAAAGAGAAAAGGGGGCTGGAGAGATGACTCAGCGGTTAAGAACACCGACTGCTCTTCCAGAGGTCCCAAGTTCAATTCCCAGCAACCATATGGTGAATCATAACCATCTGTAATGGGGTCTGGTGCCCTCTTCTGGTGTGTCAAAAGAGAGCAATGGTGGTGTACTCATATGCATAAAATAAATATTTTTTTTTAAAAAAGAAGTGGCAGAATCATGGATTTTTGGTTTTTACATCTTCATTGAATTATTTATTTTGTGGAGGGGAGTACGTGTATGAGGGAGATGGACTCAAAAGACAACCTTTTGAGGGGAGTTGGATCTCTCTCTACCCTAGTCACAGGCTTGGCAGCAAGTGCCTTTACTCACCACGCCATTCCATTGGCCCAAAGATCATAGATATGCTACAAACATCATGCTGTACATAACCAATGCATGCAATTTAATGTATCAATTAAAATTTAAATTAGGGGAAATAATACTGATTGTATTTAAAAGAAACCAAGGATGAGAAAAATGAAGGGAGATTCATCTGGATGCAAATACAGTATAAAGTGAGGAGCCACCTTCCCACTAAGAGTACTGACATTCTTTGCAGTCTTGAGTCAAAGGTGTAATACATACACAACACTGGAAGTACGTTTAAGACTGTATCACATGAGGCCGTGAACACACCCTTATATTGTAAGCACCATGCTGTATCATACAGGATCCACAGACTATCTACTCACTGAATGTGTATGTGTGAGCCACCCTGGCTTCCTCTGTAAATGCACGCCACTATTTTGGAAGTGTGATTTTACTCTTACCTCATAGACCCTGTATCGAACAACGTCGTTTGTTTTCATTACATTTTTCAAATCATCCAGCAGATTACTTTCAAATAGAGCTTCCAAGCCAGCCTGGGTTAGTGATATTCTCGACAGGGATTTAATAGCCTTACACAGAAAAAATATATGTCAGAAAGTACATCAGAGTTCCATCTGCTTCCTGAGCCTGATGTCAAAATTAGTACATAAAATACCCTAATCCAATAGGTATTCCCATTTTTGCTACTGTTATTTATTTATAACCAGAAAACACTAAGCAACCAAATGCAAGTGTGACAGATGACACAGACAGGTGTCTTAGAAGCTCACTGCTGTTTCTGACACCATTGACACAAGGCTGAAGATTCATTTCCACCTTAACCCTACAAACCATGCACTAAGCTTCTCTATTGACTTTAGGACACCAATGACTGCACAGTTGGCTGAGGGCTCTAGTGAACTCACCGCTTTAGCAACAGATAAATTCTCTCCACCAATGCAGTAAACAATTTGTTTCAACAGCTCAGCATTATTCAGAATCTCAGTAACAGCTTCTGAATTTTCAACAATTCTTCCAATCTGGGGGAAAAAGCAGAGAGACACTCTTCCCAATTAGAACACATGAATAAAGGATATTTGTATTTTTTAGTGTATGATTATTACAAGCTATCACACAAATTACTACAACTTCACTAAATCCAAACACACAGAGGGTATAGTCATGCTTTTAAGAAGAAAGGAGTAATAAACAGCGGGTAAAGAGTGGAGACAGGTGAGTCAAACCAGCATGTCGATTTTTAGTTGTACAAATCTTGGATAAATTACCTTCTTTGAATTAATTTTTTTAAAAGAAAAATAAGAATACAATTTTTAATTCTAGGGCACTAAGAAAATTAAATGGATGAGGTAAAGTATCTGCTACAATGCTACAGTCTCTGGCATACGTACAGGGAATGAATAAATACCACCCTCCCACTCACCCTAAACTGAATAAACAGATTAAAGAAGAAAAGGAAAAGCTGCTGACTGCTGGGTAGCCAATTGCAGGTGCCTAACATACATGACCCTAGCAGCGTATCACAAAAATGCTATATGATGTCTGGCTGCCAGGATGAGAGCTACTATTATAATGTGTTGGCTTTGTGAAGTTTGCACTTGGTTCAAGCTTCTCCAATACAACATAATATAGCTAAACACCTAAAACCCAGTTTCTACAGCCTAGGAGCTCCTTACAGGTTGGTCTCCTGAACTAGCACAGCACTGGTAGCACACCTGGCACATCCAAGGGCTTCAGTGAATGACTTAGATGTTTCTGCATTTACCACTATGATTCCATACCTGCGACAGAGTGAGGGTTTTTACAGAGTCATCAGGGTGAGTCAGTCCCCTCTGCAGGTCAAGCCTGAGGTTCCTGGCCAAGTGAATTGGCTCCACAGCTTGGAGCAACCTCTCCAGAATGGATACACACAAAGCAGTCTGTTCCCTAAAGGAGACAGCACATATCTCTCATTCATATCATGTCAGACTGAGGACAACAACCTAATACCTAAGTGACAATTTCTCCTGAAGATTTTCTTCAAAGAAGCAGAGTCTAGTCACTTATTAGACAATTAGTGTATCTTTGCACTAAATTCTTTGCAATGCCTGTGCTGAGGCTACAAAGACAGGACATATTGTCTAGCCTCAGAAAGGTCACTCTAATAGAAGACATGCACACAATAAGACAGACAGAGTATAGATGTATGCTATAAGCTAGGGATAGAAGCTGTAGCAGATTAAAAGTAAGTTTGCAGGGTATGGGCAAGGCTTCCAGGAGCAATAATGCGGAACTAAGTTTTTGGGAAGACTCAGGAGTGAAGCAGAAGTCGCAGCACACAAAAACACACAGAGAGGTCAGATACTGCACTAATACTGCAAAGAAGCCTTACGGAGCATGTCATGCCTGTGCTCAGAGCTGGCGAGGGGTAGAGATGGCAGAGGGTAAGATGAGTGGTAAGAAACAAAACTAAGAGGCTCTTATGCCACCCTCAGCTTTTCCAGAGAAGCAATGCCCAGTGATGCAGCGGCTTTAAGCAGAGGCAGACACAAGGACAGTTGGCTTACAGCCATCTCTCGGGGGCTGAGATGGGATCAGCAGTGGAACACACCCAGCATGCACAAAGTCCTGGGCCAATCCCTAAGGCCAAGTTGACAGAAAGAACAAAAGAAGGCATGAAGAGGGAAGAGGAGAGGCCGCTCAAGAGGTTGTTTCAGTAGAAAGCAGCCAATGGATGTGGAAGGCGATGAAGGAGCAAATCAGAGCAGCAGCAAAGGAGATTAGAGGGAAACGCTTGAAAGCTACCAGAGAGGCACCACTCCGAACTTGATGACTACTTGCTGTAGGTATGGATCTTGTTGCTGAATGATTTACTTGCCTCTTAATAGGCAATATAAAGAAATGGGCTGCCCGGTGTGGTGGCGCACGCCTTTAATCCCAGCACTTGGGAGGCAGAGACAGGCGGATTTCTGAGTTTGAAGCCAGCCTGGTCTACAAAGTGAGTTCCAGGACAGCCAGGGCTACACAGAGAAACCCTGTCTTGAAAAACCAAAAAAAAAAAAAAAAAAATTAAAAAAAGGGCTAATTTATGTCTGATGCCAGGGCAGAATTAAACTGCCCTAACTTTGCAAAACTGCAATAAGAATACAAATCAAAAGCCGTACAAATGAGCACACTTGAGCTTGGGAGATGCTCAGTGGGTAGAGCACCTGCCATGTAAGTGAGGAGCTGAGTTGGGAATCCCAG
The DNA here is from genome assembly GCA_902729485.2 of Mus minutoides. NCBI lineage: Eukaryota > Metazoa > Chordata > Mammalia > Rodentia > Muridae > Mus > Mus minutoides. The sequence continues at coordinate 1,256,135 of LR749805.1, forward strand.
ATTCCTTAGAGACTGGATGGCTCAGTGAAAAGGCTCGCTGCCAGCCTGACCACTTGCAGAACCCAAGGGAAACACTGCATTACAGTATTATGCACCTGACAGTAGAATCGCAGGATGCTTACGGGCCAGCTAGCTTGGAGCAGAGGTTCTCAACCTGTGGGTCATAGCCTCTTTGTGGGGTGGACTGACCCTTTTACAGGGGTCATTTAAGACCACCGGAACACAGATATTTACACTACAATTCACAACAGTAGCAAAATTACAGTAACGAAGTAGCAACGAAAATAATTTTATGGTTGGTGGTCACAACACAGAGAACTGTATCTCAGAGTTGTAGCATTAGGACAGTTGAGAGCCACTGGTCAGGAGTCTGATGGGTGGTGATGGAGGAGGAAAAATAAACAATAAAAAGACCCCAGAGGTCCTGCCTCAATAAATTGGAAGATGAGAATAGACTCCCTGAAGCTGTCCCCACACGTGCACTCTAGCGAGCACACACATGCTTGTCTGCTCTCTATCTCTCTCTCTAAAAGAATTTTTAAAAGCATTGATGGTTTAAAGTGTATTGTGTATAAACTGTCACAGGTCCTATGTGATCCTTAGCTACCATACAAGCTAAAGGTGGTAAGTCAGTCATTTTTGTTTGACTTCTATGGTGCGTATCAGTGATCTTAGGTGTTAAGTTTCCCTCATGCAAGGTGTCAAGATTACAGACTTACAGCAACAAAACCAGAACCTGAATCAGCACAATCTCTTATGTGGTCTAGCCCAGGTAACAGTAGTGAAGTGTGGAGACTACAATACTATCAGAGAAGAATCACTCCAACAAATTGCAACCGCCATATATAGTCATATCCAGCTCTAAATGCCCATTCAAACTGCTTCCTAGAATACCACCCAGCACGTAGCAAACTGTCTTTTCCATTTACTTTATTCCCAAACTTCCCAACTTTGGTTCCTGTTGCCAACCTGCAGTATGACTTTTCAAAGTTTTTTCACTTTCAATATGAAAAGCCGGCTAGGGAGAAGCCCTGGGAGATAGCCTGAGCTACATACTGCATTTGAGACCAGCTCTATATAGCAAGATTCTATCTCAAAACAAACACCAAAGCAAAACTAACAACAAAAACTGGACCCAGTACCCTCTTTAAAGGCGGTAGGTCTCATCTTGTATTTAGCATGTATTTCATGTACTGTGCTTCAGGGCAGATGCAGAGAGGAACAAACTCGGTTCCTGTCTTCACAAATCATATAAACCACAAAGACACACACAGAACTATAACAAGGGAAAAGGTGTCCAGAATTATAAACAGAAAAATGATAATGTCATTATGGTGTCTGACGAAGAGCCACTTGCAGGAGAAAGACCTTTTGGTGAGATGGCACATCAGCTGGTCCTCAGTCAGTAGAACTGGTGTGAGAGGGTTCAGAAAGTGCAAGTCATGCTCTAGGAACGTTAGTGGTGTTAATGCAGTAGTGGAACAGGTGCACTCAGTGGAGTAAATGAAGGAGAGTAGCCTGGAAAAGCAGACTGGAAAGCTACCAGGAAGGGCCCAAATACCAAACTATACAATCACGATTTCCACAGACAAGCTAAGCCAACTGAACCGAGACATTCGTTCTGGTTGCAGGGTTAGGGCTAGTCAGAAAAGGAAAATAACCATTAAAATACTGATTGTTAAAACCAACTCAGCAGGCGTAGCAGGAGGAAGAGACTAGCAGAAGAGAAGCAACAAAGCACACTGAAAGCATTCAGTGTTGACTAACTGGAGCTCACTATCTTTTCAAATTAAAATTCAAATACAAAAAGCACATTAAATGATCAAGTTACCAAATACAAGACGTTTCTAATTTAATGCTATAGATGCATATTAATCAAAAGATGCTATCCTAACATTTTAACTCCAGTTAAAAATGTAACATATTTCTACATATAATCCTGGGTTATGCAGTTTACTCTCACTTGTAAGGGGTATATAATGGATTAATTTACACATAAGCTTTATAATCCCCCCCCCTTTTTTTTTTTTACATTCAACACTTTCATACTCACATACACAGATCGGCCGCACAACGTTACGTAGCAATAATTTATGTCCTTAATATGGTTGTATCTAGTTTAAAGTTTCGCTGTCTCCCAAATCTGTTATACCGTACATTCTAATGCCAGTGGACAAGCATTCACTGGATACTGACATTAAAAGGCGTGCGATGGATCCCGCCACAGTACCAGAAGAAGATCCCTTCGGAAGAGGAGAACCGTCAAGACCCGAGTTGTGGATGTTCTGCAGGTGGACAACCCTGACTTTTCTCCGAAAGACCCCTGCAGCCATCCCTACACGCCCAAGCCCCGTGCTTCTCTCACCGATTGTTCTGGTTAAGCAAAGAGAACAGCGGACGGAGGCGTAGCTCCGCCGCCTGCTCGCGAAGCTCGTGGAGCGGCACAGCCTGCACCACCGACTGCAGCGCACGAAGTTCCTCCAGCGGCGCCTCCAGCCGCGCCACCTCCCGCAGGAGCGACACAGCCTGCGCCGCCATCTTCCTGGCTCCTGTCTGCCCGCCCGCCCACCTACCAGGTTCCCAGAGCGCCTCTCTGAATCGCGCGAGATCTTACGGAGCGTAGCCTCCCCACAGATCTGTCAAGTCTCGCGAGATCCTTTCTCCGCGCGGTCCCCGCCCCTCTCTTTGAGGCTGGCCTTGCGGCGGCCGGCGTGACTATGAGGATGAGAACGCCCAGGGGATGGCGGAGTGCACGCTCTCCGCAAAGGCCTCCGTGACGGGACCGGGATGAGTGAACCCGAATCCGAGTCCAGGTGGCCACCAAGATGAGGCACATGGTCCCCGAAAACTTGGATACAGCCGTGGATAACTTGGACGTGGGGCGCCGGTTTGACGTCTGTCAGCCAATGGAAGGCCTGATTAAGAGACGTTTGGGGCTAATGAGCAGGAAGTTTCCGGCATCTTCGAGAGTCTGCGCGTGACGTAATCACCCGAAGGACCGACACAGCATTCAGTGCAGAGTGAAGGAGCAGGCCATGGAGGGGCTGGCCTCAGACTCCGAGGGCCAAATGCACACAGAAGTGTCTGGTGGAAACCAGTGGTCAAGGACAATCCATATACATTCTGTGAAAGAGAGAGAGAGAGAG
>LR749805.1:1259295-1380653 GCA_902729485.2 Mus minutoides
CAGGGAAAGCAAGCCAGTAAAGAACATCCCTCCGTGGCTTCTGCATCAGCTCCTGCTTTCTGATCTGCTTGAGTTCCAGTCCTGACTTCCTTTGGTGGTGCACAGCAGTATGGAAGTGTAAGCCGAATAAACCCTTTCCTCCCCAACTTGCTTCTTGGTCATGATGTTTGTGCAGGAATAGAAACCCTGACTAAGACAAGCACCATTCTCCTCCTCGATGAGGGTCAGCTCCTAACACCAGCCAGCCATTCTTAAAGCTTGGGAGAAACTTAGGAGTATGTTGTGAGTGGCCACACCCGTTTCCTTAGAGCTGATGAGATTTAAAAAGAATGGAGAATTGATTTGGTTAAAAATAATATTGGAAGCCAGGTGTGGTGGCGCACGCCTTTAATCCCAGCACTTGGGAGGCAGAGGCAGGCGGATTTCTGAGTTCGAGGCCAGCCTGGTCTACAAAGTGAGTTCCAGGACAGCCAGGGCTATACAGAGAAACCCTGTCTCAAAAAACCAAAAATAAATATATATATATATATAATAATATTGGAGCCGGGCAGTGGTGGCACACGCCTTTAATCCCTGGGATTGAATTTAATTCTTCAGGTTTGCACTTGGGAGGCAGTGGCAGGTGGATTTCTGATCTGAGTTCGAGGCCAGCCTGGTCTACAGAGTGAGTTTCAGGACAGCCAGGGCTACACAGAGAAATCCTGTCTCGAAAAACCAAAATAAATAAATAAATAAATAAATAAAATAATAATATTGGGAAAAGTGAGCCAAGAGTCTATATCCATAGACAAGAAGACCAATCCCGGCAACCACAGATTGAAGATGATTCCAAGCAAAGTGAATGTTGCCCATGCTGGGCCTCAGCCCTCACTGGTTGCAATTGCCATGGATCCTGGCCTGAGATGACTCAGCAGGTAGAGGTACTTGCTGTCAAGTTGAAGACCTGAGTTCCATTCTTTTTTTTTTTTTTTATGTTTTTTTTTTTTTTTTCGAGACAGGGTTTCTCTGTATAGCCTTGGCTGTCCTGGAACTCACTCTGTAGACCAGGCTGGCCTCGAACTTAGAAATCTGCCTGCCTCTGCCTCCTGAGTGCTGGGATTAAAGGCATGCGCCACCACGCCCGGCTTGAGTTCCATTCTTTATGGTATAAGGATCTCTCCTTATACATACACCTTGACTCATACACCTTGTCTTCTGAACGCCACACTGTGGCACATAGTCTAAGTGCTGGCACATAGACATATACACACACCACAACACGTGTAGAGGTCAGAGGACAACTTGCTCTCTTTCCATCATTTGGGTTCTGGGATTGAACTTAATAACTTAATTCTTCAGGTTTGGTGGCAAGCACCTTTTTTTTTTTTTTTTTTGGTTTTTCGAGACAGGGTTTCTCTGTATAGTCCTGGCTGTCCTGGAACTCACTCTGTAGACCAGGCTGGCCTCGAACTCAGAAATCTGCCTGCCTCCACCTCCCAAGTGCTGGGATTAAAGGCGTGTGCCACCACGCCCGGCTGGTTGCAAGCACCTTTACCTAATGAGCCATCTCTCTGACTCAAACTCATCTCTATTGGCTCAATAGGTTAAGTGTCTATTTTGTTGAACTAAAACACACGCACACCAGAATAATCTAGATACAAAATAGTTCCATAACCAGTTTATGCTGTGTCTCTTTCCCTGTGTCTGGAGTTGTGATCATTGTCAAGTTTGGATATGTCACATTGAAGAGCTAAATTAAAAATTTGGAAATCTGCCGGGCGTGGTGGCGCACGCCTTTAATCCCAGCACTGGGGAGGCAGAGGCAGGCAGATTTCTAAGTTCGAGGCCAGCCTGGTCTACAAAATGAGTTCCAGGACAGCCAGGGCTATACAGAAAAACCCTGTCTCGAAAAACCAAAAAAAAAAAAAAAAATTTGGAAATCTTTGAGCCAATGCAGTATAGCTCTGCCTCTGCCTCTGCCTCTGCCTCTGCCTCTGCCTCTGCCTCTGCCTCTGCCTCTGCCCCTGCCCCTGCCCCTGCCCCTGCCCCTGCCCCTGCCCCTGCCCCTGCCCCTGCCCCTGCCTCTGCCTCTGCCTCTGCCACACTAGAACTGTAGAGAGGCAGTAGTTCGATGTGTGTGTGTGCGCGATTCACTTGCCGGTTTTTGTGGGTGCCTTTGGCCTGTTGACAGAAGGATTTTATCTGTGTGTTCCGGCTTTGTGCGCTGCGGTTTCAGAAGGTTTTGTTTCCTAAGAAAGGCTTTGTCTTTTTATCTGTCTACCTATGTGGTTTGTTTACATGAATAGGAAGGAAAAGTAGCATTAGTTTTTGTAAGAACAGTAGCTCTGAAAAGTAAGAGAGGTGTAACTAGTGGGGAAAAAAACAAACAGAAAGCGGCTTTCTTTCCCCGCCTGCTGCCAGCCCCGCTGGGAGGGGCAAGTTGGATACTGTCCTGGAAAAAGGTGTGTGCAGGGGGAGGAAGTTGCAGCTTGGGCTTCAGTGCCCGCCTCCCAGCCCGCACCCTACCTGAGGTTGTAGTTCACAGTTACTGCCTAGGGCTAAATCCCCAACACCACCATGGACAGACCGGAATCACGGTGCCCTCCACCGGGCTCCCTCAGGCTCGTCCTTACATGCATCCTGGTGAGTGCCCGGGGTGATTATACCGTCCTCTTTGCCCGCCCTGAAGCTTTTACCTGGGGACTGAGGGAGAAGAACTGAAGGAAAGGTATTTCTCTTCGCTGCTCTCGGGGTTTGAAGTGTGGGCAGGTTTGTGGGAGAACAGTTGAGAGTCTTGGAAGTCCTTCCAGTCCAGGAGGCCGTCCAGTGTTAATGGGTTAGCAGCACCCTCTCACGCCTGCCGTGAGGGATAAGTGGGGCTGTGCTCTATGAGGGCACAGTGCTTGCGGAGCAGTCTCTTAAACCCTGTTTATTAGGTCTTTGCCGATTGCAGTTACCCCTGCTTTCGGCAGGCTGCTATCTCATCTCTGAAGTGTCCGAGAAAACGAATGTGGACGACGGGCGGCGGCATAGTAGCTGCCAATGAATGGTAATGAGGACAGGACTGTAGGAGCGTCCAGAGTCCAAGGTTCTCTCTGTCTGATTTTGGTACACACATTTGGAGTGATTACTCCCTTTCTCTGGCCACTATTTCCTTATTTGTGAAATCTGCTGTAAATCTATTTGAGGATTTTTATTTTTATTAAGTTCTGGATTTGTAGCCAGAAAAAGGTATAAGCTGAAAGTTGTGTTGATCCTCAAGGGTTTCTTAAAGCTAGGTTGGTTAAAATGTAATCCACTGGATTAGGTGAGGCTTCCTCTGCCTCATCCCGGATTTGTGACTTATTTCTTAAAGGCCACACTAAATACTCTAGGGCAGAGCGAAAGGAGCCCAAATGATGGTGCACTTCTGTAATCCCAACATAGGCTGAGGCAACAGAATCCCTACAAGTTCGAGGCTCACCTGGTCTACATAATGAGTTCAGGCTATCCAAGGGTACTTAGCAAGATTGTCTAAAAAAGCAAAATAAATAGAAAGAAAAAGAAAGAAAGAAAGAAAGAAAGAAAGAAAGAAAGAAAGAAAGAAAGAAAGGGATAATGACTGGACCAAGTAAGAAATAACTGAACAGATACAGACAATATTTTTTATAAATATAAAATTAGAAAAGGTGTATAGCAAAGATAAAAGATATAAATTATAAACCTTTTATAATGTGAAGAGATTTCTTTAAAACTAAGTTTGGGGAGGTGGCTTAGTCAGCGAGGAGCTGGCCATGAGAGTCATTCAGATCCCCAGGAGCTATGTCAAGAAGAGTCAGGCACAGCAGCACACATCTGTAACCTCAGCACTAGGGATGCTGGGGCTAGCAGGGCAGTTCATTGACCAGCCAGCCTAGCTGAGCCAGTGAGCTCTAGGGCTAGTGAGAGAGCGTGTCTCAAAACATAAAATGGCCCTAAACTAAGAACTGCAGGCAACTAAAGAATTCTGACAAGTAGTCTTCCTCAGGGATGAGCTCCCTAACTGGGTATCTAGCACCAAGTGGCCAGCCCTAAAATCACACACACACACACACAATGTAGTAGCCAAGTAGCCAAGGCTGACTTCTGGCGCGCGCGCGCGCACACACACACACACACACACACACACACACAAAATGTTCATGCCTAAATGTTTTCCTCTGCAACAAAGAGGAGAAAATGGAAGATCACAAATCAATGAAGCAGGGAAAAAAAAAAAAAAAAACCCTGCTCAAAACTCTAGCTTTTGCTGAAGGCAGAATTTGAGCTCCAGTTTGGGTGGTTTCAAATCCAGTTTTGCACAAAACAGTCACTGCAGGGAACTGTAGCTGTCATTCACTGCACAGTGAGCATCCTGGGGAGATTATTTTGAATGGTAAGCACTTGTCTCTCCCGATGTTTTAGTGAATCATATTACTGGTGTTCATTTATCTGTACCAGGTGTTATGCACAGCTTAAATGCACACATACCAGTTTTTTAAAATTATGCAATACATGCTACCAGGATGAATGATTAGAAGAACCAATAGGAAGATGTGGGAATGAGGTGCAAACAGGCTTGTCTGAGAAGATACTTTCTGTATCAGTTACTTTTCTCATTGTCACGATGAGACCATCTTGGTTTACAGTTTGAGAGGCTGGGGAAGGCAGGGCAAACAGCAGTGCTGTGGTGTGAGGCAGTTACTCACATTTTATCTTGCCAAGAAGCAGAGACCAGCCAGAGGCTGGCCAGGCCCTAAATCACATGTTCCCAGCATCCATCTTCCTCCACTTAATAGCCACTACCTAAAAACCTCACAATGGGGCTGGTGAGATGGCTCAGAGGGTAAGAGCACCCGACTGCTCTTCCGAAGGTGGTAAGTTCAAATCCTGGCATCCACATGGTGGCTCACAACCATCCGTAATGAGATCTGGCGCCCTCTTCTGGGGTGTCTGAAAACAGCTACAGTGTACTTACATATAATAATAATAATTAAAAAAAACCCTCACAATGTCCAAAGCCACACCATCAGCTGGGAAACAAGTGCTCAAACACATGAGTCTACCCAGGACATTTCAGAACATTCTCTACCTGGCCCCGTAGATTCATGGTTAGCTCATAATGCAAATCTATTAAGTCTATCTTGAGAAGTCCTCGTAGTCTTATGATTCCAACACTACTCAGAAATTCAGTGTCAGGAGACTCAAGGCAATGTCCTGGCTGTGAGCCCCTGTACATTAAAAAAAAATGCATACAATTCCCTTGTATGAACATTCTCCTTCCCCAAAGAATGAGGTCTACCATGGAGAACTGAGCCGGAACTATACAGAGAAACCCTGTCTCGAAAAACAAAACAAAAATAAATGAATAAATAAATAGATAAATAAATAGAAAATGATTTTTATGGCTGCAAAATTGATAGGTGGAAAGTACCCCAATTTCTGACAGAAAAGAAACACTGTAGCAGCTGGTCTCACTACTGTCAATGCCATACCAAACACTCACTTTAATGGGAAGGGATGTGACTATATGTGTGTGTACACTTGCATACATGTGCATACATGTACTTGAGAAGACACGTTGGGAGGCCAAGGTTCCTTTCCACCTTTTTAAAAAATATTCTTCTGAAATTAAAATATAATTATGTCATTCTCTCTTCTTTCCCCTTCCACTCCTCCCACTTTCTCTCCCTTTCTTTGTTACTACTGCATATATATAAATGCATGTACAAATACAACCTGTTGTATCTACTTAGTGTTACATGTGTGTGTGTATATATATATATATATATATATATATATATATATATATCAACCTGCTCAATCTATCTAGTGTTGTGCATGTTTGTGTGTGTGTGTGTGTGTGTGTGTGTGTGTGTGTGTGTGTGTGTATATTTTGGTTTTTCGAAACAGGGTTTTTCTGTATAGCCCTGGCTGTCCTGGAACTCGCTCTGTAGACCAGGCTGGCCTCGAATTCAGAAATCTGCCTGCCTCTGCCTCCCAAGTGCTGGGACTAAAGGCATGCGCCACCATGCCCGGCTTATTGTTCTTTTTTTATTTAATGTGTATGGGTGTTTTGCTTGCACCACATGTGAGTCTGGTGCCTTTAAAAGTTAGAAGAGGGTGTCAGCTTCCCTGGAACTTGGGATAGAGATGGTTGTGAGCCACCATGTGGGTGCTGAGAATTGATCCCATGTCCTCTGACAGAGCCTGCATTGCTCCTAACCTTGTTTTTTGAGATGGAGTCTCCCATTGGCCTAGAGCATGACATATGAGGACCACGAGTATGCCGCTGTTCAGTGAGCCTTGGGGACCTGCCTGACTCTGCACCTTCAGTGCTCAGATTCCAAGCGTGGATCGCCAACCCTAACTTTTTCCCGTGGCTTGTAGGGATCTACTTAGGTCTTCAAGCCACTTGGTAAACACTTTGTCAGACTGAACTAGCTCCCAATTCCCAGGGACTGAATGCACAGAGCAGTAAAGCAGATCTCAGGAATCATTTTGTGAATGGGGGTGACGAAACAGTTTGTCTGGTGGAGCTGGGAGTCACTGACGCTGTGTTTTTCTTTTCTACCATGTAGATTCTGACAGCTGTTCTGACGTATCCCGTGCTCAGGACCCTCAGCCTCTGGCTCCACTCCTCCCTCACTGGGAGCTATGTCTCTGGCTCTTATTCCATCGTTTTTGTCAACTGTCCCAATGAGCAAATTGCCAGAGACCTCGCCAGGTATAGTGCATATAGGGGCTAGGTGTCACCCCTAAATGCATGGGAAGCTACTGGGGTGCTCTCTAGGGGCCACACTACAACCTTTCTCTTGCTTTTGACAGCCCGTTCTATACAAAGAACTCCATACTTTCTGCTTGGGGTGGCATGAGAAACCCACTGCATCGTCCTGTTTGGACTGACCCCAGGGCTGTCCCTGCCGTGCCAGGATAGAGAATGTTTCGTAGTTGATGGTTAGAGAAGGAACATGAGACCCACAGAGAGAGGTGGCTTGCTCAAGGTAGTAAGAGACTGTGAAGCCTCCTGGGGAGATCCAAATCTCCCAATCTCTAGTCCAACCTCTTTCTCATCCCCATAGCTCAATTAAGGAAGAGGCTGTCCATGTATTGGGTATTTTTCTAGAAATGACTGTGGCAATCAGGGAAAGAGCACCACTGGGTTTATAATTACACCATAGTTTTAATGTTGTCTGTGCCAATTCTATTTATGTGACTTTGGGGTGGAGGACAGGAGTTGCAGGATGCTGGACCTTAGGACCTTGAACATGTTAGGTAAGTACTGAAATGCTGAATTACAAGATGGCATTATGCCACCTACCTCACAGTGTTGTAGTTAAGATTACATGATGTGAAACATATATAGCACACACCCCAGGAGATGGAATAAAGTAGGTGCTCAATAAATGTCTCCCAAGACCCATCTTATCTGTCTATAAATCTGTCTCTGAAGAGAGCGAGTAGGACTTCCCCCTTCTCTTCTTGTTTTATTATGGAAGAATCTTGGAGATTAGGGTTACAGTCACAAATGCTTAGCAGACAGATTGACAGATTGGCCTAGGGTATAACGATGAACGAGAATGGCAGATGGCAACCTTTGTCCTCCCTGAATGTTGGGAGAAGGAGGAAAGGGAGTGTGTTGACTCAGGAATCATGTGTCATGTCTACTCTGTGACATTTAGTTACAGCGACAGAAGGGCAGGTATCACACCCACCCTCAGACCTGCATATCCTGTAACCACAGATAACACAGAGCCTCTCAAGACACAGAGGAGCAGCCGTGAGGAGGCTGCTCTGAGGGCGGCTCGGTGTGCTGTGGGAATGACTGACCCTGAGCCTGCAGAAGACAGGCCTAGGCTCTGCCGGGCTTTCCTACCCGAAACGCACCTGCTTGGAGATAGGCAGCAACTAGTACTCAGCCTGGTTACTGGATAGATGTGCAAGGTGCTAAGACCCATTTGGAATTGAGGATCCAGATAATCTGTGTTCCTGGTATTAAATATTGGTAACAAAGACAAGATTTTGTAAATGCCCAGAGGGTCGGACCATGAACCTTACCTGTGACCTCTGTGTGCCTGGCTCTCTTCCTCCTGAAGTTTCTGAGGGCCTGAGCTTTGTGGGCATGACTCTGTGGTCTGCAGCGTTTGTGTACCTGCTCTGTCTGAGGTGGAGTTTAGCCAGCCTACCGCTCTTCCTTCTCCTCCTCTCTGTTCTCCTTCCCCTCTTTCTCCCCCTCCTCCTCCCCTCCTCCTCCCTTTCTTTCTCCCCTCCTCCTTTCTTTCCTCTCCCTTTTCCTCTCCCTCTACCCCCTCTTCTTTTTATTTCTCTTTCTCTCTTCCCTCTCCCCCTGGCCAGCAGTTGCACTCTTTCTTTCTTTCTTTCTTTCTTTCTTTCTTTCTTTCTTTCTTTCTTTCTTTCTTTCTTTTTGCATAAAAAAATCTCCATGGTTTTGCGGTCTGTTACTTGAGTACAGATGGCTGTGATCAGAAGCAGGGAAGCTCACATTCCTAAGAGACTGTGAAGGACAAGCAACAATGGGTAGTGTGCTCTCTCTCTCTCTCTCTCTCTCTCTCTCATGTTTGTATGCCACCAAAATATGAAAAGTTCCAGTGGGTGATTGAGCGGACAAGCCTTGATGAGATTGCGTGAATGGGTCCGTTTTATGTGTGGTACACTGGTGATTTTCCAAAGCAGCCACAATAGTAGATGGCGATGAGGTGATCCTAACATGGCCTCGAACTCAGAAATCCACCTGCCTCTGCCTCCCGAGTGCTGGGATCAAAGGTGTGCGCCACCACGCCCGGCTGCAAAACATCTTTTAACATAACTGACTTTCCAAAGAAACCAGGAATTTCCACTTCACAGCCATCTCCTTGGAGCAGCAGAGGGAAGGAAGGACCCATGAGTAGGGAGGGCTCAGATACAGTTTTTGTCCTGGGTCCAAGCTCTTGAGGTCATGGTAAGAAACCTTTAAAACAGAAAAAAACAAAAACAAAACACCAAAAATCCTTGACAAAAGACTTTCTACTTGCCAAAGCCACCACTGAATAATGTGTTTCTGCTCGGAGTTGTACGCATTCTTTACAGTTGGTCACATGGGAATCTACAGGCCAGCTGGGTGTGTGGCAGGGTTAGGGGTGGCGTTATAAAAGGAGCTTTCATTAGTGAACAAAATTAGATACCACCTAGTCAGTCTCTTGTCTAGTATGGTAGAGAGGAGAGCTGCCTTCTCTGAGCAGGTAGGTACACAGGTATGCGTTTCGGGCAGGAAAGCCCAGCAGAGCCTAGGCCTGTCTTCTGCAGGCTCAGGGTCAGTCATTCCCACAGCACACCGAGCCGCCCTCAGAACGGCCTCCTCACGGCTGCTCCTCTGTGTCCCCAGAGGCTCTGTGTGAGGTTGTAGGATATGCAGGTCTGAGGGTGGGTGTGATATCTGCCCTTCAGTCGCTGTAACTGAATGTCAGAGTAGGTCATTGATTTATAAGTAAAGATTTATTTCACCTTATGGCTGTAGAGCTGGGCAGTCCAGAAGCATGCTGCTTAGTATCCGGCAGTCCAGCATTATAACAAGGCACAGGACACATCCCATGGCAGTCGAGAGCACGCTGACTCCCTGACTCTCCTCCTTTCACAGCCGCTAACTCCATCATGGGGAGCTCACCCTCATAACCTCACTAGCCACCCTCTAAATACTCTCTCTAGCCCTCAGCATTCATGACTTTACATGTAAAACACGGTCCTTCTATCCCCATAGCACTAAGGTTTAACTAGCTACAGCACCATTTCAAAAGTTCAAAGTCTAGGGTCTCATCTGAATCAGATTTGGGTGAGACTCAAGGCACACGGATGTAAACTGACTTCCCTAGCCTGTGAAATCAACATGTTACCTGCTCTTAAAGTACAGTGGGGGAGCAGGCATAGAACAGACATTCCCATTTCCAAAGAAAGAAATAAGCAAGAAACAAGGAATAGCTGGTCCCACATGTCTTGGTGTTTCTATTGCTGTGATGAAACACCATCAAGCAAGTTGGGGAGGAAAAGGTTTATTCAGCTTACACTTCCACATCACTGCTCATTAGTGGGGATCAGGACAGGAATTGAAACATGGCAGGAACCTAGAGTTTCTGAAGGCAGAAACTGATGCAGAGGCCATGAAGGAGTGATACTTACTGGCTTGCTTCCCATGGCTTGCTCAGCCTACTTATAAAGCCCAGGGATGACCCCACCTACAATGGGCTGAGCCCTCCCCCATCAATCATTAGTTAAGAAAATGTCCTATAGGCTGGCCCACAGCTCATCTTATGGAGGCATTTTCTCAATAGAGTGTTCTTTCTTTCAGGTGACTATAGCTTATGTCACGTTGGCATAAAACTAGCCAGAACACCAGCATCCAATAGCGTTTGAATTCTGAAGGCTCCGTCCGGATAAATTCCTCGATCCCTGCTTCCTGAATACACTTAGGGTAGTGGGTGGACCACAGGCTGTATGCAGCCGCTTGGCTGGGTTCAGCTTAAGCATATTGTGCATATTTCATGCTGTTAGTTCTACTGTTTAGTCTCCGTGGCTCTCTGAGCATTGCCTAAGTGAACACCGCAGCAGCGCCCATCCGAATTTTTACTTCAATTAATTCCTTCCCAGCGTCCTCACCTACAGCCTCATTAGCATAAAGGATTAGGTTTCGAGGATTGGGTTTTCAACATGAGAATTCTTAGGGATACATTTTAGCAGAGGAGGGGCACCCTGCATGCTTGTGTCCTTAGACTCAGATATCCCGGGCAATTCCCATCCCGTCTCTTAAGGCTTTGGACTTGCTCCAGTGATCCCCTTCTCTCTGCTCTAGGGCCATCCTGGATAAGAAGATGGCTTCATCTGTGAACATCTTGCCGAAGACCTCTTCTCTGTGAGTTTTGCCAAGGCCAGTGGTGGGGAGTTGGGGGTGTTAAGGTTAGGTCCTGGTTGATTGAGATAGCAAGGAGCAAATGGTGACCTGTCAGAGACTAGTCAATCAACACGTCACAGTTGACTTACATTCAGAGTTTCATCAGTTTCTGTCACCCAAGGAAAGCAAAACAAAAACAAAAACAGAGACAAAAACAAAAAACAAACCCCCCCAAACACTGCATTTAGAGAAAGGAGGGAAATGTCACGGTGTCCAAATTCATTAGTATGATTTATGGAGTTAGATTCCCAGCACAGGAATTCTGGAGACACGCTCAAATTATAGAACTCTGCAGCTAGCCCTCAGCATTCATGGCCTTTGCTTGGTTGCTCTGACACCGTATTGAGCATGGCTCTCTAACTTGGCTTTAATTTCGATCTTTAAGCTTCAGCCTAGTCTGTTGAATTAGTCTGAGTGAGGGTAAGGTCCAAATTTCCGAATCTTTCATATTGTCTCTAAAGCAATAGCTCTCAAGCTATGGCTCTCCACCCCTTTGTAGGAGGTTGCAAGTCAGATATCCTGCATATCACATATTTACATTATGATTCCTAACAGTAGCAAAATTACAGTTATAAAATGGCAATGAAATAATTTTATGGTTGGGGGTTACCACAACACGAGGAGCTGTATTAAAGGGTCACAGCATTAGGAAGGCTGAGAACTACTGCTCTAGGGGCTTATGCTCAGCTGTGGAATGCTTGCCTGCCTAACATGCCGGCCTTGGGGTTTGGTCCCCAGCATAACAAGAAAAGCAAGAGGAGAGAAGAAATGGAGGGAAGGGCTAATGGAGGGAAGAAGAAGGAGAAGGAAAAAGGAAGGAAGGAAGGAAGGAAGGAAGGAAGGAAGGAAGGAAGGAAGGAAGACTTTATGTGAAATCTTAGGTCGTTGTCTTCAAGAACTCTAGACATCTTTGTATGTCTGCCTTAGAGTTCCTATTGCTGTGATGAAACACCATGACCAAAAAGCAAGTTAGGAAGGAAAGGGTTTATTTGATTTATGGTTCCATATCACTGTCAAAGGAAGTCAGGACAGGAACTCAAACAGGGCAGGCACCTGGAGGCAGGAACTGATGCAGAGACCATGGAGGGATGCTGCTTATTGGCTTGCTTCCTGCCCACCCTCCCCAGCTCCCCAAGACAGGGTTTCTCTGTATAATAGTCCTTGCTGTCCTGGAACCCACTCTGTAGACCTTGCTGGCCTCAAACTCACAGAGATTCACCTGCCCCTGCCTTCTGAGTGCCGGGATTAAAGGCATGCACCACCACCATCTGACTTCAGTCTGCCTTTAGTTCATATGGACTGCCTGGGTTCAGTCCATAGAACCCAGGGTCACCAGCCTAGGGGTGGTACCACACATAATGGGCAGGGCCTTTTCCCATCAGTCACTAACTCAGAAAATACTTTATAATCTGGCCCACAGCCCATCTTATGGAGACATTTTCTCAGTTGAGGCTTTCTCCTCTCTGATGACTCTAGCGTGGGTCAAGTTGACATAAACCAGCCAGCACAGTGGGTTGGGGAAGATTCTGAAGTCTCTGCCCTTCAGTAGTTTATCTACTTGGTCCAGGCTGACAATTCGCCAGGCTCCTTTTGTGAGCATTACAGTTTGATTTTGTTCTCCTCTCTCTCTAGGTACTTTTGGAAAGGAGAAATAGAAGAAGGCATTGAGGTCTCACTGGTAAGTGAGGTTTGGGCAAAGGAGGTTTTAATAGGGGAACAGGAACACGTGACATCAGAGCCTTTTCCCAGGATGTGCTTAGAAACTAGCTATGGGGACGGGGATGTAGCCCAGCGATGACTCCTTACATGCGGGAGACCTTGAGTCTGATCCCCATAGAAGAAAAGAAATTAGCAACAATCAATAGATTGAGGTTCTTACCCCACCTAAGATGTCTGAGCCTCATTAACAAGCTAGAGACCTGGTCTGGTGACCCAGGAGGAATGCTAAATGGCTTAGTGAATGATTCAGGTCCTGAATTTCTGATTAATTTTCTTCTCATCACAGCTAATAAAGACAAAGACTTCCAAGGTCTCCCGGCTGTTCGCCTATATGAGGTAAGGTTCCTTTACCACAGGACCAGGTCAGGATGTTCTAGGCTCTGAGCAGAGGCCCCTGGGAGGTGGGAGAGTTGAGGTTCAGCCACTGTCTCCTATATGACTCCTGCCCTCCTCTTTGTCTCAGGTTTCCATCTGGACATTGGAGAGTAGAGTGAGATCGTTTACACTGCAGGTTTCAAAATACTGGCCTTAGGGCCTCTTCATGCTTTAAACCAGTTTGGACTCTCAAAAGCGTCATGCGTTAACTTCCTGTTAGTTGCCAGCAGTGCAGTCCTGAAGCTTAGGGTCTCAGTGGTTCATCTCAGTGGTCCATAAAGGGAGGGCTCTTGACTTCTGAGGTCTTCAAGACTTTGATGAAGTCCATGAAAGTTAATGTGTTCAGTCATAAGGGCTAAGGATTTTGGAAACTGTTTTTTTTTTTTTTTTCTTACTTGAGACAATAATAAAAGCCTTATATACTAATAACACAAACACTGGATTTTTATGAAAAGTCATATTTTTCCAAACCAAGCAATTAATGAGAAAATGGCATCATTTGCATTCTGGAAACTGCGACTTAATAAGATAGTTGCTAGGGAGAGTTTAAAGTTTACAGTGACAAACTCAAGGTTTTAAAACTTAGAATTTTTGCTTGCAAATGATTTTTTTTTCACTGGCAATAAGAAAGTTGTCCCCGCCGGGCGTGGTGGCGCACGCCTTTAATCCCAGCACTTGGGAGACAGAGGCAGGTGGATTTCTGAGTTCGAGACCAGCCTGGTCTACAGAGTGAGTTCCAGGACAGCCAGGGGAATACAGAGAAACCCTGTCTCAAAAAACCAAAAAAAAAAAAAAAAAAAGAAAGTTGTCCCCTTCCGGCCCTAGTATTAGAGATGGGATCTTATGTCACTTCCGACCTGCTAAATGGAACTATGTTTTAACAAGCTCCCCAGGGATTCCTATCCATGCTAACACTCGAAGCACGGTCTAACCAGCGGTCTCAGTGTTAGCCATGTGTTAGATCACTTGGAGTTATCTTTTCAAATGTCCAATATAAGCCCTGCCTCATGGATTCTGATTTTGTTTGTCTGCTGTGGGGAATCAAGTACATTATTCCTAAGTAACACGCTAAGTTGACTGTAATATGCAGCCTGGGCTACAAATCCTTGCTCTGCATGAGAAAATTCACTGCCTTCACACTTTAGAGGACTAGGATTTTGTGGCCATAAGGCTGTAGCTGAGTGTCAATTCTAACCACAGAGAAGGTCCTTTCGTTACCACCTCAGCAGAGGTGAAGGGATGAGGCAGCTTGGGTGACTCAAAACCTGTGAGGGATAGCTCCCAGGTTGTCATCTGTAGTAGAACACACAAAGTATACCTGTGAAGCGTTTCAGTAGTTCATCTTACTGCTAAGACGTTAGGTTCTTTAAATTCTATGTCTGGTGATTAAGAAAAAAAAAAAGATTCAGGCCTTGGTATCCATGAAATAAGTTCCTCAAATTGATAGTCTCAGGTTCTGAATAAAACAGCCCTACTTGCTGTGAATGGCACACTACTTATAAACCTACTACAGTTAATTAAACATGTTATCGCATGAGAACATTCCAGCAGCTCTAAGTTGATCGGAAAGCAAGCAAATAATTATTACCCTCAGCTGACACACAAGAGACGATGTGAAGAGAACTGGCCTTGTGTGCTGCGTGCCCCGTGAACAGAGCAGAGAGGCAGGGGCCTGAGCCAGGCTTGTCAGTTAGGGACCCGTGCGAAGCTCAGGGATTTTTTTTTTTTTTTTTGGCCTTGAGGCTCAAGAGAGGGGATTATGGCTGATCAGTGGGAACAGGGAGGGATTTCTAGGTAGGAAGGAATATGGAGGCTTTGGGGAAGGGGCAGGAAGGTGTAGCAATGTGTGTGGATGACGGTGGAAACAGTAGTGAACATGAGTGTGTGCAGTCCTGATCACTAGCTAGGTGCTTTGGACACCCCGTCTTAGCTAGTCCTTAGCGAGCCACTCAAAAGGATTGTTTTTATATGTTTTTATCCTCTTTTATAGGGATGTTCTGAGAAATTAAAAGACTTATCCAGTAGTTGCAGATCTAGTAAGGGCATTTCTCTAAGACTCTAAAGGCACCTGACCCAACCCAGTACCTGTTGACTGGGAAATAGGCCCAGGCAGGCTGCACCATGGTATTGACCATCGAGCTGCAGCTGATTGTATGGGGCCTCTAGAGAGCCTATGGGTCGGGTTTTATCATGTAGGTTGAGCCTATCAGTCGTTCACTATGGTTCTGCTTTCTTTCCAAAGGTTGGCGCATCCTTTTGAAATCCCAGAGGTCTTCAGTATTCCCATGGACCAAGGAGATGCTCGCTATTTACGATGGCTTGAGGAGGGCATGAAGGAGAACTAAGGAGAGAGAACCTTATTGTGCAGGCTTCTGGCTCTAGCCTTTGCTGACTAAAAGCAGGTCTCCTGCTTCCCACTGAGTGTTCCTAACAGCAGACAGGTTCTAGCTGACCTGTGCATGATGAATGAGAAGGGCTGAGAATTTCAAGGCTGGAAGTGAAGGCCAATCAGGCCTCCAAGAACCAAGTGGAACCGGTTTCTGAGTACTGTGTGTTTGCAGGTGGCCTGAGGGTACGTGGGTAAGGATGAGGAACTGAGGGGTCAGGCTCTGGGCTACCATAAAGTACCTAGGGTGTGATTGTTCCTCTGTTTCTTGTGGGGACGGGTGACCTTGATCATCTAGGTGTGTGTGGGAGAGCTACCTTTTAAAACAATTGATATGGACTCTATTCAAAACAATGAACAGTCCTGGTAGGATTAGGGGTCAGCAGAATTGATTCTTGCTCCTGAATCTTGCAGAGGTGAAGCTGGGAAAGGGGTGCTTGAGCCTATACAGACTAAGGGGATATTAGGGCTTCAACACAGACTCATGGGTTGGGAGTAAGTCTTGATTTTTTTTTTTTTTTACTGGATTTAATATACTAGACACACATATCCTGGAGCTGTAGGTTCTGAGCTCTGGGAACCTGCTGGGCCAGTGTATTTTCTTTGGATTTGCTGGACAGAGCTTCTGGGGTTGACAGAGGAACCCCTGAACTTCTTGAGGAATGTGATCACCATCCACGTCCCAAGAGAAGCTGTCAGAAGTTTGTAAATCACTGTTGTGATTTTCCCCATTTTATGCATTATCACAAAAAAGTGCATTTCATGGAATTACAGAGGGGGGGGGGCATATTGAATCACAGTCTAGCCATGGTTTTTCATACCATGCTGAGGTGTGAGCTACACCGGCATCTTCTACGCTGGTCCCAGGCATCTCTGAAGAGGGAAGGTAGGGGACGCTGAGCCCAAAGCTGTGACAAGGCAGAGGTGAAACAAACCCCATTCCTGAATCTCACAAGCTAATCCACAGTGGGCAGCCCACGGGTGGTTAAAGTTGGGCTACAGACAGTTATAGTGTCCTGATCTCTTAGATGGCAGTGGGAGAGGTGCGTTTAATATACTAGACACACATATCCTGGAGCTGTAGGTTCTGAGCCCTGGGAACCTGCTGGGCCAGTGTATTTTCTTCGGATTTGCTGGACATAAGCCAAATAGCCACATTCTAGTTCTTTTTTTTTTTTTTTCTCGAGACAGGGTTTCTCTGTGTAGCCCTGGCTGTCCTGGAACTCACTCTGTAGACCAGGCTGGCCTCGAACTCAGAAATCCACCTGCCTCTGCCTCCCAAGTGCTGGGATTAAAGGCGTGTACCACCACTGCCCGGCCACATTCCAGTTCTAATTGCTGTGTGTCTCCCTCCTTGATGTCCCCAAATACTAGATGGTGAAGGGTCTCCAAGGGCACACCTGTGAAAACCTGATCAGCACTGTAGGCTGAGGCCCTTCCAAAGGACTAGAGAATTCCACTGGTGGTTTTGGGGGCTGAGGAGTGGAGATGTCTGGTCTTAAAATACCAGTTTCTGAGTTATACACAAGTCTTGAAAACCCTACTTAAAATGACCCCAGATGGACCATGTTGCTTTTTGGAGAAAGTCCAGTTTGTAAGTCTTCCTTTCAGAACGCTGTCCTTTCCATCCCCACCTCAAGTGTCCCCTGTGTGGCAGATGGGTGACCCTACCTTGCACTGTCCCTGTGCTCATGAAGTCCCCTCTACCTTTGAAAAGCCTCTCTCCTGGGCCAGAGGTCAGAATCTTGTCTGAGGCTTGTCGATCTCCTGCCCAAGGCTTGAGAATTACTTCCCAAGTTGACATTTCAGTTTCAAGGATTTAAATAAACAAAGCTTTCTCTACACCATGAATTTACTTTTAAGTTATAATAGGCAAAATGTCTATTTTTTTTAAGTCTAAGAGACTATTATACCTGTGGTTTTATTGATTTGTATTCTGTGCTATGTATGTGTTGGTGGCCCGTCTTCCTCGGTGGGCAGGGAACTGTAGAGGAATGCTCACTAAGCTGTTTAGGAAGCTTCCTGTCTCATTCTTGCTAAGTTAGGCTTATCCGTTATCCCCATTTTGCTGGTGAAATCTAAGGCCAGAGGGCATGAGCCGCCTAAGGGGAACATGAGGATATGGACCAGAGACAGATTCTAAACCTAGCACCTTCCCGCTTTTTATTCAAAGGGGCTAGTCAGTCCCCTACAGACTTGCGAGTCAGCCTGACACTTGTACATCCATTGTGGTGTTTCTTCCTTACCACAGATTTGGAGGGTATAACCCACTCCACGGAAGAAGAGAGAATAGTGACCTGCCCCTGTCCTACATTGTCCTCCCAGAATGCAGCTGTAGAAGACACCGTTGGGTCCCAAACTAGTCCCTGCACATGGGAATTCCTTCCCAACATTTCTTAGGATTTCCAGAATCTCTAAAAAAGACCGTAAGTTCAAGGCCAGTCTAGGCTATGAAGGGAGACCCTATGTCAAAACCAAACCAAACCAAACCGAACCACCTTCATCAAGTAAAGAACAGCAGCGGGGACACCATAGTGGTGATCTGAAGACAGAGCCTAGCCAGGAGCATGCAAAGGAGAAAGCACTTCCATCCATCCATCTACGGGCCTTGCTTCACGGTGTCGACATGTCAGCCTGTCTGCTGCTATTGCTGAGTTTTTCTTGCAAATAATTTAAAACACAAAGTGTATGCTTCATACAAACTTTGAGAGAGAACTTTAGAAGTGAAAGGGACACTTAAGTTAGTAATTCAGACAGAGGGTTGTTGTGTGTGTGTGTTGCTCAGGTAGGAAATCCAGTGTGTTAGAATACTATCCAGATGATGCTCCCAGGTGCTCTCCAGTCTTTATGGTCAACCCCAGGCTATAGTCCTCAATTATTAGTACTAATAAAAAGGCATGGTATGCCTCTTTAGTCAACAATTTTCTGGTAAATATAATAATGAGGAAAGGAATGTGAAGAACAAAGTATTTTAAGACTAACATGATTTGAGGACTTCCTGTGAATTCTAATTTATTCCCAAATCCTAAGGGTGAATGTTTGTTGTTACTCAACAGCAGAGAGAGACAGACAGACAAACAGAGAGAGATAGAGACAGACAAGAGAGAGAGAGAGAGAGAGAGCGAGAGAGAGAGCAGAGGGCTGGCCTCGCCATCCTCTGCCTAAACTTTTGGAAGCCAAGAAAAGAACTCGCATCCAGCTCCAAGGACACGCTTACATTGTAAACCAGACACATCAATTATAACTTTAATATAACAAATATAATTAAAAGCAGCAATTTAAAACCAAAATCTTTTCAAAGGTGCACAGGGTTATACCGTCAGTTGGCAGTAATGCAGCTATTATCTGGTAGGAGTGAAATCTGCCACTGGGGAGTCCGGGGACCTGGTCAGGCCTTGTGCTAGCATCCCCAGGGGGATGGGCACCCCTCCTGCCTTCCTGCTCCTCAGGCCCAGAGCTTCTGGGGCACAGCAGGGGAGGGGCAGAGGTACAAATAGCCATCCTAACTCTCTGACTTCCCCAGTATCCTGGAAAACACATGTTGGAGGTTGCCATGCTCACTGAAGCCAACAGGAAGCCACAAATTTGACCCCAGTTCCCACATGCCTGCTGGCCTGGGAGTTGGCTTCACAACTCTCCTTCCACCAGGCCCCACTTGGGGATCTCAGTGGCAGCAGCTGTGGGACTGACAACTGGGCCCGGTGTCCATCTGCTTATCCCTGCCTGAGCCCAGACGGGGAGGCAGAGGGAAGTGGGCAGCTGTGTCCATGAGAGGAGAGGTTCCTTTGCAAGGCACTATGGTGGCTGGGGTTTAAGGCAGGGGACATCTAACCTACCTCAGGGACCCTCCTTAATGCTCACGGGCAGGCTTGGAGGGGGTCAGACCCAGTCATGGGAATATCAGCACCTCTGATATAATCTGATGTCACCATGTGGTCTATCTTCCCACTCCCAGCTGGAAGTTACAGCAGCAATCAGGGAGGCTGGTCTCAGTCTGGTGCCCCTGCCTCCTACCCCAAAGGCACTTCTTTCCATTTCTCCACCTGAGTGAGTCAGTTTCTGTTTCTGCAGGCAAAGTAAGGGCTCCCCAGACATGGCTAAGCTTGATCATTCTAAGAATTCTATTTGTACCATCGATGACAAAGCCTTCCTTTCTGAAGGGAACCAATGATTCAGGCCCTTGTAAACTCCAAACCTGTCCCCAAAATGATTGTCAGCTCCAGGGCAAGGCAGGAGCCATGCAGGAGAGGGGTATATTTTGTGCTTCTCTGTGGGGCCAAGACTGGTCCACAGGCCAGAGGAGGCAGGGGTTTGGTTTGGTTCTCACATTTAACTGCAGCATGTATCCCTGGAAGAGGCCAAGGACGGGGGCCAGGAGACCCTGGCAGGAATATGTGGTGTCTGTACACACAGTGTTTGGGATGGGATTTAATCTGGCCTGGTCTTCTTCCCCATCCTTTCCTCCCAGATCTGTGTGTTTAAGACACGTCTATACAGCAAGGCCAGGCCCCAGACCGTGACAACAGGGAAGGGTTGTTGCTGGGACAAGTAAACTTCTGGAAACCTTGGCCCTGCCTGACTCCCTTAGTCTCCCCTCCTCGATAAATGATCCTGATTCCTTACCCTTCCGCAGAGACCCAGCTCATCAGTCCCCAGACTCTGGGTCTCAGGAGTCCTAAACTTTCTCAGGCACCCCTACCTTCCTGGGTGAGAGGTACTAGTGAGAAAGCAGAGGACCCCCAAGATTCCCTTCCCTCCCTGTGGTCCCAGTGAGAACCTAGTGAAGGATGCCCAGTGAGGGAACAGATTGGTGTGTGCCCGTGGAAGATGTGTGACCACACAAAACACCCAAAAGAGGTGAGAGGGCAGAGGGCAGAAGATAGAGAATTGGGAACAATGAAAAACAGGGGTTACAACTCAGGGAACTGTCAGAGGAACCAACAAAACGTTTGAGGGGTATGGTGTGTAGTATTGACAACAAGAGAATGCCAATGGGGTCTCAGAGACTCAGGTACAGCAGCACACAGGCCTTGGCCTGGCAGGCAGCAGGCAGGGGCCACAGGCAGGATGTCCTGTTTCCCTCCACCACCCCAAGCCTGGCGAAATCAGGGACCCAGTGGCCTCTTCTGCCCCTCCTTTGGTTTGCAGGGATCTGGGCAGCCTCCGAAGGATAATCAGTAAGGGGTAGTCCCCTCCCATTCCAACAGGTACTGAACCTTGCCTTCTGGAGTGACCCTCCGCGCCAACACCCGATACTTTTCCCCGCAGGCCAAGCGCCCGGCTGCACCGAAGTAGTTGGTGATAGAGGACTTGAGGTGGGAAAGGGAAGAGTCGTCTCCGCTGATGCTTTCAAGCGTGTGGCTGTCGATGCCGCCTTCATCTGGCTGCTCAGGGCCCGCAGCGCCCTCTGCATTGCTGTCCGAGGCGCAGCGCCCCTCCAGCTCTGCAGCCCTTTGCTTTGCTCGCAGGGGCCTGTGCACTTTGGCTGTCAGCTTCCTCTTGCGGCTGCCTACTGTCCATCTGTATCAGGAGGGGAAGAGGGAGGTGCCGGGGATGAGTGGAAACAATCATAAGACTCCTCAACCCAAGAGAGGCTCTTAGGTACCAGGGACTAGGCCGGACCCTGGGCATGGATTATCTTGTTGGGACTTCAGAGTATTCCCGTTCTAGGGAAACCGAGGCTCCAGAGAGGACAAAGGCCAGGATTCCAACCTGGGTATGTTCAGTTTTAAAGCGTATGCTGTTTGTCTCTGGAAGGGGTGGGTCACTGCGGTGTGTGCTTCTGAAGTCCCGCAGTGCAGCGAGAGAGAGGCCTTGCTTAGGCTCTTTAGTCCTTTGTATGAGCTGGGTGAGCTACGCAGGGACAGGAACTGAAGGGCCTTGTGCCACACAGGCAGAGGAGATAGCAAAATAGACGCATCGGACAAACCGCCTGTTAACAGATGCTGAGACATGGAGGCGTAGTGAGGACTCAAGGGGGCAGGAAGACTAGGGAAGTGTAGCTAAGTGATAGAGCACTTGTCTAGTAAGCACGAAGCCCTGGGCTTGTTCCTAAAGCTACAGAGGCAACAGCAGAGAAGGACCCCAGACAGAGAGGTGCACAAGCAGACAAGTTCTATCTTTATAGATAGTTTCAAGTCTACAACCGCAAAGTCTCCACACACTCTAGGGGAGGTAGCCAGTAGTAAACCAGGTTATACTCTCAGCCAGACCTCACACTCTGCCTTTCTACTCTGCTTAAAAGAAATGAATTTTCCTCTTAATGATTCTAGGATACAAATCAGACAGTCAGGAACAGAGAACAGGAGTCTGAGGCACAGATGACACAGTTACGACCCACAGATGCCTTCTGGAGTGACATGAAGGAAATGGATTCTCTAATCAAACAGACCCAGAATTGGGTCACTTGACTAGAGGGATCACATATCCACTGCAGGCAAAGAATCCCAAGAGGCTGCAGCCAGCGGTAGGGAGTGGCCAGGCTGCGGACCACGGTCCTGTGCAAGGCTGCAGCGCACACCCTCAGGAAGCTCACCTGGAGTCGTAGGAGAGGCTGGTGGAGGCAGAGCCCGAGGTGCTGGCCGCGTCGGTGGAATCCACATCTGAGAAGAAGGTCTGGCCTGAGCTGCCACTGAGAAGAGAGAAGAGGAGCCCTGCTATTGGCCTGGCCCAGCACTGAGGAGCCTCTCCACCTTCTGTCTCTGATACGGCATCCTCCATCTCAGCAGGGCCAGTCTCCTCACTGCCAAAGATTTTCACCCTAGGTCCTGCTTTTCACCATTCAGTCATCAGAGCCCAGTGTCAAGAAAACTTTCCCAAGCCGGGTGGTGGTGGCGCATGCCTTTAATCCCAGCACTCGGGAGGCAGAGGCAGGTGGATCTCTGAGTTCGAGGCCAGCCTGGTCTACAGAGTGAGTTCCAGGACAGCCAGGGCTAGACAGAGAAACCCTGTCTCGAAAAACCAAAAAAAAAAAAAGAAAGAAAGAAAACTTTCCCAGACCAATCTCCTGCGGCAGCGGACACGCCAGCCGGTGACACGGTCCATGAGCCAGTGGGCAGTCGTGCAAAGTTTCATGGATTCAAACTGGGGGAAATGAGGCACTTGGGTGATTAAGGAAGTTGGCTAACACTGGTAAGCATAGCCCAGAGCTCCCATCTGGCTCTAAACCCCTCCTCTTCCCGATCTGTGACCAAGACAGCGTGCTCTTCAGTGATTTCAGGAGTTGAGTGATAAAAGATGAAATTCTTGCCCTTCAAATACTCAAATAGGGGTATTTCATATCCATGTGAGCAGATAGAAGCAGGCTTCTAAGGCAGCTTGGAAAGATCTGAGAGGGCTTCCTGGAGGAAGCAATATTCTGAGTTTTTAGCTGGGCAGGGCACAGGGTGTTCCAGGAAGAGGACTCAGGATCAACATGGGTGAAACAGTGACAGTCCGTACTCACAGCCCTTTTGGTCTTGGATGTGAGGCAAGGTGGTTAGAGAGGTGGGAAGCAGGCAAGGCAGCCGAACCACTGCTCTGGGGGGCAGAGGGCAGCATGTGGAAAGCCGCAGTGTACAATGTTTTTTTCTTTTTTCTTTTTTTTTGGTTTTTCAAGACAGGTTTCTCTGTGTAGTGGAAAGCTGCAGTGTACAATTTTTTTTTCTTTTTTCTTTTTTTTTTGGTTTTTCAAGACAGGTTTCTCTGTGTAGTCCTGGCTGTCCTGGAACTCACTCTGTAGACCAGGCTGGCCTCAAACTCAGAAATCCGCCTGCCTCTGCCTCCTGAGTGCTGGGATTAAAGGCGTGTGCAACCACACCCGGTTTGCAGTGTACAATTTAAAATTCTCAGGCAGCCCTGTGCATATCAGACCTTTCAGCTGAAGTTTCAGAAGGCCCATGAGGGGCGTGTCCACACCCTCAGGATATGTCCCTCCTTCGTGCTGGGGCATAGAGCTTCCCTGTTACTGTCAATTCTAGAATAGCAGGTACCTTTTTAAACTCTGAATTTCATCCAGTGTGAAGTCAAATATACTGGCTAGGTGGTGGTCTGTGCTCCAGGCTGAGGTGAAGTCACTCTGTGGACATAACAGAGACAGGGTCAGTCAATGGACCAATGGACCTGCCTCTCCCCAGGCAGCTTTTTCCCCAGCTGAGGGGTGTCTGCTGTTCAGCCAGGGCTGTGAGGGCTGCCATTCCTTGGGTAAAACCTGCCACTTCCTCTGGACTCTAAACTGTGAGCAGAGAGCCAAGTCACCCTGGTGCCTAGCCCTGACTTCTCCAGCCACCTGATTTCTCATTCGCCTCTCTGGGTCTTGGCTGCCTCTAACACAGAGCCTGCTTTACTGGGGGCCACAGAAGCAGTTAGGACTCAGTCATGACTATGAAAGTGTTTTGCCAACTGTAAAGCGCAGGAGTGCAGAGGCACACTGTTAACACTACCATCCGCAGGGAGGGTTTCAGTAGGGATAACCAGAGAGGGAAACTGTGCTCTGAGACCTGGTTCTAGGCTGGGCTCAGCCAGTGCTTTCAAGTGTCCCATATTGAAAGTGGCTGTCCCGACACAGGCCCGTTTTGTCCACACTGGTACTGGGATATTATCTACCCCTGCCCTAACCCGTCTTCTCAGGAGAACTTGTGGGAGATGAGACCACAATAGCTGTCTTAGGGTGCCTGGCTCATTCTTGTTTCTCTGTAATTGGAAGTAGGATATTGGAGCATCCCTTTGGGTTGGGGATAGGTGTGTTATTTTCTGCACAAGACCCCTAGTGTGTGTGGCCCCTGCACGTGGAACTGGAGAATAAGAAAACCAGGAACTAACACTGGGAATAGCATCTTCCAGCAAAAACTTTGATCTTTTTCTTCTATAAACTCGCCTTTTCTGCTGCTGGGGTTCCTGAGGCAACAAACTGTGGAGACAGAAAAAGGAGAGGGTGGCCCAGTCAGAGCCGGGGAGGGTCAGGGAGAGAGAGGCTCAGTGGAAGAGGCCTCAGGAGTGCTGGGGTGTGGGGGGGGGCAGTGGCCAGTATGGGATCAGGAAGGTTTGGGCAGGATAGACGGAGCCTGGGAGGAGGCCATCCTTTTTCTACTTTAGAGAGTAGAAAAAGGAGAGGAGCCTTCTTGCCCCAGTGCCCCTAGAGAGGAGGCTCTGCCCAGCAGGGAGAACAGGGGCACACCACACATTTCTGTGTCTCTTCACCGCCCAGTCCTAGTGTGGCAGGGCTGGGTCCCAGGTTCAGGCTTCCCTGGAGCTAGGAAGTGAGGGGCCTGTGTTGAGAGGGACCTAGGAGCTTCTCACTAGCTCTTCCAGAATGCCTATAGCTGGACCCTGCTGCGTCTAGGACTCCAGGTCTACAGGGGTGCTGCCACGCTGCCTGGGCCCATTGCAGGGCTCTCTACTATCTGCAGAAGGTGGGAGCTTAGACAGAGAACCCAAGCTGGCTACAGCCACGGCGGCCCTCCACCAGCACTGACCCAGGCTTGCTCTTTCCTTTCTTACGAAGCAGCTCGGAGGTCCCTTTGTCACTTGGCATCAACGCCCTGTCGGGAAGCAGTTTTCCTGGAGGGGTGGGCGGGACTCGGATGCGCAGTCGGAAGATGCATTTCTTCTTCTTAATCTCCTTGCCACACAGGAACCTGGGGTGGCAGGAGAGAGGCTTGGGCTGTCAGCTGATCCTCCAGAGACTGAAGCAGATTGCCACCAAGGCCAGGGGCCTCCCCGCCCTGAGAGAATTCACAGTCCCCAGCTGGAGAATGTGGCCAAGCGCCTCCCTGTCCCTGCCTCCTGAATGTATTCTATTCTTGCTCTTTCTTGAGGCTTCTTAGCCTTGGCCAGCTGCAAGGCCACCGGGTACAGCACAGGGCAGAGCTAGCAGGACCCAGGTACTGGTGCCAGTTCTTAATGTTCTGTGGCCAGGAAGCATCTCCGGGCATATCTCTTATTTCAACACTGGCTCAGTGAGGCCCCAAGGCTGTGGAGAGTGTTCAAACCTAGGCCTGTTCTCAGGAAGCTGAGCACTGGGAGGCCAACGGGTCCCATCCACAGGAAGGTGTAAGCAGGTCACCCTGCAAGAGGCTTCAGGCAAACTTTCACAGGAGCAGGGACTGTATCTCGTAGCTCAGAATCTCCCGGAAGCTCAGAATCTACCTAGGTAGGCCCGTTAAATAGAGTCTGTAACTAAGTTTTTACACCTCTTTAAAAGTACTTGCTGCCAAAAAAACCGAATGAAGGTTGGGAACAAGAGGCCAAGGGAAGGGCAGGAACAAAGTGCTCAATACATGGGACGCGGCGGTGCACACTTGTAAACTCAGCATAGAGGAGGTAGGGGGATTAAGAGTTTGAGCCTGGGCCAGACTGAGACCCTTTCTCAAAAGGCAAGCAAGCAGGAAGACAAGCAAGCAGCCAACCAACCAGCCAACCAAGTGGAAAGGAAACTAAGGGCTGAGCAGGGCTGGCTGACACCCAGAGGCCATAAAGCAAAGGGTAACAGTGTAAGATGCAGACAGGGAAGGTGGTGTCATAAAAGGCCTTGAACATGGCTGAGGGGCAAGTGTGTGCTAGAACTTGGGACGGGAAGGCAAAGGCTATGAAGTAGCCCAGAGGCTGAAGCCCCGATGGATGCTTTTCCCAGCTCTCTAGCTGACCGAGGCATAGATAGAATGGGGCCTAGCATACAACTGAGTCAAGGCCCTGGGCACTTGGGAAGACTTTGCAAAGAAAAGCCTCTAGATGTCTTTACTCCCTGGATGGTAGTGGAGGTGGTGGTGGTGGAGGAGGAGGAGGAGGAGGAGGAGGAAGAGGAGGAGGAGGAGGAGGAGGAGGAGGAAGGAGAGCCAGGCAGCGAGCACAGCTTGAGCAGAGGATGTGTGGTAGGAAGAGCCTTTAGATTGAAATCCCAGTCAGGACCCAGAGCTCTTCCTCCCTCCCTGGACTCACCGGCTCTTGTAACTGTTGAGAGCGTTGAGGAGATGTGGCCCTCGTTCTGTCACAGGGGTGCTGGTGAGCTAGGGGAAGCAAGCCAGCAGGAGAGTTAGGTCTACAGGAGCAGCTTAGAAGGCACTGGCCTGACCTTGCCACCCCATCTCATGCTCCAGTGGCCTCCAGGGGACAACCATTGGCTTGCAACCTTTTACCTCTCTGAGGTCAGGCTTCCCCATCTGTGATAGAGCGGGAGCTCCTGGCCTCAGTGTTTCAGGAGCTTTACAGGGCCGGGGCTGGAGCCTAGCGGGAGACTGCTTGCCTGTCATGCACAAGGCCCAGGGTTCGCCCCTCAGGGCTGCTTTCTAAACATCCACGCTCCTATCCAGTGATGCCACCCTATGAGGTCTAGGATACAGTTCAAGTATGGACATGAACGCAATTTCACGTACACAAATGTGCCCGATGGCACTGTTTCTGATGGTGAGCAGAAAGAAGATAAACTATGTGCCCAACCAGTAAACTAGGGAGGACATCAGCTCAGCCATTTTAAAGGTTATGAGAACACTAAAAGCCTGAAACAGCGTAACACTAACCGAGAAGAGATGACCTAAAACAGTATGTGAATTCTTGTAAACCATAAAAAAGGGAAGGAACAGGATATAGCCATGATTTATTTCTAAGTAGTGAAAATATGAATCTTTAAAAAGTAAACTTCTGTTTTTATCATTTAAATTTTTCCATTAGGAACACTTTAAAAAATATTTATTTTTATGAATGTTTACCTGCATATGTGTGTGTGTATCATGTGCGTGCAGCGCCCCCTGGAGGTCTGAAGAGCACGCTGGATCACTCGAACTGGAGTTACAGACAGTACTGGTAAGGTGCCATGCATGTATGGGAGTGGGGCTTGGGATCTGGCAAGGGCAGATCTGAGCATCTACCTAGCTCCTATGCATGACTTTCTTATATACACACCAGAAAAAGTTATTAAAACATTCCAGCTCTAGGGGCTGCTGAGGTAGCTCTGTGGTTAAGAGCAATTGTTCCAGCCGGGTGTGGTGGCGCATGCCTTTAATCCTAGCACTCGGAAGGCAGAGGCAGGCGGATTTCTGAGTTTGAGGCCAGCCTGGTCTACAAAGTGAGTTCCAGGACAGTCAGGGCTACAAAGAGAAACCCTGTCTCGAAAAAAAAAAAAAAAAAAAGAAAAGAAAAAAAAGAGCAATTGTTCCAGCAGAGGACCTTGGTTTGCTTTGCAGCGCCAACACAAAAGCTAACCACCATCCATAACTTCAGTTTTATGGCATCTGTGGTCACCGGGCACACATATGGTGTGTAGATATGCACGTGAACAAAACGTTCATGTGCATTAAATAAATCTTTTTTTTTCCCCGTGTGTGTGTGTGTGTGTGTGTGTGTGTGTGTGTGTGTGTGTGAGCGAGCACCATAGCACATGTTTGGTGGGCAGAGGACAACTTGGGGCCTGGCTCAGTTCTCTCCTTCCACTCCCAGGGTCCTGAAGATGGAATTCAGGCACTCAGACTTGGTGGAGAGCACCCTCATCTCCTGAGCCAACACAATGGCCCTTGTTTATTTTTTACAATCATATCTCATCAAAGAAGGGTCGGGTAGTGAGTGGGAGACATTCCATTTTGCAGTAGTAAAGAGGACTCTGAGGGAATTGTTAGGGCGGAGGGTTATGTAACCCCATGGGAGTGTTAGGTAGCTCTCCAGCTCTGACAATTTCAAAGTCTGTTAGTTACAGGCACTGAGGTCCCCGGAAACACAATGCAGAACAAGATCAGGAGAAGACAAACCCACTGTAATTTCTAACCTAGCCAGGAAATCTGCCAAATACCTTACCAGAGAGTCCCGCCCACTCCAGCCACACTTGGCACAATGCCTCAGCTTCCTATAGCTGAGTTAGTGAGGTTCCAACTGACCACTGCCCCAACCAGAGGCCAGAAAGCCCCTCCCTGGCACAGGTTCAGAGGATCTCACTCAAGGAACTACAGCACAAGGGTGAGAACTCGGATATCTATACCCTCGCCCTGCACCTCTGGCACTCTGGCCCTGCACTGAGGGATCCCGTGCGGGCACCTCTGGCTCCTGGGACCTTACATACCTTGCCAAGCTGCAGGATCTCCCAGTGATGGTTGACAAAGGCCAGGATCTCCTCAAAGTCAAAGTACCGCTTCTTGCTCTGTACTCCCAAGTTATAGAGGGCCAGGTGAACTATATCCACCCTGGGTAAGAAAGCAAGGGCCAAGTGAGGGTCAAGGTCAGGGCAGAGGACAGGGGGCAGTGGGCAGAGGGCACAGGGCAAAGGAAGAGCTGGTAGGGACAGGTCCCATCCTCTCACCATCGCAGGGGCAGCCTCTCAATATACTCTGGGCCTTGGTTACACACGGAGCAGAAGAACAGGTAGAAGCTGCGTGTAGAAGAGAGGGGCTGTGAGGAGTGGGGCTGTGACGGGAGGGTCTGTGATGGGAGAGCCTCTGACCCTTGGCCCAGGCCATTCTCCCCCCTCACCTGCTTCCCATAGGTAGCATCCACTTCTGGGCTGCTAGCCTCTGATCAGTGGAGGGGACAGGGATCAAGGAATATGTCTCCACCCCTCTCCAAAGATCACTGCCTTAGAACTTAGCTTAGTTCGTAGGCTGGGTGGTAGTGGTCACCACTGTCCCTTCTGAGACCTCCCCTCCACTTTGCCAGCCACCAAAGAAGTATAATAATTGATTTGGCAGATATAATACCTCCCATTAGCCTAGCCCATCCCTTAGAGACTATCCATTTCCCTAGTGGTGTTTACAGTAACTCTTGGTAAGACTAAGGCAGAGACTTTTATCTCTCCTTCCTGAAATACTTGTAGAGTCTGGCACTTGTGAAGGCAGGAATGTGCTCGGGATTCCTCACAAATCAGCAGCAACTAGGCATGTAGCCCAGCGTGTTGTGTTCCTTTGTTGTCTGCTGGCCCAGCATAGCCAGGGTCCCTTTTATCTTGGCTGTCTCCTGTTGACAAGTCTAGGCTATCACAGACCCCCCCCCTTTGTATGCTATCTGGAAGCTGATCACCTACCGGTCTCCAAACACCATAGGCTCACTAAGGCACTGTGTGCAAGCCTCATGGAACCACTGCCTGCACCGGTAGCATTGTAGCATCCGAAGGTACCACCTGGAGACACAGAAGAGCTAGGTCAGCCATCACAGTCAGGCTCAGCAACCTACTCACCTGCCTCTGTAAGAAAGGGAAGAGGACTGTGGGCCACGGTTAGAAAAGCACACTGTTGGCCCTGGTCTCAAAGTACAGGTTTAATATGCAGGTTCTCTGGTCGGCTTCAGATCTGCCTTGGTTTTCAGAGGAGCATGGTGGTGGGGGGCAGCGGGGGATGTTTGAACAGCTGCCCATTAAACACTGAGACACACCGACTTATTAATGTCATATAGATTTCTGTATACTGCTCTCCGTTGTTGTTCATAATGCCTCCGAGCACACCAGGAGGCTCATGGGTAATTAAGGTAACAGATGAAGTAGTTCAAATGGCATAGTCAGAGGCTAGCTGGGCCATAAGCATAGCTTCTAGACACTCTAAAACTCAGGACGGGGGAGGAGCAGTCTGCCATCTACTGAGGATAGAGTCCCTGGCTCTGTGCAGACAGCCCAAAGGTACAGGTTTCGCTGTCCTTGGAGGTCCAGGTTGGCAAGCTAGACCAGATTCTGGCCCCGCAGCAAGACAGACTCTCCTCCACCACCACACTCTCCTCCTCCAGACTCTCCTCCACCAGTGGCTGATTATCAATTCCCAGCCCATGTGAGCTTTTATATAGTTCCTGATGCTCACAACCACACAAAGAAAAACGAGTAAGTGAACTGTGAATCCGGGGAGGCACAGCTGGTAATGGACATTTGTCAGGCCTAGGCTCTTAGCTGTCTCATTACTTCCTCCTTCCTCAGGCGACTCCAAGAAAAGCACTCCGACTTCTACTCTCCATTGCTATCTGCACATATTCTCTCTGAGCCTACTTTCAGGGCCCTTCCCTTAAGACTCCTAGGTAACTCTCCTGGCTCCCTTGGGTCCAGACCTGCCTTGTGGCAGCTATCCTACCCTCTGGGCCCGCCCCTCAAAGCTTGGTCCTCACAGACCACTCTGGGTCTCCCTCCTGAAGCCCCATCCCCCTGCAAAGTATCACAGCCTCAACGTTAAAATCTGCCCTCCTAAAATGACATCGCAGATCCGCCCCTTCAGATCCCGCCTCCATGGCCTGATACCTAGGCTCCACCCTCGCTACTGTCACTTTCAGGCCTGTCTTCCGTAGACCTAGCACTCAGCTGGCACTCCGGATTTGCCCATCCAAGACACGCCTCCAAGGCCGGACACTGAAGCCCCGCCCTGCGGCTGTCACTCTGAGTCCACCTCTCTAGATCCCGCCTTCACCCCGCCCCTGAGCTGTCAAGTTTCTCTAGGTCCCGCCTCTACAGCGTGACACTAAGGCCCCGCCCCATGGCTCCAGGTTCGTCCCTCCAGACCCGCCTCCAGACTCTCACACCCCACAGCTCAGCTGTCACTCCGAGTTAACACTCAGGCCCCGCCTCTAAGCTGTCACTTGGAGTGCCTCCAGAGCCTGCTACTCAAGCCCGCGCCGCCCCTCAGTCTGTCACTCAGGCCTCGCCCCCTAAGATTGGGGTTCTCTCGGAGCCTGTCAGTCCCACCCTGCAGTCCCACGTGCCCCGCTCTGTCGCCTTACTCTCCAGGCCCGCCGCAGTAGCAGTAGCATTGCTGCTGGTTAGTGCGATGGGGCGAGTCCCAATCGAGTTCCTCGGGCTGGTAGGACAGCACCATTTTCACTGCCTGCAGCGTCTTGGCGATGGCGCCTTTCTTCAAAGCGCCGCCTTTCTAGGGGGAGATAAGGTCCAGGTCACCAACTACACCTGTCAGTACATAGCTATCAGGAGAAATGCTGCCACGGTTTGGGGAGACGCAGACATTTTATGAGCATCAGAAAAACGAGGAGCTTTTTCTTACCAATCCTAAACCCATCCTGTTTCCCTTAAACATATTCATTAATAGCATCAGTTATAGTAAGGACCACACACACACACACACACACACACACACAAAGTCTAAGAATATTTATCTTAACAAGAGTTTTTAAAAAAGAAGTAAAAAAAAATACCATGTGTAAGGGGGAGGTACTAACATTGTCTTTTAATAGCAAATGGCCCTTTATTGGGGGCCTCCTACTGACACAAAACTGTCCATTTTATGGTTGGGGAAACTTGAGGTTTAGAGAAGTTCTGAAATCTGGCCTAAGACAGAGAGCACCCTGTGTCTCCATGGTCCAAGTAGAGCCCTTCTGCCTGGAGTACAGCATCAGCAAAGAAGTCTCAAGCCTGAGTCTCTGGGACTCTGGTCTGCCCAGTAGGAAGGCAAGGGCTGGGGGATGGGGGTTGGGAGGAGCTCACCCTCACAGCCAGGGCGAAAATGCAGCGTCGGCAGAACCAATGAGTGAGGAGGGGCCAGTTGGCATCGACTGCGATGGGGATGTGGCACTGTTGGTGGTAACCTGGGGTGAAGGTGGGGATAGCGAATCACTCACTCAGAAGGGAGCAGTGGCCCAAGGCCAGTTGGCCAAAGGCAGCGAGACTAGCCGAGCTATGGAAAGCCCTAGGGAGCTCTGCCTGCCAGCGTTCAGGGTACTGGCTGGTGGTACCCACCCAGGAGCCAAGCTGATAACCAGTAAGGCACAAAAAGACGGTACTGGCCACTGCAAGAGGCACCAAGGACGGGCTTCAGCACCTGCCTCCCTCAGCCTAGGAGGGCCACAAACTACATTTCCCGTTGCTTTTGGTCACCTTTCCCCAAGGCAGGAAGAGACATGCCCGGGATAGGAGAAATAGGAAGCTAGCTGGGACCACAGCAAGTGCGATGTGGGAGGGGCCCGCAGGGCAGCGCCTTCGCATCCACTCACCCAGGCCACACTTCCCACAGATGAGGATCTCATTCATAGGCCCTGAAGTCTTCCCCATGCAGACGTCACACTTGGGCTCCTCTCCCGGAACACCAGCTGAAAAAGAAGTCCCCTCAACTCAGATCCAGCTCACACCACCAAGAACTGGTCAGAATCATCTGCTGGGAGGGAATCCACACTTGGATCTGGGGAGGGCTCATAGGCTCACTACTGGGAGGGAATCCACACTTGGATCTGGGGAGGGCTCATAGGCTCACTACTGGGAGGGAATCCACACTTGGATCTGGGGAGGGCTCATAGGCTCACTACTGGGAAATTTAGTTCTGCTATTCAGCTAAGTTGACACAGAGTCTAAATATATGTTATACCCATTCAGCCTTAACCAGAGATGCATCTGCTTCCTGTGAGCTTCAGAGGGTGCAGAAACAGTTGTATAAAATGCAGAGAATAAGAGACACTTGAAGTTCAGCTCTAAACAGGACACTCACACCATACCCTCATGGGACATTCTTGAAGAGGGACCAGAATGAATATAAGAGCTGAAAAGCAGGAATAAGGACTGTTGAAATGCCATTACAGTGTGGCCCCTGTAATGAACTCTTAGCAATGGCAGATGACAAAGGGTCTACACAAGGATGGACCCATCTACACCAGATATTGAGGACAGGGCCATGGGGGCGCCTATCTTTCACTGCTGAGCAATTTCATATCAATACATTTGGGGAGGGGATGGCGAGTTATTGCCTTCAGCTATGTACCCATTGATTCTAATGGATTCCAATAGGTAGTCCCGGTCCAACAGACACACAGATGACCTTGGATTGTATGACCCCTTTGGGTTACACAACAAAATTAAACATCATCCATCTGGGAAAGGGGCAGGAAGGGAGGAGGGAAGAGGTGGTGAGGGGTGGGGAGGGAGCATCAGGGAAGGTTGAGGAGAGTGTAACCAGAATGTACCAGTATAAAATGGTCTGGGACTTCAGTGGTTAAAGCAATCATAATAAAACCAGCTGAGCAGGAACTGAGTGCTTCACACCCTACCCCACAAGCAGCCTCAATCTCCCCAGGCTCTCAGAGGTGTCTCTTAACACCTGCTCCAAAGATGGAGAAACTAAGGCACAAGAAGTCAGGGTCCTTGCTCAGCTGGGAAGCACGAGAGTGAGATTCAAACACACTGCCACCGCTCCTCCGCTAAGTCTTTGCTCCTCGGATGTCCAGTTCCCTGTCCTACTTGTCCCAACCTGTTTTATGTTTAAACATTTTTGTGTCAAGTGACATTTAAAATGCTTACTTTGTGATAAGAATGTAGGTTTTGTTTGTTTGTTTGTTTGTTTGTTTTTCAAGACAGGGTTTCTATGTGTAGCCCAGGCTGTCCTGGAAATCACTCTGTAGACCAGGCTGGCCTCGAACTCAGAAATCTACCTGCCTCTGCCTTCCAAATGCTGGAATTGAATGCGTGTGCCACCACTGCCCGGCTTAAGAATGTAGGTTTACAATGAGACACTATGTTCCCATCAATCATGAACTTACAGAAAGTCCTATTTAAACAACAGCCTCACTCACATCTCCTCCCTGTTATTTCAATTTGAGACCCAGACACCCATTCATCTTTCTGTAACCACTGCAGCTATATTTCTAATCAGAGTTCTTTTAAAGCATACTGCATAGCCTTTATTGCATCTAAAGTCACTTTTATTTCCGAATGTCTAGCAAATTGAAATGTCACTACAAATTTGTGTTTTGAATTAAGATCCAAAGTCCAGATTTAGTGACCCGTTAATTTGTTTATCTTGGTTTATTTTAGACCTGGGGTTTAGACCCAGGGCCTGTTCTTGCTGGGCACTCTCTCTCCCACTGAAGTAAACCCCAACTACTAATACAGTTATGGAACGGCTCCCTTTTTTTTTCTTTTTTGTCTTCTTTTGTTAAATATATTTTATACCTGAAGTGTCTGAATGGCTACATTAAGTATATTTCTCCTTTTGGAGGGTGCAGGGATGCTAGGTATCAAACCAAAGACTGTACATTCTAGGTAAAGCACACCCCAACCCACAAATACAACTTTCTGGTGTCTACACATGCACTCAGGTTAGCGTGTGTGTGGATGCACTTGTGTGCAGGTCACATTGATTGGGGGCAGCCATCTTTCTTTCTG
The DNA here is from genome assembly GCA_902729485.2 of Mus minutoides. Taxonomy (NCBI): domain Eukaryota; kingdom Metazoa; phylum Chordata; class Mammalia; order Rodentia; family Muridae; genus Mus; species Mus minutoides. The sequence continues at coordinate 1,293,715 of LR749805.1, forward strand.
AGTCTCTCACTGCGATCCAGGGTTCACTGACTAGGCTGACCAGCTAGTGAGTTCCAGCTATCTTCCTGTCTTTACCTCTCCAGAGCTGGGATGATAACTGTGAGCCACTATGCCAGCTTTCTCTAAAAGATATATATATTTTTTAAATGAGTACAGGTTTTGCCTGTATGGATGTGTGTGCACCACTCACGGGCCTGGTGCCTGTGGAGGTCAGAAGAGGGTGTTGGATCACCCAGGACTGCATTTACAGGTGGTTGTGAGCCACCACGTGGGTTCTGGGAACCAGACTCAGGTCTTCTGCAGGAGCAGTGCATGCTGGTAACTGCTAAGCCATCTCTCCAGGCCCTTAAATACAGCTTGATCCACTACGTCTGTTTTCTTACTCAGAAGGCTGCCTGAAAATTTTTCTGGTTTTGTTTCTAGAGATTTTGAGTCTTGCTATGTGGCTCAGGCTGGCCTTGAACTGGTGATCCTCCCTCCTCATTCTCCTTAGGATGAAAGTTCTGTAAAGGCAGAAATGGTATTTCTGACAGGTAGTAGGTAGTTCAAGACGTATTTGTTGACTAAGTGGCCAGGCAAGGACCCTGCCTTGTTCAACACCCAAGGAAGGTGGTTGAGTCTCTGACCCCTTAATAAAGTGATATATCTTAACCGCATTATGCCCAGCCTTGAGCACTCAACCTAGGGAATGCCAAAGGGTCACCTGCCTGCCAGGAACAATCGGCTAGATATGGGACAACCTGTTCCTAGCTACGCACCTGCTGTGCTACACTTGGTTCCTGGAGCACAGTGGGATGCTTCCTAAACCCTGAAAGCTGAAACATCTTTCCTTTGCTGCTGGAGTTTTGTGCTTTTCATAGCAGTGTAGCCAGCAGGGTATGTTCACAGCTTTGCATCTACAGAAAAGAGATTTAGGTTGCAAGGGACCAGAGGGGTAAACAAACAAACAAACAAAACAGTATGCCCTGGCCACAGATTTTTGGAGAAAAAAAATTATTTGAAAGACATAAAAATCAGCTTCATCCTGTGGCCTGTTTGGCTGGCTTCTTGGAATAATCTTTTTCTAGAACAGATTCTTATAAACTCCTTCCTGCGGTGGAGCAGCACTGGGATGAGCGTTTTACACGCATGCATCACCATATCTGAGCTTCCCAGCAGTGAAGTCAGGAAAGCGACATCATTGTTCAAGGCTGTGTGGCTTTGTAGTAGATAGATTGGGAACGGAGGTCTGTCTGACCCTAGAACCTGCCTCAGTGGGACACATCATAAGTGATACGCAATAGGTTTCTTCTCTCATGTCAGCGGTCATGGGTGCTATGCCATGGTCATAGTTCCATGATAAAAAACACATAGGTACCGTGACTAGTGATCACCTAAATCTGTCCCAGGTAGATTGAACGACCCCAATGACTATATCTATAGCACAGTGCCAGCAATCTGACAGCAGGGGTGGCACTCAGTCCAGCTCCCTTTTCATCCTGGCTGATGGCCCTGCTCCCTCTCCGCATGGCCATTTTCATGCTTTCCTGGCTACACCCCACACATCCATTTTCTTCACATGTAACTAGGGAACACAGTTCAAGTCTCTAACTGGCAACCCCTCTCCTCTGGCCTCTTCCTCCTCTCTAGTTCTAGGAGAGCCAGAATAGCAGATGCCATTCAAGGACACAAACTACAGGCCTGAGACCCAGTCCAAGCACTCTGGATGCCAAGATAAGCCCAAGCTCCTCTTCCACCTGCCCTGCTTCCCTCCTGAAGGGTGAGCATTCAGAACGAAGATCCATGAGTAGACATTTAATTATCATTCCTGATGGGCCCAAGATGAGAGTTCTCAAGCCTGGAGTTCATGAACTAGCACAGATGACAAGAGAAAAAAGTGACAGAGAAGGAAAAACTGAAGGCAGAGAGAAGCAGGCATGGGGGAGGGGCAGTAGACACTTGGACACTCACCATGCTGGATGTCCTTCCACAGGACCCAGTATTTGGAATTATCTTCAAAAGTCACAAGGCAGCTTTGCTTAGGACTGCTGACCTGAGGCAAAGAGAGGAGAGCGTGGAGGAGCAGCAGGGAGGAGCAGCAGGGAGGAGCTGGGTCTCAGTCTTCCTCCATCTCCTGGCCATGTGATTCAGAAGGAGAGGTGTGCTCCCAACCTCAAAGTACGGCCGTCAGGAACAGGGGCATCACTTAATGGGGCTGCTTTTAAGGACAGAAGAGCAGGCCAGAGAGTCAGCTGTGTCCTGCCCAGTCTGATGCTTGCTGAAGGTCTCTGAAGAAGCTGCTGGGCCACATTGCCCCTGAGGGACAGCGCTGGTCCCTTCCACGTCCAGCTTCCAGGCATGAGGGATAAAGAGGGATGAGCAGAAAGACACACGAGCCTGGGCCCAAGGACCCGAGCAGACTCACCCGCTTGATCTTGCCGAGGTAATATAGCCCATCTGTCCACCGGCATAGCACGAACTGTCCCTCCGTCACCTTGGACATCAAATCTTTGAAGTTCTTTTTGGTCTTAGACAGGGCCCCCTTGTTCGGGCTGGTGGCACCAAAGGCTTCCGGAGTCCCTGGTTCCAGAGCTTGAGTCTCCATTAGCTTCTTCTGACACTGGAGAAGAAAGAACAATGTTTATCTTGCCAACTGCTCCTGAAATTCTGTAAGGCTCTCAAACACATGTATTGACAGGACAGCTCTGGAAGGGAGACATTACTATCTCGTTCTAGGGATAGGGTAACAGGAGACGCAAGGAGAAGTGACCGATGACCCAGAGGCAGAACCATGGCTCACAAGGAGTCAAGGTGGCTTTATACCACACCTCACTGCTTCTTTCCTCTGTGCCTGGCGCAAAGGACCCATGGATCTGAACCCCACTATGTGTCCAGGAGGCTGGGCCAGTTCTGGGGAAGCAAGCACTTAAGATGTTATGTTTCAGCCGGGCGTGTGGTGGCGCACGCCTTTAATCCCAGCACTTGGGAGGCAGAGGCAGGTGGATTTCTGAGTTTGAGGCCAGCCTGGTCTACAAAGTGAGTTCCAGGACAGCCAGGGCTGCACAGAGAAACCCTGTCTCAAGAAACCAAAAAAGGGGCTGGTGAGATGGCTCAGCGGGTAAGAGCACCCGACTGCTCTTCCGAAAGTGATAAGTTCAAATCCCAGCAACCACATGGTGGCTCACAACCATCTGTAATGAGATCTGGCTCCCTCTTCTGGAGTGTCTGAGGACAGCTACAGTGTACTTACATATAATAAAATAAAAAATAAATCTTAAAAAAAAAAAAGAAACCAAAAAAAAAAAAAAAGATGTTATGTTTCCCCTAAAGTGTGTTCAGAGAAAGGCCCACCTAGCACTGAAAACTCTTGAGGTGGCATGGGAACCGTGGGACATAGCCACCTGCCCCTCTTTTGTAATTCCCCTTTCTATTCTCGAATAACTGATGACTTCATGGGAACCAGTCCGGGGCATTTAAACCTGCCACAAGCACATCAGCCCACAGCAGCTAAGCCATTCCCATTGCGGCCTCACACATCTGGCTCTTCCCATCTCATCAAAGTGCTGCCTTTCGCTTCCCAATTCCCGGCCACAGTGGCTCCCGGAGCAGGGGCCTGAGAATCTCGGAACCGCCACCTTAGAGTGGTTGGAGCATCCTGCCCAATTCCCCAGCATGTTCTGCTTTCAACTCTGTCTCAGTTTTCCGCATCAATTATTTTCTTCATCTTTCCCAAGCCTATTTTCCTGAGCCTAGTTGCTGCTGCCTGGCACCTGGTACGGGGAGTCTCAGGACACCCAGCTTCCCTACAGGAATCTTCCAGAAGGTTTGTGGCTTCCCAAACCTTCGCTGGCGGCCAGCGTTATTGCTTTCTCCCCTCCGGGGGCTCACCTGGCTTCACATTCCTCCACATACATACACTCTAAGGTCAAACACAGCTTCCTTACGTTGCAGTGTGTGGGGACGGTAGGGGCGCTCCTGCTCAGGGTCCCTCCCTCTGCCTAGGTGTTGGGCACCTGTGCCCTGCCAGCCCACAAGAAGACAGCTCTAGGTGTGTTTCCATGTGAGTGCCTCTTCAGAGACTGCAGGGTAGTCTGGCAGTGTGCTAGTCCTATATAGAAAACTAAATACACGTGGACATGTGAGGGGCCTGGAGCGGTGGGTCTCCCGATGATGGGAGTCAAGTTCCTTTTGCCTTCTCCCTCCTGTCTTTTACTCCAGGGCAGAGGCACAAGCACCAGGTGAGGGCTGTAGTCAGAACTTTTGCCCTCTTCCCTGGCACTTGGCTTTTTGGGAGCTGGAAGGTCCCTGCTTGCTTGGGCCTGGAGTACCGCTGGCCGGCCGGCCTCAGCAGGTTCACAAACTGACATTTCCTCCCCCACTGAGCTTTTGGGGGCAAGCCGGGTCGCTGCGCCCCCGAGGCCGTGCTGGGCCCCCGGGTGGTGGCCCCCCCATCCCGCCTCCATCCTCCTGGAGAGGGCCCCCGCGTGCTGTGATTGGCTGATTCAAACCCATCGGCACAGAAATGCTTGTTTGCGGGTTCCCGTCGGAGTCCAGTTCAAATCCGCGGCACTGGGCGCGCGGGGCCGGGCGGGGGCAGGAAGCGCGCATGATTCATGCGCCGAGGCCTCTCCAGGGCGGCCGTTGGCTTTTTAAAAGGGTGTTCAGGGGGGAGGATAGCTTGCAGAAAGTGTCCCCTTCGGCTTCAGACACTCCTTTCCTCAGTTGCTCTAATTGCAAACTTTCTCCCGCTCCCAGCCGATCGTGCCTGACTTTGGACGTGAGCAAAATCCCAAATGCCCTTCCTATCCTCCTCTCCATAGCTTCAAATGGAAAAGAAAAGACACGCGGCCACAAACGGAGACCTGTCACTCACACCCTGCCCAGTGCTGGGGATGTGGCTGGGACTCCCGCTGCCCTGAGGGTACCACTCGGGCTCCATCTCTGTCCCCATCCCACAAGCGCGCAGCTCCGCTGTACTCCAGCCCCCGCCCGAGGATCGTAGTGCTCAATCTAGGTTTCTAGGAGAGGGGTCGTGTGCAGGGATTAAAGCGTGAAACGCGGACACTCCCGGGGCGCCCGCAGCGCGGGACTTACCGAGAGGCAGCGCGTCAGCCGGTCCTACTTGGAGTCTGGCCACCAGGCACATCGGCGGCGGTGCGCTCGGCCCAGGGCTGCCTGGCCGAGTGTCCGCCCCTGGGGCCGGGGTAGGGGTCTCGGCGGGGGCGGGGCGGGGCGGGGGCGCCGCGGGGAGGAGGGGACGCGGGGAGGGAGGGGCCGGTGAGCTCAGGAAGGGGCCCCCCGGGCGCGGGGCGCCATCTTTTTCGCGTTTTCCCGCGAATTATTGACGTCCCCGCTTATGTAATTAGCAGGGGCCGCACCGGCTTTGCCATTGGAGCCCGCGGCTGGCGGGGCCCCGCAGCGTCTCCCGGGGCCGCCCCCGCGCAGAGAGTGGAGCGGGCACACGCGGAAACACAGCTGTATAGAACCACGGCTAGGCGAGCGTACGCACACCACACGCACACAGCTACTACACCCAGACCTTACACGACCCCAGTTGCTCTCCCAGCACCTTGATCTTACAGAACCGACATTCCACAGCATTCCCTGGAGACCAGGGCAAGCCTAAGAGAATCAGACACAGGACACACACGTACATATGTGTGTGCCATAAGTCACAACACTCAAATGACACTGCCCTCAGCATAGACTCCCGCGAAACCACGTGCAAGGCATATACACAAATCAGCAACATACAGCCCCGACACAGTGACCACAAGACCCACTCAAGTATGCCAGTCACGCACTGTAGAGTTAAGAGTGTAAAAGAGATAGTCACACAGACCATGTGCACAAACAGGGCAAATACGTCAAGGGCAAGCTTAAGACAGTTATTGTGGATAGGGCTCCAATCAGATAAGATCTCCCTCCTGGAGAAAAAAACAGAGTGTCCTCAACCAGACGCACTCTTGGCGCCAGAGCTAGAGATAGTGTCGGTCAACACCCCCTACCTGCATCCCTGCTTTCAATCTGGACTGCCCACTGCACCTGCTCGCATGGCCCCCTGCAGACACACCCTGCTGGGATGAGTGCATTCCTGGTGAGGCTGTACATTGCTCTTTCCTCCCAGAGCCTTCCCTGTTCATTTTCAGGGGTCACATTGGCCCTCTGCTCCCTGGGGTGTGGGCAGTCTGGCCTGCAGCTCCTATCTGCCTTCCACCTTTGCCCCCTCAGCTTGAGATACAGGAGTCCTCTTCCACATGCCCACATTTCCCTTTACCCCTGGGTCTTACTGCTCCTCCTGAGGATTTGACCCACAGCAGAATCTGGCTGAGCCTGGAAAGGAAGTTGGTAGCAGCCCCACCAGACAGGCTCTTCCAGGCATAGCTGCACACCACTTTCTGCAGAGATAACCCCTCTCTGTGCAGGAAGCTCTGTCATGAGCCTCTAGGGTGGCCAGAGGCATCTTTAGGATTCCAGGGACAGAGACAACAGAGCAAGCCTGGCTCTGTAGCTCACAGGCTGGCGCCACCTATTCCTGGATGTGAGACAGAGTGTGTCACTTTAGTTGTCCAGCTGTTGGGAAGGTTAGAGGCACTGTATGCAAAGCTCCTGTCACCCCATGGGTGGGCAGGAGGTAAATAGCGAGTTTTGTCCAGTCTGTACTCATCCACTGTTCTCTTGTGTAGGGCTACAGCTGGTTTGGGGCACAAAGGCAAGTAAGAGAAATGGGGCCTACAGTCTGGTGAGGCAGCTAGTACAGGGGTAATACTTTCATGTAAAAAAGATCTTTAGCATGGAATTAGGAAATTGTTGCTGTGAGGCCAGTTCTGCCTCTGAACAGAGGGATTGTGGGTAAGCTAGCCCCCAACGTTTATTTATATACCCCATCCTATCTGTTCCAAAGTGGGGCAACACTGCTCTGCCTCACAGCGTCATCGCCTAGATAGAAGTTAACATAGGCTCAAGAAGGAGCAGGTGCTCTGGTAAACTCCAAAGCAGTGTATGAAATGAGAAGATGTTGACATACTAAAGACAGGAGACAGTAATGTCACAAGAAAGGTTGTATGTCATCCGCAGTGGTTTACAGGCTAAGGTCCACGGAGAAACTGGCATTTGGACAGGATACAGAAACAGAGAGGGCCATATTTCAGGAGGAGGGAATTTCAGGAAGGACTGATCAAAAAAAAAATCCAGTTTGAAAAAAAAAAGAAGTGTTAGCTAGGTGTGGTGGCATAGGCCTTTAATCTCAGCACTTGGGAGGCAGAGGCAGGAGGATTTCTGAGTTCGAGGCCAGCCTGGTCTTCAGAGTGAGTTCCAGGACAGCCAGGTCTACACAGAGAAACCATGTCCTGAAAAACCAATAAATAGAGTAATAAAAAAATGATCAGTGCTTACTTAGGCAACATAGATACTAAAATTTGAACGATACAGAGAAACTTAGTCTGGCCCCTGTGCAAGATGACATGCAGATTAATGAGCACCCCATGTTTCTCTCATGTCTTAGGGAAATTGCTAATTTGATTAGTGATGGAAACTGCAGTGAACAGATACCATGACCAAGGCAACTCTTATAAAGGACAACATTTAATTGGGGCTGGCTTACAGGTTCAGAGGTTGAGTCCATTATCATTAACGCAGGAGCCTGCCAGTGTCCAGGCAGGCATGGAACAGGAGAAGCCAAGAGTTCTACATCTTCACTGAAAGGAAGCCAGGAGTAGACTGTTTTCAGGTAGCTAGGTCTGAAAGCCCACCTCCAGAGCGACACACTTCCTCCAACAAAGTCACAACTACTCCAACAGGCCACACCTCCTAATAGTGCCACTCTCTAGGCCAAGCATGTTCAAATCACCACATTCCACTCCTTGACCCCCATAGACTTGTTCAAAAACATGAGTCTATGGGGACCATACCTAGCCATAGCATAATGCTAAAACCTTTAGTCCAACTTCAAAAGTTTCTAAAGTCTGTAACAGTCTCAATAGTGTTAAAAGTCCAAAGTTCAAAGTCTTTTCTGATGTTCATCCAATCACTTAACTGTAGTTCCCTAGAAAATCAAAATCAAAAAGCAGATCACATACCTCCAACATCCTCCAACATCACAGGATATACATTACCACCCCAAAATGTCATAGTGAGGAAATGCTGAAAATCAAAGCAAGACCAAAAAAACAGCTGGGCAAACTCCAAACTGCATCTCCATGTCTAATGTCAAAGTGCTTTTCAGATCCCCAACTCCTTTTTCATCTTTGTTGACTGCACCAAACTTCTTTCTCCTGGGCTGGCTGCACTTCCCCTTAGCAGCTTTCTTAGCAGGTATCCTACAGCTCTGACATCTCTAACATCTTGAGGTACCCAAGTCAACTTCAACTTCACAGCTTCGTGCTCCAATGTCTGGGATCCACACCTGATCTTCTGGGCTCCTCCAAAGGGCTTGGGTCACTTCTCCAGCTCTGCCCTCTGTAGCACTCTAGGCTCTGGTTGACTCCACTCCACTGCTGCTGCTGTTCTTGGTGATCATCCCATGGTACTGACATGTCCAGTTCTCTGGGATCTTCCACTGCAACCAGGCTTCACCAATAGCCACTCATAGGCTCCCTTCATGGTGCCAAGCCTCAACTCCTTTGCATGACCTCTTCAGTCCTGGGCCATCAACTGCAACTGAGGCTGTACCTTCACCAAAGGCCTTCCATGGCCTCTCACAGTGCCGAGCCTCAGCTGCTCTGTGTGACCCCTTCATGCCTTCAAAACCAGTACCACTTGGGTGATTCCTACATATTACCAAGTCCAGCTGAAACATGAGCTACAACCTTGGAGATCTCTAGGACACAGCTTCTTTGTGCTCTCAAAAAACATTCCCCCCAAAAGATGTCACCTCAGTGATGCTAGTCTCTTCTTAATCACCGCTAATTTCTTAGCTCCAGGTAACCAGCATTAATTGTTCCAGTAGATTCCTACTCTTGATTCTAAAGCCAGAACCACACGGCCGACCTGCTGAGTTCTGCTGCTTCCTATGGCCAGAACATGGCCCCTTGTTCTATTACGTTATCACCAGCTTTCTGTTTTCCAACTCCTTCACTGCCTAAGCTTGGCTGTTCTGGAACTTGTTTGTAGATTGACCTTGAGCTCTTCATGAGACTAAACCACAGCACTGGGTTGTTTTGAGTTTTCCTTTGTCAATGCAATTAATTTAACTCTCTTCACCTCTCAGACAGATTCTTCAGACAAGGGCAAAAAGCAGCCACATTCTTCACCAAAATACCACAAGAATAGCCTCTCAGCCACATACTAAAATTCTTCTCTTCTGAAATCTCTATAATCAGGCTTCCACAGTTCAAATCACCGACAGCAACAAAGTCTTCAATATTCCTACCAGGATGGCCTATTAAGTCCTACTTAAGGCATTCCACTGCTTTTCAAATCCAAAATCCACATTCCTCCAGACAAAATCATGGTCAGCTCTATCACACCAATACCCTAGTCCCTGACACCAACTTCTGTCTTAGTTGGGGTTTCCATTGCTGTGAAGAGACACCATGACCAAGGCAACTCTTATGAAGGACAACATTTAATTGGGGCTGGCTTACAGGTCCAGAGGTCCAGTCTATTATCAAGGCAGGAGCATGGCAGCATCCAGGCAGGTATAGTGCTGGAGAAGTTCTACATTTTTATTGAAAGAAAGCCAGGAGCAGACTGTTTTTAGGTAGCTAGGAGGAGGATCTGAAAGCCCACCCCCACAGTGACACACCTCCTCCAACAAGGCCACACCTCCTAATAGTGCTACTCCCTGGGCTAAGCATATTTAAACCATCATGCCCCATAAGAATGCTGTTAGCTGCATTTCTGTGTTTTCTGAGTGTTCCCCACCCCTCACCCCTGACCCCAGGGTTGTTGATGTTGAAAAGCTTTAAATAAGACTGATTTAAAACGTAAAACTAGGCAAAAGATATTAACAGATCATTCCCCAAAGAGGAAACCCAAATAGCCAAAGTGGTCAAAAATAAGAAGAGATGTTCACCTTTACTGACCATGTGAGAAGGACTCACGGCCATGCAAATTGAAGGACTGTTCTTCATCAGATGTCCCCAGTGTGGCCAAGAGCTAAAGTGTGTCCATCTTAGGGAATGGGGGCAGTTAGGGTGCAGCACATGGGCCTCTCAGGTTTGCCAATGGAGATGTCAGTTGCTAGGACTTTGGAGAGCTGTTGGGTAATGTCATGTGGGATTTAAGACGCTGGTGCCTTCAGTTGAGTGTCAGTTGGCATGCAAAAACAAACAAACAAATAGAAAAAAAGAGAGAGGAAGAAAGAAATCGGTTCCTCATTAACAGCAGTCCAGATACATAAATTGTTATAGGTTCACTCACTAGAATTGTATCCTGAGAGAGACTAAGCCAAGACAGTTGACCCTAGCATACATACACTCTAGGGGGAAATAGGCACGGACGTACATAGGTATTGCGTAATAGAAAATTCAGCATGTGTGGCTCTGCTGTGCATGGTTTTAGAGAGAGTCAGGTAGTGCAGAAGTGTTAACTACGCATGAGCAATGAAAGATACCTGTCTTAGCTGGGATGGGGAAAGAAGCACACAGGTGGGTTTAATCAGGTCTGTAAGATTTTCCTTCTTAGAAGAAAAACCAAATATGTCCAAGTGTGAGGATTTGACAGAGCAAGGTAGCTGGTTCATACTTATTTCTGCTTCTCCTCTTCCTAGCTGTAGCTTTCCCTCGTTCTACACCGTTTGTAGTTGTTTTCCTCAGGATTGAAACTTTCCCTAGTGGGGGGGGGGGAAGAGGGAGTACCCAGAAGCACTGAAACGCACAGGGCCTCAAAAGTTCATGAAAATTAGAAGATTCACAAGCTCCACCTCCTCCAAAATGGTTTAAAAGTAGTTAATGAGGGGGCTGGAGAGATGGTTCAGTGGGCTGAGTGCTTGCTTGATAACCATGAGGGAATGACACCAGATCCTCAGGATGCACTGCACGAGCACAGTGGGCACAGTGGGCACAGTGGGCACAGCGAGCACAGTGGATTGTGTCAGAGTGGAGGCAGGCAGATATTGCAGCCACCCAGACTAACTGGAACGGCTCCAAGCACTCTGGAGGCAGAGGTAGGCAGATCTCTGTGAGTTCGAGGCCAGCTTTGTCTATAGATCGAGTTCTAGGACAGCCAAGGTTGCAAAGAGAAAACCTGTTTAAAAAAAAATAAAGTGTTTACATTTCCCAGGGAAGAGATACAAGTAATCTAGTCATTGTGGGGCACACAAGACCCTAAGAGGAGAGAGGAAGTGACTCGACCTTGACCTCAGGCCTTCCCGTGTGTACACATGGGCAAATGCACCTGCACACATAAGCATGTACCCACCCTCTAAGGGAGCAAACATGTTCTGGAGACAGAGGGCTCCGATGAAGCTGCCTGTAGGGAGGGAGATCCAGGGGTGTGGATTTAGTGAGCTGTCACTCACAATGGGGTGGGGCTTGTGGCAATGCAGCTGCCTGTGAATCACCCATGCTGCTATACTTAGCCACCTGATGTGAACAGGTGCTGGTTCAAGTCTCCTAGGGAAGAGTTAGACTCCAGGTTGGGACATCTGGCCACTGTGAAGATGAGAGGCACAGGAAGCCTGAGGCAGGGCAGCTCGGGAGTTAGGTGTGCAGGCGGTTGTGGATCACAGCTCTGCTAGGTCTGGCTTTAGCTGTCCTCTTCTTTTAAGACTTATCACAACTCATTGAGCCAGGCTTGGCAGACATCAGGCAGGGAGGGGATGGGGGCTTAAGAGTGGCAGTGGGGTGCCGGGCGTGGTGGCGCACGCCTTTAATCCCAGCACTTGGGAGGCAGAGGCAGGCGGATTTCTGAGTTCGAGGCCAGCCTGGTCTACAAAGTGAGTTCCAGGACAGCCAGGGCTATATAGAGAAACCCTGTCTCGACCCCCCCCCCCAAAAAAAAAGAGTGGCAGTGGGATTTCTACACACCACACCACACATATACACACATACCACACACACACACACACACACACACACACACACACACATACCATACACACAGCCTACACATACATACACGACACACACAAATACACACACACCACACATATACGCACAGCACACACTCATACACACACACAGCATACATACACATACAGATATACCACACACACAGCACACACATACATGCACTGTACACATATAGATACACACACCTATAGACTCACAGATACACCACACACAGATAAACACACCAAACACACACGTACACACAGATATGCACACCACATACACACATAGATACACCACACACACAGCTACACATACCTCACACATACACACACAAATACACATAGATACACAACTACACACACATAGATACACAGATATACCGCACACACAGATGCACACACAGACACACAGACACACACACACACCAGGGCATGCTCCATCCCCTCAGCTGAGCCTCCTCCCCCCTCAGCACTGCCCCCTTTTCATTCAGTTAAGGAAGATGTAGAATTATGCAAGCAAGAAAATAATGGCCCTGGAGAAGTTCTCCATCTTACACCTAGAACCGCCTTTCCTGGAATGCAGCTCCCAGACAATAACTCTTTGTTTCCTGTGCAGTCACTGACTTTGAGAGAAAATTGTTTTGTTTCAGGACTACTTGCTCAAGTCATAAGCAACTTAGCATCCATGAGAGTGCAACATGAAACAAACATGCTTTTCAAAATATTTGAATATTACCATCTTTTAAAAAATATTTGAATATTCAGTCTTCCAGAATAAACTGTTCATGCAGGTGACTAGCTGATCTTGTCTAAATTTGGGGTCAGTTTAGAATGCTCTCTCCATTTTCAAATGATGGTATAAAGCATTGCATTAATACATTTGAAAACAAAAGTGCCCGTGGCCTTAATTACCTGCCAAGCCATAATCACTTTTTACCTGTGGCTTTTGTGGGTAAATAGCAGAAGCCAAGTGCGCCTACCTTGTAGAAAGAGAACCTTTGCCAGTTCACAGCACTGTCCCTACCCCATCCTATATCACTGTGGAATTCAGTGTCTCCTTCCTTCCTATGAATTTCAGTCTGTCCATCTGTTAAAAATTAAGTGGTCCTTCATATCTCCTTTCAACATCTGACAGTTGGTTGGGGAGCTATGCTGTGAACACTATTGATAAAAATATCAGTGTGTCTGGGCGAATAACCAGGCAGCAGACCAGGCTGAAGGGGTTCCACGTGGAGAGGTTTATTGAGCCGGTGGGGGAGGGGGCAGAGAAGAGGAGAAAGAGATAGAGGGGGTAGAGAAGAGAGAGAAGAAGAGGGTAAAGAGACCGAGGAGGGGGTGTCTTCCCCATTTATAGGGAGAATGACGTCATACCACCGAGGGTGGAGACTGAGCCAGGTGGGCTGTGGGATTGAAGGTGGTTGCCTTGGCAACGCAGGTACACAGGTTAAGTGGGGCTTGATGCCAACAAACACATTCTCTGCTGGTGTGCTATGCTGATGAAGAAAGTCGGACCACTGGCCTCAAGATGTTCCTGACCCAGAGCTGCTGGGGAAGAGAAGTGGGGACAGACACATGAGTGGGTAATTGCTCAGATAGACAGGCTGGCTTTGAGCACACGAAAATGACTCCCAATCGTTGAATCATCTGACCCTGTGACCTTCGTCCTTGTGTCTCCTTCATGGGGTAACCTGGGACATATACTTACCTAACCAGGGCATTAGAGCTGCTCGCTGATTAAACTTAAAACTTAGAACAAAACTGTGATTTTCTGTCATAAAGCATCTCACATAAACACTTGGCCTGTTCTAACTCCAAGTCTTTATATTTGAGATCTGTCTGTCTGTCTGTCTGTCCGTCCGTCCATCCATCCATCTATTTATTTGAGACAAGGTTGTCCTGGAACACACTTTGTGGACCAGGTTGGCCTTGAACTCAGAGATCTGTCTCCCGAGTGCTGGGATTAAAGGTGTGTATAACATCACTGGTCCTCACTGAGAAGTGTTTGTCTCCTTATTTTTATGTCGTCGTGTTGCCTCATTTTGGTTTTGAGGAGACGGTAAATGAGACAAAGTTAAGCCATCAACCAGGGTGCTTGCCCTGCACCCCTCCCCCCCACAGCCCTTGCTCCTGTCCACGTGCAGCTTCAGACACCCTGGGTATCACGTGGTAGTTCACCCTCAAGTGTTACCTCACCCCACCCCCACCCCAGCTGCAAGGTGAGCCAGACGTGAGGAGAGCAGAGCTCCCTCCCGCTGTGTTTGATGTGACTAAGGCTTAAGGAGGTTAAGCGGCTTCTTCAAGGTCACACAGCTGGAAGGTAGACACAAAAGTGGGATCAGGTAGCTGGCTGAGAAAACCTCCCGGGCCAGCACCTAATTCCTCATTTCCTGACGTGGGGGCGGGGGCAGTAGGGTAGGGGGGTAGGAAGGGGAGGGGAAGGGTCATTTAAGAACACAGAGGGAAGACTCGCTGCAGGATGAGCCGGAAGTCAGGGGAGGAGCCAGACAGCAATGAGTCTCTCCCTGCCCAGATCTGCACACCAGCTCTCAGGCAGTCCCCTGGAGTCTTTTCTTTAAATTATTTTTTAATGTTTTTAAATGAAAATATAATTATCTCCCTTCCCCTTCCCCTTCCTTTCCCCTTCCCTTCCCCCCTTCCCTTCCTGAGTTCCCTCCCTCCTACTTCTCCCATGCCTCCCCTAGTCTCAAGATAACACCTTCTAGCGCACGCCTTTAATCCCAGCACTCGGGAGGCAGAGGCAGGCGGATTTCTGAGTTCGAGGCCAGCCTGGTCTACAAAGTGAGTTCCAGGACAGCCAGGGCTATACAGAGAAACCCTGTCTCAAAAAAAACAACAACAAAAAATAACACCTTCTTCTTTTCCAATTATTGTTCCATATATACATATATGTGTATCTGCATATAAAATACATTTGAATATAATCTTGAGTCTGTTTCTGTTGTTTGTGTGAGAACCTGAAATCACCGATAACATGTTCACCCAGCCTTCTGGGCCAATCCAAGCCCTGGGCACGCACCTTTTGGTGACCATGGCTTCTACATGACTGGACCTCAGCCCTGGTACTTCCCATTTCCATAGTGAGTCCATCCAGCGTGTAGCTTGTATTGCAGGAGATGTAATGAGGGCCACCTCCTCTGGGTTGGTTAGTGACAGCTTTGGTGTCAATTTTGCTAGGCTGTGGGGCTCTGGTCTGGGTGTTGTTGTGAAGGTAGCCCTAAGTCAGATCACACCAGTTAGGCTGAAGGAAACAATCCTTCCTGGTGTGAGTGGGACCCAGTCAATCAGCTGAAGGCCTGCAAAGTAAAAAACGAGGCTTCCAGAGAAGAAATTCCTCTCAAGATTGCAGCGTGCCTGAGCCACAAGCCTTTCAGTCCACCCTACAGATTCCAAGCTTGCTGGCCTGACACAGCCTTAACAAGCCAATTCCACAAATCGATTCCTTGTAAGTACTACCTATGGATGTGTGTCTGTCTCATGCTGGCTCTGTCTCTCCCCACACAGACTGAAACACACTAATTCAGAGGCTGTGAGGGCAGAGCCTGTTCAGGTTCCTTGAGGCTCATCTGCACCCCAACAACAGGTGGGGCTCCTTTCTTCCTTGCCAGTCTCATTTTCTGGGCAAAAATCTCCCACCTTCCTTCTTTAGCTCACCACAGCCATGCTTTGTCTGTAGCTACCTTCTCCACACTTGTGACCATTCAAAGGCCAGTAGGGTCCAGATGGGAACAGACGTACCAGAGAAAACTTCAGGGAGATCTGGAGCCTCATAGTCACACATGAGAGACTCTGCCTGGTCCCTTAGGACATTGGCAGGCTCACACCTGTTGAGCCTGTCATATGGTCACACCTGTTGGGCCTGTTGTATGGTATTCCCTAGACCTTGGTAAGAGAGGCTGTACCAGGGCTTTCCGCAGCATCCAGAGGTGTCCACGACACCACAGAAGTGCTCATTTTCTCCAGCTCTGTAGCAGGATGAAGAGCTGTGCTCAGAGTGCTAGCCGTGGAGGCTCTCGCTTACCAGCAACCAGGCTAAACTGCCCATCTTAGGCAAAGCGGAGGCTAGTAAGGACCTGAAGGGCCAGCAAGAGAGCAGAGCATAGTCATAGGCCATGGTCAGGGAGCTACAGGAACTCCACCCAAGGTAAGGCTGCAGGCTCAGTCTGACCCCAGCTTCCTCTCCAAGGGTCATCCTGAGAATGTAATCTGCTGTCCTTCCACGTTGTATTTCAAACTTCTTGTCTGCTCTCCCGGCAGAGAGACATGGTAGTTTTACTATCCACTTATCATGACGCTGGTCTTGGAAGGTAAGTGTTGTGTTTTCTATTCCTCAAAATGGGGAATTCTCCCTAAAGGAGATTTAAGGTGGAGCTAGATGCTTGGAAGATTCCAAGTGACCCCTAAACCTCTTGGAGCAGTAGCCCAACTTAAGCCAGCCACACAGAACCTAGACTTAGATCCAGCTTAACTCAAGATGGAGCTTTGCCCTCCACTAGATCAGAACTTTGCTTAAGATAGCTGATCTCGAAGGACCATGGTTCGCTCCCTCTGAGAAATGAGAGCATCGAACCTACAGACACTGTAAGTGGAAAACTACGAGGCTAAGGGTGAGGGGTGGGGACTGACAGCCAACGTAGCTTCTTGGTGTTCTGCTCCAGCTGTCCAGTTTGCTGAGTATCTTGATAAGCAAGCAATCCTCATCATCCCAGTTTGACCGAGGCTTTTCCAAAAACACACAAGTGATACCACAACAAAACTCAAGACTGTAGCTCTGTTGCTTGCCGAGTGTGCATAGTCCTGAGTTCTCACTTTGGCAATGCTTTGGGCATGACATTGTATCCCTGTAATCTTAGCTTGCAGAAGGGAAAGACATGGAGATTAGAAATTCAAGGTCATCTTCATCTACAAAGTTAAGTTTTGAGGCCAGCCTGGGTTACTTGAGACCCTGTGCTAAACAAACAAACAAACAAACACACACACACACACACACACACACACACACACACACACACCGAGCAAGCAAACAATCTCGCAGCATCACCAACCTAACACAATGGGCAGATGCCTCTGTACCGCATCTGTGAGCTGCAACCTCATAAATGAGCCCACAATGTTTTCTTTTTAGCAGCCCTTTTGACATTTTCATTTTAATATGTGAAACCTGGCTACTTGTCTCCGGGAGAGTTTATGGAAAAAGTGCTTCCAGCTGGCTTTGGGGCAGCCCATAAAAATGTCCTGAAAACTTTGCCCAGTTAGAAATGAGAAACTGCTGGAGGCAGAGCCAGTGACGCCACAGGCCAGGCTGAGGCCCACTGCGCTCATTGTCAAGAGGGTCCTCCTTCATTCCTTCCTGGTGCCTGGTCAAAGCATGGGGCCCAGGAGCTGTTAAAGAGAAACCGCAGCTTTCAGATCGCAGATAAATACATCCTTTACAAACAGGGTCTCTGGTTCAGACTGTTTGAAAGGGCATGGACAGACAGAGAAAGAGTTTCCATCGCTTTAGCTAGAGAGGCTGATCAGGACGCTCATTTTCTGCCTCTATCTCTTCCTGGTCCCAGGCGTGAGTCCTTTCTGGAAGTCCTAGTTGGTAGCTTTACCTCAGTACAGATTTGTGCACTGGTGGGACTTAAAGCCTTCCATAGGAACCTTCTAGCTTCAGGGTCAAGTTTAACCTTAGCTGGCTTCAAATTCGCAACCCTGCCTTCATCTCCCCAGTGATTATAGGTATGTGCCACTATGCCCAGCTACATGGAATGGCTTTATGGAATACATACCTGGGCCACGTCTGTAACTTCTCATACTCTCTATCCCAACCTGGTCTTCTGACACACACATCCTAAGACTGGCTGCACACTGTATCCTGAAGTTTCCACTCAGAATCTTGGACTATAACTCACCTGGGCTGGGTTCTTTGTGGCAGTCCCCACCTCTCCTGTAGAGGAGTGGTTAGGATCCCACAGGCAGGGTTAGACACCCCTGCTTGTGCACCCCTATAGGGCACCCACTTCTCTGCTCATCATGTTTTGGGAGGGATGCCTGGTACAAGGTACAGCAACATAGCTTTCTGTTGAGCTGGTCAAGGGTTGCCCTGGGCATGGGGTTGGAGAGTGTGGGTGGAAGGGCTTCTAAGTGGTTCTCTGACACAGCCATTCAGAGGAGCTATTGCTCTGGACACCCACTCGCCAGGGAGTGTGGTCTTCATCTCATAACCTCTGAAGCCCAATGATAGGTTGAAAGAAAACCATCCATTTCTCTGGACGGGCAGCGCTGTGTAGCTAGCTGTATGATGCTCGCCTGGCCTCTCCCCATCACATGACCTTTTGCAGTCAGCTACAGGAATGCTTGTGTATGCTCTTCCTGCTTCAGTCCCAGGAATCTGCCCTGGAATGCTGGTTACCTGGTGTTCTAGTACACAGAACATCCTAAGACTGTCTGCAGAATCCAGGTATCTTGCAGAGTTGGGGAGGGACACTAGAGGCCAATAGGACATTCATAGAACCACAGAGGGATGGAAAAGGAAGCTATAGCCAATTTTTGCCCTTTGAGAATATGGGCTCCTTGTCAAAATTCTTTTGATTTAAAAGAGATTGGCAAACATCTGGCTTTGCGTATGTATGAGTGTGAAAGATTCTAACTTTAGTTGTTGCTGTTAGTTTTGTTTTGTTTTTTTTTTTTTTTTGAGACAGGGTTTCTCTGTATAGCCGTGGCTGTCCTGGAACTCACTCTGTAGACTAGAGCTGGCTTTGAACTCATAGAGATCCTTCAGATTCAGCCTCCTGAGTGCTGAGACTAAAGGTGTTCACTGCTACCACTACCAGGCCAAATTCTAGCTTCTGAAAGCTGACAATTAATTCAAACAATTTAAAAGAAAGCTCAGGTCAACGACAGCCCCCAGAAGAGTGCAGCATTTGCTATAGGTGTGTGCTCTGACCTCCAGAGATTAAACTAGCAAGAGACATGCCTGCTCTAGCCTGTTTTCCTGTCAGGGTGTGGGTTCACATGGAGCAAGGCTCAGGTATCAGCGCTCAGAGGAGTGTACTATACATGCCCAGCAGAAAGCTGTTTGGGGACATCACTACTCAGGAGCAGCAGTGTTCTCATAGACTCCGGTCTGAGGGCCTTGGAGAGCTTTATTTGATTCAGTAACCATATGTGGGAGTCTGCAGACACCAGGAACTGTTATATGGGATCATGCCTTGTTTAGAAAGCTCTGAGAACAATTTGGGACCTCTGCCCAGAGTATGTAGGACTTCATGCCTGTCCTTTGGGTTTTTGTCTCATGCCTGACTTCTTTTGATCCTTCCACATGGTCATAGCTGTGCCTGTAAAAAGATTCTTTTACCTCTCCAAAGACACGAAGTGCTTTCTGGAATAAGGCGTGCTATAAACAATTAAGTCCAGATAAATGGCAAGAGCTCCAAAAGAGAAGAGATGACCGATAAGAGACTGCTCGGATGAGTCACCACTAGAATAGACCACCCAGGGCTTCACACAGAACAGGTGCTCTGACAGAGCAGGGTGGGGGTGGGGGTGGAGATGGGGGTGGGGTAGGGGGCGGGGCTTACAGACAAGAGCCCACAGCCTTGGGCATGTAAATGTCATTCAAGCATCTAATAGATGAGGTTTGTGCCTGAGTGGAGCCATTCCCTTTTCCATTAAGAGACTAGAGTTTTGGCCAGCAATGCACAGTTGTCCATGTTCTCTCTGCTCCTCGCCTGCGTACCAAGTCTGGGTACAAGCAGGTAGCTAACTTTACTAGTGGCTGCCCTATTACTCTCCCAGCATGCTTAGGGGCTGAAGGTGTTCCCTGTCTGCCCCACCGCTCACCTCACTTGCCCTTGCCCCTGCCCCGTCTGTGTCTGTTTTCTGGAAGTCTCTGACAGCTTTTTTTGCAAGCTTCCCTGCTCCGTCCATGGCCCTGAGCTGAGTTACATGGCGTCATTTTTTTTTTTTTCTACCTTTATTAGATATTTTCTTCATTTACATTCCAAGTGTTATCCAGCTAGTTCCCTATATCCTCCCCCCTCCCGGCCCTGCTCCCCTACCCACCCGCTCCCACCCCTTGGCCCCTGCGTTCCCCTGTATTGGGGCATATAAAGTCTGCATAACCTAGGGGCCTCTCTTCCCACTGATGGCCAACTAGGCCATCCTCTTCTATATATGCAGTTAGAGACGTGAGCCCAGGGGGTACTAGTTAGTTCATGGTTATTCTTCCACCTATAGGGTTGAAGACCCCTTCAGCTCCTTGGGTACTTTCTCTAGCTCCTTCTTCCTTGGGAGCCCTGTGTTCCACATGGCGTCATTTTTAAAAATGTTACTTTTTAAACATTCATTTTATTTTTAACTACACATCTCTGTGTGGATATGTGTGCACTCATGCAGATGTCCCGGATCCCACAAATATCAGATCTCCCTGAAGCTGGAGTTGCGGGTGACTGTGAGCTGTTCCATGTGGGCTCTCAATGCCGAGAACAGCCGACCCATCTCTCAACCCCCATCTTTTTTTTTTTATGTAGATGTGTGCATGCATGTTTGTGAGAGCTTATGTTGTACATATTCGGGTATATGTTGTATATGCACACACATGGAGGTCAGAGGACAATCTTAGATGTCATCCACTGGAATGCTATCAGTGTCCTTTGAGACAGGGTTTCCCACTGAACCTGGAGTTCCCTAAGTAGGCTAGGCTGGCTGGTCAGTGAGCCTCAGAAATCCTCCTGCCTCCAGGCCCCCAGAGCTGGGATTCCAAGGACACACTGCTATGTGCCATGCGTCTGAGGGGTCTGAGGATTGAACTCAGGTTGTCATGTTTGAGAGGTAAACATTTTCCAGCTGTCTACTAATCCCTCCATTGTCACCCTAGACAGTGACTTGACCGGCTAGCTTCGTAGCTGTGTATGTGTCACATGGTGTCCTGGAGGGGTCTTGGGGACCATGGAGTGTAGTCCCAGGGGTGGGGGGCGGGGGCAGGGGGAGACGGGTAGGACAGTTAGGAAAGTTCAACTCTCTGGCACTGCGAAGTGGCCTGTGGTGAACTCAGGGTCTGCCCAAGTGCCAGTCATTGAGAGAGAGGCAGTGTTGTGTAGGGCATTCCAGGTAAAGGGCATCTGCATCAACCTGGGGCCTGTCACAAATACAAATCCTCCATCCCACGAAACCACGGAAGGGAGGGCCTGGTACTGTGTGTGATAACCTGTGTGAGAGCAGGTTCCCAGCCAGGTCTGGGACCTCTGGACATATCAGTTGATTTCAGTTTGTGAACAGCAGCTGTTCCTAAATCTGGTGAAACTCGCACGGACCCTGCTTGGCAGCCGGTTAGTGCTTAGCAATGGCTTCCTCACAGACCGGCTTCCACCAGTGCTGTTCTGTGACAGTCCCAACCCCACAATAAGACCTCAGCTACAGGGGGAAGGAGGACAAAGGGCCCTGTCCGATGAGTAGTGTTATAATATCCTATAATACTACTCTCCTAAGCTCATCGAATTTCCTGAGACAGACTTCACTTTTTAGTCTTTGACATCGGAATTAGGAATCATTTTAACATGGTTTATATGTTTAAATTTTAGGTTTGCATCTGACCTGGATATCAACTTATAATTGAAAGTATAAATCCAGAAGCCACGAACTTCCTTACAGAATTTCAGTTATTAAGCAGGGACGAATGGGAGAAGTAGAAAACCAAAACTGCAGGCTTCCCTGTTCATCCTGCCTCCAACAGAGGCTCAGGTTACTTTCCTTCAACAAAGCAACCGATCCTTAGGATTTGCTATCTCTGGGGCCACCTGGCCCCTTGTCTCCAGATCACCTCCCAAGCGGTGGTCTGACCTAGGGGCAAGTTGGGCCCAGGCCTGACTGGGTGGGGGAAGTTGAAAGCCACCAGAGGCTGTCAGTTAAATGTGCCCCACCCCAGGGGGCCTTGCAGGAGCCTCAGGTTCAGAGTTCCTTTGGGATGTCTTTCCTGTTCAGTTGTAGGGGCAGGGGCACTGGCCAACGGGTCTAGCTACTAAGCCCCCCTACCCCTTAGCTACTGGCACACTTCTGGCTACCAGACAGTGCCCCTGAGCACTCTCTACTCACCTGGAGCACTGACATTAGCCTTGGGCAGGGCTCTGGGAAGGCATCAGAAGAGACAATGAAGTCTTAAAGCTCCTCAAGGAGGGAGGAAGCTCTCCCCCTCCGTCTCCTGGCCTCCTGAAGGAGTTCCCTTCCTGGAACCCCACAGTAACTAAGATTCATAAGGTTAGAAACTGGCCCCTTAAGCCAGGCGTGGTGGCGCACACCTTTAATCCCAGCACTCGGGAGGCAGAGGCAGGTGGATTTCTGAGTTCGAGGCCAGCCTGGTCTACAAAGTGAGTTCCAGGACAGCCAGGGCTATACAGAGAAACCCTGTCTCGAAAAACCAAAAAAAAAAAAAGAAGAAGCTGGCCCCTTAAGGACACAAAGCACAGAGCCAGCATTAATCCTTCCTCTGCTGTCAGCTTCCAGGGTTTGGGGGAACATGATTGCTGCACCTGTTTATATAATAGCTAAAGAGCACCTCAGTATAAGTTTTCGAGTGGCTTTGTTGATGTCCTATTTACTTAAAGTAAGACCCAACCTTACTTTGAATTATGATTTATTTTGTACGCTTAAAAATAAACTTATATTTAGAGATCATATTGTGTGAGGACAAAATAAGGTCTTCTAGACTAAATCATTTGGATTGATTTATTGCAAATAACTGCCTTGATTCTGGGATCCACCAAGGCCGGTAGACACCCCCTTGGCCCACCCCAGCTGCCCTTCCTGCACACAAGGTGACTTTCGTCTCCAGGGCAGCCTCAGTTTGGTTCCAAGCACCTGCTAACAGATCAACTAGGATAATCCTTTCATTAAAACTGACCAATTAAAAATGGTAATTACACCCACAAAATTCCTTTCCAGTCACACCCAGATGATTGCTGAATAATTAGAGGCCATAAAGAAGCCAGATTGGTCTTTCTCCTCAGGCTACCGGCCTGCTCCAAGGACAGACCGGGAGGCTGAGAGGTTTAAGGGAGGGGCCAGCAGTGCTGTGCAGAGGGATGGCTGGCCTGGGAGAGAAAGGTACAGCAGCGAAGGCGGGGCTTGGTTTAATAGCTCCTTGATACAATAACTTACTCCTGTGCACATCTCCTAAGCATCGGGGCTTCAGTCTGCAGGTTATAAAAGGAGGTACAATGAAAGACTTAGAAATGCAAGGACTCCCTCACATTCTGACTCCGGAAAGGCAACACCCCAAATCACTCACGAGAACCGGTCTTGATGCAAGAGGACTTTTATTATCAGCCGGCTGAGGACAAGCTCCTTTCACCCCAGGGGCTGGGGAGTTCACCAGGAGCAACAGTAGGGGGCTTTTAAGGAAAAAGTGAGAAGTTGGGAGGAGTTAGGCTACAGCTTTTCTCTGGGCAGGGGGGTGGGTGGGGTAGCCTTGCTGAAGGAACCAAGAGAGGGAGTGAGCTGTCCTTGGAGTTATCTCTGGGTCACTGACACAGACTGGCAAGCTGGGTCATCTTGCTAACAAAGAGCTTCTCACTGGCTGCATTCTTAGAGATCAGGAAACAGGCTTTGGGGGAGCATTTAGGGGCTGTACATTTCAGGGGGAAACACTTTGGGGTCTCACAACCACAGCCACTGGATGTTTACTGAGAGCCTGGGGTGTAGTTCAGTGGTAGAGCATGCATTTAGCACATCGGCGATCCTGGATTCAATCCCCAGCATAAAGGCAGACACAAACTGACTGCATGTGTTCTGTTCTACACACTGGTGTTTGAGAAGATCCAGCGAGGTTATCGATCAGCATTAGCTATAACGAATCATCTCCTGAGCCGGCTCGGGGCTAAGAATTCATATGGATTCCTTTCCTCCTTCCGCACTGAGCACATCTGTGATGCCATTTTACAGAACCCTCACAAGCACTCTTGCCCATGGGCCGGTGGGATGGCTCAGCAGGTGAAGGGTTTGTGTGCCAGCCTCCTTCATGTTGCTGGCTAGCTCTTGTCTTGATTAGAATACTTTCCTAGGGCTTAGTACACCAGGGACTCTAGGGTCAAGCCCACCACTGAAAATAAAAATCAAAGCAAGAAGACTTTCCGAGGTACAAAGTGCCACCCCTCTGCCTCGAAAAAGCTTGTGTGAGGGCCCCAAAGCAGCTGGCACTGGGCAGACAGACCCAGTGTCAGCCTTGCCAAGTGTCATAGTGCCAGAAGAAGGTCTCCTAAGACCCAGTGCAGCCACATCTGAACCTTGAAGGAACCTCAGTTTCATTATCCAAAAACCCATGGACTATGGTTATCCTTGCCAGGGAGGTTGGGAGTTTGCTCATAGGACCAGAAAGGCCCCAGAACCACAGAACTGACCTCTCCTGAGACCCTCCTTGGCAAGGAGATGGCAGTTGGGGCTGGCTTACACCCAGCAAGGTTTCAGAGCCAGCTGTGCTGAGCCAGGGAGAGCTAAAAATAACCATTGGGGGGCGGGGAAGAAGGGGGAGCAGGGGCGAGGGTGGGGAGACACTCACCCACCACAGTATTCCTCACCTGAAGGGATGTGTGTATAGGGGGATCTCCATCCCCGGCTCTGCAGAGCTGGCCACAGGCCACTCAGAGAGGGAAGGGCCTGTTTCTTCTGGCCAAGGCAATGGAAAGGATCCTCTCCTGTGGTTGGGTGTCGAGCTCACGTGGCCCACGGATATGTTTCTAAGTTTCCTAGAAATCCAATATCCAGAATGTTGAAATCACTTTAGCGTGTCAGCCACATGAAACATTAATGAGATAAGCAAAATTCTCTCTCTGCTATCAAGTCTGTGTGGTAGGTTTCAACACTTCTCAACTGGATGCAGCTGCAATGCAAGGGCTGCGCTCATTTCCTGTGGCTGCTGGAACATATTACCACAAACTCAGTGGCTCGAAGCCACGGTCTCCTCCAGCCCTGGAGGTTAGCAGCCCGAAGTGAGATTTCCAGGGTCAGATCAAGTTGTCAGGCTCTGGTAAAGGTCCCCCCTGTGCTGCACACGGGCCTCTAGGTCAACTACTTACTGAAGTTTCTATTGTCATCTCTGTGTCTCTTTTTATTTTCATCTTCTCTGCCTTGGGCTCTTATGATTTTCTTATAATCTCTCTGGTGATGACCTTGTCCCCTCCCTGGGGAATCCAAGATGCTCTCTCAAATCAAGATATTTAACTTAGCCGGGCGTGGCGGCACATGCCTTTAATCCCAGCACTTGGGAGGCAGAGGCAGGCGGATTTCTGAGTTCGAAGCCAGCCTGATCTACAAAGTGAATTCCAGGACAGCCAGGGCTATAAAGAGAAATCCTGTCTCGAATAACCAAAAAAAAAAAAAAAATTAACTTGGTTGCAACACATTCCTATGTCCAAGTCTGCACAAATGAAGGGCTATCCTGAGCCTGCCTTACTGCCGTACACCCACATGCATTAGTGATCACTATGCTGGATAGGTAGATTCAAGGGTCAAAGGTGAGAGTATAATCAGTCTCCTGCTGAAGCCAAAGCTCAGTCACAAACTAACTGTGGGCCATGGGGCAAGTTACTTCATATCCCAAGACAAGACTGCACTTGTCTTACCTGTGAAATTGATAACCCATGCAGATTAAGACAACATAATTAGAAGATGAAGTCCTTGGGAGCTTTCCTAGCAGAAATGTGAGTGTGTGTGTGTGTGTGTGTGTGTGTATGTGTGTATCTGTGTGTATGTGTGTGTGGTGTATGGTGTATATGTGTATCTGTATGTGTGTGTGTGTGTGTATGGTGTTTGGTATGTGGTATATGGTGTGTGTGTATATGGTGTATGTGTGTATCTGTGTGTCTCCGTGTATTATATGTGTATCTGTGTGTATGTATGTATCTGTGTGGTATGTGTGTGTGGTGTGATATGGTTTGTGTGTGTGTGGTGTGTGGTGTGTAATGTATGTGTGTATATGTGTGGGGTGTGTGTGTGTGTGTGTATGTGTGGTATATGTTCCCGTGTAGTAGGAGACCTGAGTTCTGGCAGTGTGTGGTGGTGTGCTGAGTTAGCTCACAGGGCTTAGTGGCCTCATTTAATAGATAGGAAGACTATCTATTAAAGTGAAAATGCACTTCTGAAATAGTTGCTGCTCAGGGTCTATGTTTATCATCACACTCCTGCCCGTGGTGTGATTTCAGAAACAGCAAGTGACTGCCCTAACAGCCTTGGGGTGCCCTCATCACCCCACAGTACACAATACATATGGGACATGAATGTCCCAGGGAGGGCAGAGGTGGCAGAGAGGAGCTGTGTCTCAAATAGGCTCCAACACTATTGGGCTGGGGACTATGGCATAGATGATCTGTGCTCAGAGGTGAGAGGATGGACCGAGATTGGCTTTGTGTACAAGGGAATTTTCCACAGAGTAGCCCCAGCAGGCTCCTGGCTGATCCAGTAAGGCAGGCTATCAGCCATGGTCTGAAGACTTAGGCCCACGGTGGGTGGCTTGGCTCTTCTGGAGGGGTTGCTTCCCTGAGTGCCTCACAACCCCAAACTCTTTCCCTAAAACCTCTACAATGGGGCCTGTCTGGGGAGATGGCTCAGAAGGTAAAGCTCTTGCTACACAAGTGTGATGACTGGAATTCAGTGCCCAGCATCTACATAAAAAGCCACCTACAAGCCCCTTCACACACAAGTGCATGTGTGCTCACACTCACACACACAGAGAGAGAGAAAGAGAGAGAGAGAGAGAGAGAGAGAATGCTAACTCTGAAAAGGCGTACAATCCCTGTTGCTGGGAGTGTGTAGGGAGTGGATCCGACCACTTCATTGGCTGCGGGAGGCTGAGGATCTAGGTATCATGGGAGGGGAGGAAAAGCTCCTAACTTGATAGGTGGCCTGGTCCAGGGTCTGCCCCACTCTAAATCTTCCTATTGATCTTCAGTGGTTTTTGGCTGACCATGTTAACACTGCACCTCTCCAACTTTCCCAGGAGGAAAAAGCTAGAGACAGGTGGGGCTTGAGGAAAGTTTCTAGCAGATGGCCCAAGTGACTATAATACCCAGTTCCCTCTGGTATGCTTCCTAAATCCCATCTGTGCCACATGCATGCACTCTGCTTAAACACATACATGTGTGTGCATGCACGCCCCAGATGTGGAGGCAAATGAAATCCAGCTTCTGGCGCAGGGTCATTAGGGGATCCCACCCAAGAAGCCTCCCCGCCAAGGCAGAGAGTGCTTCGAGCACTCTGTCGGAGAGGGAGCCCGAAGGGCTGGCAGCTGTTCCAGGAGGCATGCTACTTCTCATTTGATGTCCTACCACTCACCCAAGTCCCTGGGGAGGATACCATTGTGAGTCCTAAGCTTCAGGCTCGGGAGGCAGAGATCCACCTATTGCCTGTTTGCCCTTGAGAAAACTGCCTGACCTCTCTGAGCTGGTTTCTTCACCCATGAAGTACTATTTTCAAAAGATAAGAAAACTTACTAAAATATCTCCAGCAGTGCTCTCGAGTCTCTGGGATCAGGGTGACTTTTCTTTCTGCCTGGTGCTTTTTTTTGTTTTTCCGGCTTTTCTACAAGTGATTCTCATCTACATAGAACCTCGAAATTAAAGGCACAAATCAGTTCTTCCCACTTTTTATCCTTGTCTGTGGGCCACTGTGGCCTCTGAGCCAATGCAGGGTTGACAATATCCTGCAGAGTTGGCCCTCAGGCTGGCTGAAAGACCTTCCAACCATATCATGGCTGGAGGGAAACCTGAAGGAAGATAGGGCTTGCAATGCCAGTGTCCTTGCCATGATTGCTCGGGCCTCGGCTTTCCCATCTGCAAATGGGTACAAGCCTGTGCACCTCAGTGGGTGGCTGTGAGGACGCAGTGAAATGATTATTTGCCAGCAGCTTGCCTCCCGGATCCCTCAGTCACCCGGAAGAGAACAACAGCACAGAACTTCTTTGGAAAATAAGTGATCTGTCTGCTTAAACCACTGTCGGGCCCTTCTGTTAACAGGCCCAGGGCCCTGCAGGTGTACAATAGCTCATATATGATGATTTCTGTGTTCTGGCCAGTTGGCTTATCTATGTTTTGGCTGGTCTAGGCTTCCTTTCGTCACCCAGCCCCTGCTTGCAGCCAAGACATGTCTCATCCCCCCAAGACTGTCCTCTCCTCCACACCCAGATCCTCCACATATTTCAAGCTGGTTTGAGGCTCACTTCTTCCATGAAGCCTTCCCTCATCCGTCCATATGCTTTTCCCGCCATTCTGCCTTTAGTGATAATTATTATCATGCAAGCTTCCCGATGAACTAGAAGATTCAGGAGAGTGGGTTGCATATCTCACTATTTCCCCTGCAGTGTCCAGGCATAGACGGCATTCATGGCTGCCCGTAACACTTCTCCGAAAGCACAGTGCCTCTCACACTGTGTGAAGACAACTTTCTCCTCCCATCAGAAGTGCGCCATTAAAGGTGTGGGGATGCAGCTAAGCAGAGTATTTGTCCACCATGCAGGAAGCCCTGGGCTCTATCCCCAGCACCTCAGACAGGGTGACACACACCTGTGATCCAAGTACTTGGGGGCTAGGAGCAGGAGAATCAGGAATTCAGTGTCATCCTTGACTATATACCTAGTTTGAAACCAGTCTGGCCTACATGAGAGTTAGTTTTAGAAGGAGATGGGGTGAGGAGGAAGGGAGAGAAAGGGGAAAGAGAAAGGGTAGGAAGACGAGAGGGAAAGAGAAGGAGGAAGGAAGGAGAGAAGGAAGGAAGGAAGGAAGGAAGGAAGGAAGGAAGGAAGGAAGGAAGGAAGGAAGGAAGGAAGGAAGATGCATGAATGGAGGAATGGCAAACCCTGGCAGGGTAGTCTCCCTTTGGCTGGGCACTCTGTAAGCAGTCATGAAGGTGCTGTGTGTTGAACACCAGCTTCAGACTTGCATGGTGAGCTCTTGGGTGTGCTTCTGTCTGTTGAGCTGCTAGGTTTAGAGGTTGAGGTGAATGGGGAGCTGGAAGGGAGGGGGATCCTGGGTATTGCTCCAGAATCCTCTGTGGGTGTGGTCTCACACCTGAAGCTTGAAATTCAAGGCTTTTGTTGTTTGTTTTGTCTGTAAAAACATCAAAGATCTCCAGATGCAGCCAGACAGCATTTCCCAGGATAGCTTCTGGGTTTTACCTGTTGGCATGTCTGTTAACATAGGAACTCAGTCCAGGACAGGTTAAATTCACATTATGACCTTCTGCCCTATGGTCCTAGTTTTGAGTCTGAACAGAGAGATGGGGGCATTTTTTCCAGTTTTACCCTGACCTCCAGAGAATATCCTGGTAGGAGTGCCCCTCCACTTAGGCCCCACAGCCCCACAGCCCTGGCTCAATGTCCAAGCCTCAGTGTCCCCAGCTCTCTTCATCCTGATCTAGGCCCGTCTCAACATTCAGAACTTGCTGGCATGCTGGCCTCCTGGTATCGTTGTAGTCTGTGTGAAGAGAGCACTTCTGTCTTCTCCTCCACTCTGTCTCTGCACGCACATGTTCCTCCAGCCTCACGTCAGCCACAGCCAGCATGCTGTGGCGCTTGAGTCATGCCAGCCTTGGCTTCTCCTTGTCGTGGACTGTGGGCAGGGCCTGGCTGTCTAGCTAAGTCCCCCAGTCTAAGCTGGTTCCCTTCAGGAGACACCCCTACCCCCCATCCCTAAGCACTAGTGTCCACAATGCATTTGAGGAACATTGTGTCATCTTTGACGTAGGCGTGCTTGGGTGACTGCAGCTTGCTGAGGGGGAAGAAGAGCGGGCAGCCGCTGGCCACATTGGTCTCACTCTGTGGCCGCTGGAAGGAGGCTGAGCTCAGGTCAGGCCGGAAGGCATCAATAGCGTGCTCTCTGTTGTTCTGGTCAAGTAGCATAAAGGTGACCTGTAGGGTAGAGGCAGGTAGAGAGGGTCAGGCTTCAGAGGACGGCACTCTCCCTCATGGACGGCCAGTGTTTTGGGTCAGAGGGGTTGCATGCGCACTGCTTGGGCTGTGTCTCTGACCCTTAGTTCACACGGAGCGGAGGCAGCAGCGTCAGGACTTCACATCTGTGCGTGGGAGTGGAAGGAACATCTGGTACCGCGGCAGCTTCAGGCTTTACCACTGGCACACACAGCAGGAAGGCAGTAGAAATTCTGTGTGTGCACATGTGTGTATACGTGTAGGTAGGGGTGTGTGTGTGTGTGTGTGTGTGTGTGTGTGTGTGTGTGACTGTCTGTTTGTAAATCAGAGGTCACCATTAGGTGTCTTCCTTAATTGCTTTCCCTATTTATTTATTTTTTTCAGACTTGGAGATGACTGGTTAAGGTATGCTGACTGGTAGTAAGCTCCAGGGGTCCTCATGTCCCCTCCTTCTCAGTTCTGGGATGGCAGGTGCCTGTACTTGATTTTTGATGTGGATTCTGGGGAATTGGATTCATTATTTGAGCCCTCTCCCTAGGCAGACGGCAGTGGGGATTCTGATGTCATAGTTACATTGGCAGCTGAGACTAAGATGTACTGACAAGAAGGCTGGACACGGGTACCTAGCCCTGGCTTCTGACTCAGAAACTGGAGCTGGGACCTCCCTCCACTCTGCAGAGAAGCCTAGTTCCGCTGGGGGCGGGGCTTTGTCAAGCCTTGGGACTTTTGTGGAGCGGAGCATCTTTACCCAGAGCAGACCACTTAACCTCCTAGAGAAGTGGATCACCTAAGCAGGACGCAAACTCTGCCCTGGCACAAGCCCTTGAATATACCCCAGGAAACACTGCTTCTCACTACCCACTGAGGCTGTTCTTAAACTTGCTGGCACCGGAATTCCTGGGGAGGGCTTTAGATAGCCTAGCGCTTGGGTAATCCCTCCTCGGGATGCCCTGTTTCAGACACTGCAGCTCCTGCTCAGAGGGCTGGGGGAGTCTTGGCTGCGGGATTTGCATTCAGCTTCATTTTATAAAAGGAAATGGATTAAGGTAACCAAAGGAGGCTTGCCCAGGTCTCAAGTCCATGGCTAAAGTCAGCAGGACCCAGGTTACCATGCCTTCCCCTCAAACCATCTTCTCTGGGGCCCATACCTTGTTCCGGAAAGGCCAGGGCAGAAGAGCATCGTATTCTCCTCTCATGATCACAATGAACAGGGACAGGTGGGTCTTCTTGCCTGAGCCATCCCCGTTCAGATACAAGCGCAGGCACAACTTGTAACCATACTTGGCAGTGTAGAAAGCTGCAAGGTGAAGCCAGCGTCAGTACTGGGCAGCAGGGCGGCAATGGGCAGTGGGGATGAGGGGGTGGGGTTCAGCAGGCAGGGACCCAAGGATATGTGTGGGGTGGGTGGGTTGGGGCCCAGACCTCTTCTCTAGGAAAGTGCTGAGGTAGGTCATGCTCTAATTGCTTAGCCCTGGGGCTGGCACCTGCCCTTCTGATCACAGGGAAGGCCCCATATTTGACAGTGCTGACTCAGCAGTGGGAGTGAGCTAGCATTTGTGGTTTTAATTCTTCCCTGGGGTGCCTTGATGCTTGCCTCCCAGCTACACTTGGGAGCTACCATTTTAACGAACCATCAAATAGCTAGAGACTGAACCCAGGAAGAGGAAGTGGCTGGGTATTCCGGTTAAGGCCCAGGCCTACCAAATCTTGGTATTGAGTCTTCTCTGTTGCCCAAAGGTTGGGCCCTCCCTGGAGGCTGGTATGAGAAGGGTACTTCTTGGTTTTGCTAAAAATCCTTGGGAATGGCTCCAAGAGGCAAGATATCGCCAGTGACCAAGCCTGGGGTCCTATGGAGCTCTTTCCCTGGTGGCACATTCTTGGGAAGAGCTCTGCACAGCTCTAAGCAGCCCCTGCTGGGGACCCCACCTCTTTGGCTTCAGTTTATTTTTCTGTAAAAATGAGGTTGGGAGGACAGGCACTTGGCAAGGCTCTCAAACGTCACATTCAGGGATGGCCTGGTCCTAGAAGGGGGTGTGGCTTAAACAGACCCAGAGCTGTGTAAATATTATATGTATGTTATCTATATGTACACACACACACACACAAGAGCATTTTGTTACCAGTGAATAACAACAGTTACCAAGTCACTACTCTGTTAAATCATTGTTCTGAGCAAGTGACCCAGAAACAAAGAGCCACCCATTTACCATTGCCATGGTCTGCCCATCGTGCACACAGCTCCCCAGTGCCTGACTCGCTCCTCTGCCTCCTACTGAAGATTGCTTCCTGGAGAGTTCCTCGCTTGCTCCACTCTCACCATTGAACGTAGGCTCCCAAGTCCCCTTCTCATCCCACAGCCTCAGAAGAACCTGACTTTTGTTCCTCTTTACAGAGTGCAGGTGACATTCAGGAGAGAGGGCTGCTCCTGAGTGCCATGGGTCACAGCACAGTGTCTGTCTGCCTCTAAGCACTGGCAGGCACCCCAGTCTGACCTAGCATGGCTGTTTTCACTCGGTGCCTCCCAGGCCCCCTAGGGCCTGTCTCTCCTACCAGTCTCTGTGGCCGTGAGGAGGAGTCACCTGGAGAGAAGAGGCTGACAGTCCGGCCACACACTGACTCGTGGCACCGCTTGGTGACATTGGTGATCTTCCACAGGAAAGTACCATCAAAGGATGCCTCCTCCATGAGTCGCAGACTGTGCTCAAGCTTGCCCAGGACCTGGTCTTTTTGAGTCAGGGTCTGCTGTAATTCCACCACCTGCAGGGAAGGCTGGTCAGCCAGAGGTACCAGCATCCAGCTTGGAGGGACTGTTGGGGATAGAGGGGTATGGGAATTCACCCCAAAGAGGTTTTTCTGACCAAGCATCCAGAGCCTGAACCTGCATTTGTACTGCATGCTGCCCCATGCTTAGAGTCCCTTTCTCTTCTTGCTCCCCTGGCCACCAACTCCTAGTCATCCATCAGGAACCCAGTCCACATATCCCTTCCTGTAAAGCCTCCAGCCATTGCCCTAGCTGGCTGTTCCCCCTCACTGTGTTTTACAGTTCTGAGGATTTCCATCCTCCTGTCCAGGCTGTCCCTGCTTCCCCCTTGGTGGGCTCCTTTCCTCTCTGTCCACCCGTTGCATAGTGCCCAGCTGCTAGAGTGGAGCCAGAAGTCTGGTGAGATGGAAACCAGGGAATGTACTTTTCAGCTGGGGTGAGGGTGTAAATTGTATAGACTGAGGCTTTGACTGGCTGTTTGGGCCCAGTGCCTGGACCTTGTAATAGTTTTCCCCAAAGAAATTTGAAAGAACAAACCAGTCATGAGAGAAAAGGTGAATGGCTCACATCTCAGCAGCTTATGTAGGGGTGGAACTTAGGTAGGGTCAGGCGCAGTTTTATGGGAGACAATAAGGCAATGTGGCTGTTTTTTAAAAAAGTAACAGGATCTCGGTGACTGGCTACATTGTGGCAAGTACAGGCTCTGGAGTAAAGGAGGAGGACTGAGAACTACAGGCTCAGGTTAAGTCTGGGACTACAGTCTGCATGTAGAGACTGAGGCGGAGAGTAAGAGAACATCACTGCCCACCATGCTCTGATGAGCAGGTGAAGGCACAAAGGGAAACTTCTTCTGCTAGGATATGAACACTGACTACCGGTCCAGAGCAGCTGTGGGGAAGCCGAGGCAGGTTGTTCCACAGACCTTGAAGGGCACAGCCAGGAACAAAGACGGGGAAGACAAGGTTTTGTGGTAAGAATTCTATAGCAATGACAACCGGTCAGCGATGGAATGAGCAGCCAGGGAGGGAGCCGTGGAGGGAAAGTTCCCAGTGAATTCAAAGCGGAAGACCTGATTTACACTGGATACTGGGGCTTTGGTTTGTAAGCCAAGCTTCTGACTCAGGGTCTTGATAGTAGGTCCTGGTACACAGGGGAGTTGGTCTCAGATGGAGGCTACTTCATTGAGAGGGATGAATGGCAAGAAGGCTGGATGGCATAGGGGCTCCCTGGGCTGACTCTGAAAACATGCCCATCTCACTCACCCTCTGCTCCAAGCTCAGGATGTGCTCTCGGTCCAACTGGCTCTGGTGGATGGAGGCGGCCAGTGCTAGGTGGGAAGCCTCCACTTCCTTGTTGAGGACAGCAACAATGTTTGCGAACACACGCAGCTTCTCCTCCAGCTGAGCCAGCAGCTTCTCCTTCACCAAGTGCTGCAGGGCCAGTTCTTCCTGGCTCTCACAGCAAGGTGCCCGGTAGCAGTCTACCTCCAGGTCCCCTGTCGCTTCCACAGCTGCCTGAAGCTGCAGCTCTGACAGGTTCCGCTCTAGTGCCATGGGTGCAGACCCTAGGTTGGAGCTTGGTGAGGATTTCCACTCCTTTAAGACCGCCAGCAGCAGGTATAGGTGGGAGGACTGGGAGGTAGCCTCATGCTCCTGCATGGATTGTGGGCTCCCCTGATGACAGAGTGAAGGTCTTTAGTAAACAGCAAAGTAGAAGGAGACCTTGGGGACCAGCAAGGAGACATGGACCAAAAGCCACCAAGCAAAACCAGATCCACTATCCCAGCAAAGGGGAAGTAGCTGTCTGTATATGGTAGAGGTGGAGTGGAGCTATATGCAGGACTATAGTCCTTAGATATGCCCAAGGGAGCATGATGCATCCCAGTCTCTAGTGTAACCATCCTGCCCTGCCCTTCAGCATAATGACAATTCAGGACCATGGAGAGGGGTGTGCGTGGGGGACACTTGAGTGACGCTTCAACAAGAGCTTAGGAACCACTTCCCATAGTGCAACAATGATGTAATGATGGAATCTGTTGCTTGGTAGCTCATTAGCAAAGGAGTCACCCAGAAGGGAAGGTTTGGAGAGTGAAAGACACAGGGTCTGGGACCATGGAAAGATTTGACACTACAAATCTCTTACCTTGAAGGAACAGCCAACACCTGCAAAGGGACACATGATTCCAGCCTCAGCTACATCAGGGTGAACCTGGAAATGATAACTGTGTCACTGGATGCTAGAGGTATCCCCAGGGCTCACTCAAAGCAACAGGAACGGATAAGGCCAGAACTGGCCAGGCACATGGCTTGACCCACTCCGTTCCTTCTGCCTGGACTACTTTGTTCCTCTTTAGGAATCTCCTATAACTGTCCTACAGGAAGAGCCCTACTGCACACAGATGCAGAGCAAAATGGAGCTAACCCTCAATCTCCAGTTTCAGAATGCTGAGCAGATACATCACAAAAAGAGGTAGATGGAAGTAGAATGTGCTGCAGGTAACCCTTTGGCTACTTTGTGTGTTTTTCTTTTTTTCACCCTTTCAACCCCCTAATACTAGATAGGAGAGAAAAAAGAATAGAGAGAGAAGGAAAGAGATCTCTGAATTAAGTCAGGGGTCAGGGGAGTGATGCTGTCATTGGACTACTTCCTGATGACTAGGGAGGGCTGAGTTCCTTGAGGCAAGTCAGGATACCTAATTTCTTCTTGTTTCTTCTTTGCGCATGAGTACTTAAGTCATGACCAACAGCAACCAACAACCCACCATGTCTCTCAGGGCCCTAGCATTTATGTTCTCTCTAAAAAGTCCCCAAAATCCTACATATCACACAATATCAGCAACTACCTGCAGCTGGCAAAATCACACCTCTGCTAGAGCACGAGGCAAATCATAGACAACTGCTGGGAACCATCTAAAGCAGCCGCATAGCTCACACCTGGGATTAAAATGAAAACATTCTTATCATATTCCTGGGTTTTTCAAAGAAACCAAAACTCCAAAATTGTCACTACAATGTGCTGTATGTAACCACAGTGAGAGCACTCTACATTTGTCATGACAGCTACAATAAAGGGCAGCAAGGCTTGTCTAGCAAAGATGTGGGTGGGGTAACAAGAGCAAAACAGGATAGACACCTTGGAAAACTTATGGAAGGGTCTCCTCTTCCTCCTCCTCCTCCTTATTATTATTATAAAGGGCCTTACTACTTAGCCCCAGCTGGCCTGGAACTCACTGTGTAGAACTGGTTAGCTCCATACTCACACAACTCTCCCTGCCTCTGTCATCAAATCCTCTCCCAAGTGCTGGACTAAGCTATGAACCATCATAGTTAGCCAGTTTTGAACTTCTGAGTCTCCAGCTTGCATTTCCTACATGCTGAGTGTAAGTGTGTGTCACAGTCTTGGTGTATGAGATCAGGGGACTGAACCCAGGGCCATTAGCATTCTACTCACTGGGCTATGTTCCCAGCCAGTGCTATGGAAGTATATTACAAAAAGCCAAGCCCTACTTACTTAAATTACTTGCTGACAAGTCATAATGGACCATACTCCACTCCCAGGAATTTATTCAAGAGAAACAGAAAGTCATATCTACACAGAGATGTGTGTGAATACACATAGCAACTTAATTCACAGCAATCCCAATGTACTGACCACTTTGGTATTTTGATTTCTTAACACACACACACACACACACACACACACACACACACACACACAGAGGAATATTATAAGAATGTGTTTTCATTTTAATCCCAGGTGTGGGGATACGGGGCTGCTTCAGATTGTCCACAGCAGCTGACTATGATTTGCCTCGTGCTCTAGCAGAGGTGTGATTTTGCCAGCTGCAGATAGTTTCTGATATTGTGTGACATGTGGGATTCTGGGGACTTTTTCAATGGTATATAAATGCTAGGGCCCTGAGAGGTCGGGTGGGTTCTTGGCTGGTTGCTGTTGGTTATGGTTTGTTAAGTAGTCGTTCACAAAGAAGATAAAAGAAGAAAAAGAAATTAGATTACCTGCCAGCAAGATCAAACTTGCTACAAAGAACTCAACACCCATAATCAGCAGGAAGTAGTCTAACAATAGCATCTCCCCTTTTCTAACTCCTGATATTATTCAGGGAGCTCTTTCCTTTTCTCTCTATTCTTTTTTCTCTCCTATCTAGTGTTAGAGGCTTTAAAGGATGGAAGAAAAGGGGTGGAGAAGGGTGGGAGAAAGTAGTAACAGACAGGTGTACCCCAACCTGGAAACCATCTAGGAACAGCCAGGGGTTCACAAAATGGATCACAAAAAGTATCTTCTCCCTACAGAACTCTATTCAGACATCCAACAGAATTAATACTAACATTGGCTATAACATGAAGCTATTGTGTTAAAGGAAAGAAATCGAGTGTTAAAAGACCAGGATATCCTTCTGAAGAAGTCCAGAAGAAGCATGGTGGTCCTGACTGACAGCAGACATGCTGTCTGATGCTAGGCTGGAGGGGCTGTGTGTGCTGTGAATAACCAGCTCTTTGTAGGACAGAGTCATTTGTCATCTTGCCAGTGGGGACTTGCCTGACTTTGTAAATTAACCAGGACTTCATCAAAATGTACACTTAAAATGAGCACATTTTTTCTACATGTAAATAATAGCTTGATTCTATGAGAACTTGTTTTGACAGAATAATCGAAGGGGATTAGGATGGAAGGAGGGGAGCCAGAGGGCTTCAGGATGAGCAGACACAAGGCCACAGGACTTGCTTTTCTCATAGCTGGTTCATGTGGTTGGTTTGGGATGCAGAGTCTAGCCTAGCAAAGCCCCACCCACCTGTCCCATTGCCCTCTGTTTGCAGGCACAAGCTGTTCCCAGCCAAGAATAGGAAACAGATGTCTGATGGGAGCAAGCAGAGGGTGGCCATGTCAGGGAGACACACTGGCTCTGGGACTCCATCTCAGTGAAGCTTCTCCCACAGGTCACTGCTGTGGCTCAGGGACACCAGAGACAGGTATTTCTGACCTAGGACTCTCTAAGGTTCTATGACACCTTCATGTCCACAGTTCCCACCCTTTGTGGCTTGAAGTTGACAGCACTCAGAAGGATAAGGAAAAGAAAGTGATACAGAGAACAATGGGATTCAGACATTGCCTACACAGTGGGATGTACCCACAGGTAAGCAGGGCTTGTGGGTAGGACAGCCTGGCTCATCCTAATGATGATAACCCTAACTGGTCTTACAGTTATCATAAGACTATGAGGCAACATATGTAAGTGTTCATAGTGGTTGCCTCTTGGTGTGAAAACACACTTCACATGTAATGGTTTAACACAATGCACACTTACAATCTCGTGGTTTTGAAGGCTAGAAGTCTACCGGGACACACTGGCGGCGGCATGTTCCTCTGGCCTGCGGGCCCTCTATCTTTAAAGTCTGCATCACTTTCTCATCCCTGCAGATGCTTGTCTCCTTCTCACAAGGCCCCTGTGGTTATTCTATGTGCACCCAGGTAGTTGAGGGCACCCTCCCCGCCTCAGGAGCCTTCATGTCTACAGGGTCTTTGTCTCCCATGATTGTTCCTGCCAGGTCCATGCGTCATGTATAAAGCATTTGAGGTTGAAAGGAAGCAAATGCCACCAGGCTATGAAGCAGGGCAGTGGAGAACAGCTTTGCCATATGATTTAGGTTTAGGTAGCAGCAGATTCTTTGCCTTGGGTCTTGATATAATGCCTATTAATAAATCAATGGGACTATCAGGATGCTACTGGCTTGCCGAGATTATAGATGCAAACTGTCCACTTTAGGAGTGTGAGGATGGGGAGTTCACACTGGTCATCACACTACAGAGGACACAGATATAGAGACGGGAGAAATGCAGGAGAGACCTGACTAGTGTCTACACACAGGAACCCTGGGAACAGAAAACTGACTGGCCTTCCTTAAATGAAGCCTGCTTCGGCTCAGCACAAATAAAAAAGAAGTCGGTGCTGTGGCCAGAACCCAATATATGAGTGTGTGTGTGTGTGTGTGTGTGTGGTCACTTGATAGTTCCACACGTGTTTCCTAGACATACCTCCATGTGGCAGGAGCCCACTGTATATACACACTGGAAGTTCAACTCGACTGCTTAAACCCCTGTCATTTGGGGCTCAAGAAAAAGCCATGGCATTATCATGAGCCACAAATCAATCTTCTTGACTGAACCTCAGAGGGGAGAAAGTGAGAGAAACAGTTTCCTGTTTGGGGAGTGGGAGGTGGGGGGGGGGTTCTCAGCAAACTGAATCAAATGTTATTTTCTAGCTCCTGGTGTGTGTGTGTGTGTGTGTGTGTGTGTGTGTGTGTGTGTGCTGTGAGTGGGCACCCAGGTGCACATGGGGAGCAGAAGAGAACATCAGATACCTGCACTATCGCTCTCCATCTTGAGACTCAGTCCCTTGAGACAGGGTCTATCACTGAACCTAGAGCTAGGCTGGTAGACCAACTCCAGTGATCCTCCTGTCTCCACCTTCCACAGTGCTGGTGTTATAGGTATGCATGGCTAAGCCCAGGTGCTGGGGATTTGAACATGTGTCCCCATACTCACACAGCAGGCACCCTTATCTGCCCAGCCCTTCCTCAGCCCCAAATCCCTGGTTTGTCTCCTACCCCACTGCAGATCATTCCAGGCAAGAATGGGCCCTCTTCACTAGGTTATCATTGGCTTTCTAATCTTTGCTTGCTATGTTGGTAACTGGGCCCTTAGTAAGGAGATACTGATCTATCAAGAACTAGGGATGACGATGACAGGCTGGTAAGCAGATGGTGTGGGAGGGTGTGTGAGACAGGTTCCTTGGACTGAACTCATCTATTCTCTAGCCTGGCCTCTCTGCCCAGTTTCTATCTCCTAAGTACTCTAAGTCACACAGACAATCATGGGAGTGACCACATGCAAAGGACTGGCTTAGTATTAGTCACTTTCCTTAGGTCAAAAGTCCCCCAAAGTTTCCATCAGGGGCAGGGACAGGGGCAGGGGCAGAGTCATTCCTGTTGTAACTACCCTGTGGCTTAACCACTGTGCCATCTCTTCAGCCTTTTACTTTGTTTGTCCCAAGGCAGCAAATTTCAGCCTGTGCCCTTGTAGAGCCCTGGACATCCCTCAAGTCTCTTAGAAGCTGGGACAGGAGAAAAAATGGGTTAAATAAGAGACCTGGCTCCAGGTGCTTCTTCCATTCCAACCTGCTTGTATTTAGGTTTTATCTTGATAGAGATGAAAATAATTAAAGCTGCCAGATTAAGTGACATTAAAGTCTATCTGGACAGTGTTACCTAACATTTATATAAGTGGTGTGTCTTAATTTTCCTGAGAGGAAAGGACAAACAAGCCTTGGACAGTATACAGCCTGTTCCCTGTGCTGTACACATGGGGCACAGAGGCCCACACTAAGGCATCTGTGTCTGTCCCCATGTGGTAGCTGGTCCAAAAAACAGCCAAGCAGGGAGGTTCAGAAGTTCTTCCGTGGAAATGAACTTGACCCTTATTATTGTCTGAGAGTCTACCAGAGGTGGGGTGTGTGGGGGATGCCGAGAAATAGAAGGGAAAGCCCTTCGGTCAGCTCTGGGCAGGGCAGGAAGTCCCTGCACTCTCTGAATGACAAGGACTGGTGCAAAGGAAGGAATAGCTATGGAGCCTCTACTACATCTGGACCAATGGGTAGGAGGAAGGGCAGCCCTGGCAGCTGTTCACCCATGATGAGTCACAGATCCTCGGAAGAACCTTCTAGAACCAACTTAGCATCTCCAAGCATTTGACTAAGTGAGAAATAGGGTCTAGACTTTGCCTCTAGTTACACACTGAGAGGCATAAACCTGTACCCCAAGGATCCATAGGCCACTGTGAACTGCTAGAGGAGCTTTGGCTGAAAGCAGCCTGCACTGGTCTCACTGTGGGGACAGAGAGGATGACCAAGCAGAGATTCTGGCCACTAAGGAACTCTGGCATTGAGAGTCCCAGCATATCTTCCTCACATGTAAACCAAGAGGCTGGGGTTTATGTGGTGGCTTCTATGTGGTTGGACTTTTGGACTCCACAAGTTTTGTTTGGGATTTGAATTGTGAACATAAAGATCGCCATCCTTTTTCTGTATCTAGTAGAAGATTTACCACAGCCCCCCATCTACCTTCATGTCATTTCCACAAAGAAATATAAAGGAAGGAAACACTCAAAGTAAAGACCAACTCTCTAAATGGAGATAATTGAACTTATAAAACTGAATATTTTTCTATACTTTTGGCATGTCGGCATGAGCTGGTGGGACCAGAAGACCTCTGTGCTACACAGGCTCATGAAGGTCCTTACAGCTTGGGAGGGGGAGGGGTGCAGAGTTCAAGGCTGTGTTGAATAAGTATGTCTCTCTGGCCCCCTCCAAAGGTCCTTTTACTCCTGGACTCACAGCTTGGCTCACACAAGAGGTGATCTGAAAATGGCTTCTTTCAGAATCAGGAACTGGCTGACTTTCTCAAGTCAAGGGCCTGAGATACTTGGGGTTTTGAAGTTTCTATTATGAGTGCTAACCTCTGCCTCTGTAGGGAGAAAGCAGCCACAGAGAGCAGGCGAGAGTGAAGGTGGCTAGATGCTAATAAAACTTTATTTGTAGACATAGACTTTGCATTTTCTAGAGGCTTCATGGGTGCCTAAATGTGATTTCTTCCATCAATTAGAAGCCTATAAACCATTCTTATCCCCTGGGCTGCATATAAAACCAGGAGGTGGGCTGGATTTGGCTCAGGAGCCAGCTTATAGACCCCTGCTCTAGTCTAGTCTACAACTGGTGGTTCCAATTGTTCATGAATCAGAACCTGGCTTAGGGTGATGTGCTACCATCACTGTGAACACTGGCCTTGTTCATAAAGCGAACTCATTGTAGGTTCAAGGCAAAGGAGAGATGCACCAGCCAGGGGCCCTGTGGGCAACTACCTGCTTTGCATCTACCTGCCTGAGTTCCCCCTCTCTCTTCCCCCCGCCCCACTTTCTCAGGAGTTTGTCCTCAGGGGCCTGCCACCCTACTCGGGCCCACACAGATGGAGACATCTCATTAGTCTCCAAAAGATGGACAGACCTTCTTCCTTGTTTATGCTAACGTACCTTCTCCTGAGTCAGAGGGCTTCCTGGGCTCACAGGTTGGAGGTTGTCTGCTCTGCATTTAGGACAGATCCGATCCTCATTATCTCTGGGGAAACATGAACAAATCTCTCACATAAGGTACCACATCTTGCTGGCACCTACCGTCGGTCACTCGTACCATCCTGACAGACTTCAAAGCCCAGACCTTGCCACTTGCAGCAACTCCACGATCCTAGAGGCCCACTGCTAAGGTCTTCGAAACCATGGGCATACAGTGTTTCCTGAAGCTCGCTGTTAGCTGCTTTTGCAGTTCCACTTGCCTTCACCTGATGTTCCCTTCCTTATCTATGTGGTTATGATTGTCCCACTGTAGAAATACCCGTGCAAGCGCCTGGTTACAGGGTCTCTTCTGGAAGAATTATCTATTGCCTTTTCCAAATTTGCAAACATTTTGGATCCCCCCAATATGTCCAATCCCAAGGGATTAAGCAAGGGATTCTGGGCTTGGAACTCCATGTTTTTCTCAGTACCCTGTATGTGGTTCTGGTCTCTCCTTTTTTGACCAGGGGATGTTGACCTATTAGAACAAGAAGAGACCTCAGAGTCTGTCTACTGGAAATGGGCATCAGATTCAGCAGGGTGCTCTATAGTGTATCTGCGCACATAGCT
This sequence comes from Mus minutoides, assembly GCA_902729485.2. NCBI lineage: Eukaryota > Metazoa > Chordata > Mammalia > Rodentia > Muridae > Mus > Mus minutoides. The sequence goes on from LR749805.1 coordinate 1,336,108, forward strand.
CTGACTGACAGTGAGTGTTCAAATTGCTTTCTAGGTGAGAAGACCTAGGCCATAAGATAGCAAGGCAAATCCAGAGCAATGCACCTCAGGCTGGGCCCCTGCCTGCATGTTCCAGTCAGCTTCTGCTCATCTTCTGCCAGGTTTTCAGTGGGGTGGGTGGGGGTTGGGGGACACCATATAAGCTCAAAGCATCAGCTGTCCAGGAAGCCCAACAATTGCGGCCTCTACCTTCTGCCTGGCCTTTCCACAGCCACATCCTCTGGCCCTGCTCCTGCAGCCTCCTCCCTTTCGTCACTGAATGCGAACTTCTCATTTGGCTGATTCAGTTTCCCCACATTCTCAACGCTGTAAAGTCCCAAAGAAAAGGTCGTGTTCAGGGCCCAAGGCCACTTAGGAGTATCCTCAGCAGGAAACTCACAGGAGGAAAGGAGACTTGATCTCTCTGGGGGACTTTGCAGTTCTCATCTCTGCAATAGGTGAGTGATTGTATTGCCTTCTGCAAGCTGGTCTGAGGACACAGGGACTGGGTACGTGACGTGACACACAGCAGGTGCATAACAACTGCTCAAGGCAGGCTGTTAATGCTGCTATTGATGCAATTATTTACTCTTTAAGCATAAATGTATACCCCACTGTATCTTTGCCCCCTTTAACTGGGTCCAATGGAACAAAATTGTGGTTTTTTTTTTTTTTTTTTTTTTTTTTTTTTTTTTTTTTTTTTTTTTTTTTTTTTTTTTTTTTTTTGGTTTTTCGAGACAGAGTTTCTCTGTTTAGCCCTGGCTGTCCTGGAACTCACTTTGTAGACCAGGCTGGCCTCGAACTCAGAAATCTGCCTGCCTCTGCCTCCCTTGTTTTGTTTTTTTAAATCACAGTTTGATGCTTGCCAAGGGAGGACACATTAATTATTGTAAGAAGTTCTGGGAACATTACTGATGGAGTCTTGGAACAATTCTGTGAGGCAGAAAACAGCTCCACAGATAAAACATTGGGGCTTAAAGACATCCAAGGTCCACATCAGGTCACACAGTAAGTGGCTGAGTGATGCTTAAAGTTCTACCTTAACAGTAGTTGAACTGACTGACAGCTTCCTGTGGCTACTGATCTATTCTCCCACAGCCCGGAGCATGGGCAGTATTCAGAAGAAAAGATTGTGGAAATTTAGGCCCAGAGAGGTGAAGTTATCTGCTCACATTCACCAGTTCCCTTCAGCCCCACATCCCATCAGGGGTTCCTCCCTGGCAGTCTTTCCCACCGGCCCTTGGCCCTTTGTCCCCTCACCTCGGGTTCTCAGAGAGACAGGCTGTGCAGCAGAGAACTCTGGGCTCCGATGGGTCCTGGCAGAGAGCAGGGGGGCAACCAAATTGAAACTCATTTTCATCAGGGGCTGAGCTGGAGGCCATCTTGGGGTTTCAGGTGGCCAGAAGGTCTGTTAAGTAGAGCAGAGGACCAGCCTTGTGGAGTCTGGAGAGAGGTGGGTTCTGGCCCCGGGCCACCCTTTCTGGTGACTTTATCTTCTCCTCTCTGGCTTGTGTGGTACGACGTCATAGCTGAGTCACAGCAAGGGTGGAGTAGGAATTACCCTTTGTGGTTAAAAAAATCCCCTGGACAGAGGCTGAAAACTTTAAGGAGTGTCCAGACATTTTTCAGAGTAAGAACAAGCAAGAGACAGAATCAGAGGAAGAGAGTAGTGCCCTGGCTCTCCAGAGTCACAGTTCCTCTGCCTGAGAACCACAGGTTGCCTCTGGCTTCCTCTATTTCCTCCCAGGCCCTTGGTGGATAGGCCAAGCTTGTCTTGTGCGCCCACACCCCCAGTACCTCTGAGCCATGTACTTCTGGAACAATGGGGCTCACCTTTCTGATGGGAATCTCCAGGGTCCAAAATTCAAGTTCTGGGTCCTCCAGGGTATCTGTGTGGCCTTGAGTAAATGTCACTTTCTCACACTGTCATTCGGCTACCCTATGTCCGAAATAAAATGGCTTGCGACAAGTGGTCTCTAGGGTTTATGACTGAGGCAACCAGGGGCAGCAGAAAGGCCTCCGATAACCCCACTCTGCCTGTGGTGTTGTGCATGAGTCACGATGGTGACAAATGAATAGGGCCCTCTCTCACTTAAGCCCAAGTCCTCCCCACCTCAGACTCAGCAGCACCTTCCCCCCAAGCCCCACTCAGGAAGTCATAGGCGGCTGCGTATCTGGTCAGGAGCCACTACTTCCCTGTTTAGAACAAAGCCCTGTAGGAGTCCAGGTGCATGGGGGTCTGTTCTCAGCAGCCCATCAGACTGGAGATGCATGCGTACATGAGACGAGAACATGGAAAACATACAGTTGTCTGTGTGCTGGGCAGATTTGCTCCTGTGATCCTTACAATCCTTCTATAGCTACATACAGCTCAGTGAAGCAAGGTGGGAGGCTCAAGCCTGTGGTGGAGCAGTGGGCTGTGCTCTTCCAACATGGGAGAGGTAAGAATGAGGCAGCATGGTGAAGTTTCAGAGCCTGGGATTTGTGTAGAGCACCAGGTTCTTCAGGTTGTCAAATGACAAAGTGACCTCTGTATACCTTTCCAATGACAAAGTGACCTCTGTATACCTTTCCATCCAACCAAACTGCTCTGAGCCCAGACAGGTATGGAATGGGATCAAAGATCAATCACATGGTTTTATTTATTTATTTATTTATTTATTTATTTATTTATTTATTTAGAGATAGGGTCTCACTATATAGCCCTGGCTGGCTTAGAACTTGCTATGTAGACCAGGTTAGCCTTAAACTCACAGAGATCTGCCTGCTTCTTCTTCCAAGTGCTTGGAATTAAGTTGAGCGACACCATGCGCCACTATGGCAGACTTACCACATCCCACTCACCACGTGGTCTTCAATGTGTCTGAGCCTCACTTTCTGTATCTGTAAAATGGGGGATAAAAATGTCTATTTTACCCAGTTGCTGAGGTGATCAAATGAGATGGTGTTCCAGTTTCATTTCTTTTGCTATGATAAAACACCATGACAAAAAAAGCAACGTGAGAGGAAATTTATTTGGCTTACAACTCCAGGTTCAAGTCCATCATTGATGGGGTGTCTTGGGGAGTCAAGGTAAGACTCTAAACAGCTAGTCAAATCACATCCACAGTCAGGGACAGAGGGAAACAAATGCATGGATGCTTGCTCCTTTGCACGCAGCTTAGTTTCTCCACTCTTACACAATTTACAACTGCCTGCCTAGGGAATGGTGCCACCCAAAGTGGGCTGGAATGTTCCCACATCAATTAACTCAATTATGACAATCTCCCACTTTGTGCCCACAGGCCAACCCAATGTAGACAATCTCTCATTGAGACTCCCTTCCCAGGTCATGCCAAGTTGACAATTATAGCTAGCTGGCACAGTAGGCCAAGGTGTGGCTGGGCCTTGGCTGAAGTGACCTGCTCCAAAAGCTTCGAGAATTTATTCAGGTGATGGCCACACCCTTCTTGTTCCTCACAAATGAGAGAATTAAAATGGCAAATTACACTTACACAGTGTTTTGGCATCTATCTCTTCCTTGAGGCTCCCAGGTAGTCAGGTCAAGTTAGCCTCTGTTATGACTCTAGGTAGAGTCAATGGTCTACCAAGTCTGGGGTGACACCAGAACATCTAGTGGCTGCTGGCCAAGAGGTTATACTCCATCCTACAGACTTCCAACTGAACCCTCCCCAGCCTGCTCAGCTAATGATCTCTCATCTCCTTGCCTGCTCTCAGAAAGGCATTCCCTTAACTCCATCCTCAGCCTGACCAACAACCCCCTGCACCCCACTTGTCCTTTCCTTCTCTGACTGGGACACAAGGGAGGCATCCAGCCTTCTGCTCCATCCAGCTTCTGGATCCTTTTCTCTTGTCCTAGTCCCATCCCCCCTCACTGACTCCACATATCCCAGCTCCTGCCACCAGCATTAGAATACTCCCACACACCGGGCGTGGTGGCCCACGCCTTTAATCCCAGCACTCAGGAGGTAGAGGCAGGCGGATTTCTGAGTTCGAGGCCAGCCTGGTCTACAAAGTGAGTTCCAGGGCAGCCAGGGCTATACAGAGAAACTCTGTCTCGAAAAAACAAACAAACAAAAAAAAGAATACTCCGCCACAGCTGTGGGCTAAGACAACAGGCACTGTTGCTCGGTGCTACCAGTTAAGTGGTTTGTTTTTCTCAGTACTGGGATCAGACCCAAGGCTGCGTACAAGTGCTTGCTAACCAAGCCACAGTTCCAGCCTCGTTTTAAGTACTTTAACAAACATTTCGCCAATATTTCCCTCTAGTCTTTGGAGACCCTCCTACTCTATAGCCCAGGGGTCCAAGGCACAGATAAATTGAGTGACTTGCTCAAGACCTTAAAGCTAGAGAGGCAGGAAGGACTGAGACCAGACCTACGCTTTAAAATGAGCTTGGCCATTATCCCCAATTCTCCCATATCTACTCTCTCTTCTCACGCTGCAATACAAAGTTTAAAGAAGAATGTCAGCACAGCTGCTGAAACTCCAGGGAATCTACTCAGCCTTGTCATAAGCCCACACGCTGTCAAATGCTCCTGGCCTGCCCTAATTTCAGTCCCATCAGAAGCAGGCCAGTGGACTTTTAGCCTTCCCTTCTATGACAGCACTTTCCTTCACACCCTTCAGAGTTAATTTTTACACCGCGGTGGCTCTTTACAGGTCTCTTCCACCACCTTCCCACCTCCATCTTCCTTAGTCTCATCTTCACGGCTCCCAGAATGGGCAATCTATCTGCTGAACAGAGGCGTCCTAGCCTCCTTCTAGTCTTTAGGGACCCACCTGGGTCACACCCCAATCGTTGGAACATCTCGGTGACAGTGCCCAGATTGGGATCCCATGGCCCACATGCTGCCTTTAGCCTGGACATGCTGTCTAGTCGCCTACCTATGACTCCCTGCCTGCCCGTCCCCTTTCCTTCAGCAGGTGATGTCCCCTGCCACATCAGGACCGATCTCAGAGCTGACAGCAGAACTGAAGTGACAGTTTAAGGACCAGAGCACCGCTCCGGAAGGGAGAGTGGCTGAGCATGCTCGCACTTGGGGACCCGCGGGTGCGGGGCAACCAACCTGTGCGCTGCCTTCTGCTCCCGGTAGCGTCCTAGGGGCAGAGAACCTGGCGGGCTGGTGGAAGCCAAGGGAAGCTGGGCCTGGGCAGGCGGGTGGGACTGGGCTGGGCTGGCTTCGGAGGCTGGCGGGGGTGGAGGTGGGGGTGGGGGGGCAGGCTGATCGCTCCTCCCTCAAGGAAACAGAACTGGAGTGAATCTGATGGGGGCCCGGTGCTAGCTGACTCCTAGCACTCCCTCAGTGGCTGCATTCGTGAGATACTCAGCACACACACAAACAACATTGAGCTCCAGTCTGTAATCCCGCAAGGCACGAGTGGAAAAACAGCAAGCCTTACTATAGTGGATTCTTGCTAAGAGCCCAGCACCCGGCAAACTCTGCCAGTCTCTGTGAAAGGTGCAGATGGCAGTGAGATAGTGCAGCGCTCTTGACATTGGGCGCTAAAGAAACTGGGTGAAGCAGAGAAGTGGTTGTGCTTTTTAAGCTAAACACACAGCATTTGATACACACACACACACACACACACACACACACACTTACTCCAAAGAGTTAGGGAATTTAGTGTCAGGATATAAGTTTAGTTTAAAAGATAAAAACCAACCAACCGGTGTAATTTTTGCAAACCAGCAATCTCACAAGGGTGCCATCTGTCTGCAGATGTCCACTGGCTCCTGGTCAGATGGTCAGTGGCCTTTATCTGGTTAATTTGGCTTGGGTTTCTTTCTTTCTTTCTTTCTTTCTTTCTTTCTTTCTTTCTTTCTTTCTTTCTTCCTTTCTTTTCGAGACAGGGTTTCTCTGTATAGCCCTGGCTGTCCTGGAACTCACTCTGCAGACCAGGCTGGCCTCAAACTCAGAAATCCGCCTGCCTCTGCCTCCCAAGTGCTGGGATTAAAGGCGTGTGCCACCATGCCCGGCTCTTACTTGATTTCTAACTGATTTGTTTGTTTGTTTTGAGACAAGGTCTTCCCTTGTAGCTCTGAAGACTCCAAACTGTAAGCCATGCTCCTGCTTCAACTTCCCAAGCACAGGACCCACCTGGTTGGGCTTTTTCTTGGTGTGTATGTCTCCCTCCCATAGCAGGTCTGCTGTTGGCTTCAGGTTTCTAGCAGGCAGGTGATACTGCATCTGGGGCTTGACTTGGAAAGGCGACGCCAGGTGTGGTGGCACATGCCTTTAATCCCAGCGCTTGGGAGGCAGAGGCAGGTGGATCTCTGAGTTTGAGGCCAGCCTGGTCTACAGAGTGAGTTCCAGGACAGCCAGGGCTACACAGAGAAACCCTGTTTCGGAAAAAAAAGGAAAGGTGATGTCTGCCTGAAGGCAAGTATTGTGTCTCAGTAACCCCCAAAACACAACCTCTGTAATTTGTGCAAGCATGGTCAGAGGTGACCTCTAAGGATCTTCCATTCATCTGCTTTTATTTTATTTTATGATTATGATTATGATTATTATTTTTTGAGACAGGGTTTCTCTTTATAGCCCTGGCTGTCCTGGAACTCACTCTGTAGACCAGGCTGGCCTCGAACTCAGAAATCCACCTGCCTCTGCCTCCCGATGCTGGGATTAAAGGAGTGCGCCACCACTGCCTGGCTTTATTTTATTTTTTGAGACAGGGTCTTGCTATGTAGTCTAGGCTGGCTTAGAATTGGTAAGCCTCCTGCCTGTTTCTCAAGTGCTAGGATCACAGGCATATGCCAATCAGCCCGCTGTGGGCCTTTGAATTTTAATAGTAAAGGATTCTACGAGCTCCCTGTGTCTTTGACATTAAAAGTCACTGGTTCTCTCTTGGTTTTGGTTGTGACCCTAGCTTTAATGGCTGATCTACCTCTTGCACACAAAAGTCACCGATTCTCAAGTGCAATTGGTGAAGTGACATTTCTCAAGTGTGGATGTTGTAAGATCCCCTCTCTGGTCCCACCTTTCTCCCACCCCTCTTTCCTCTCTGCCCTAGGGTAAAGAAAAAAGAGCAGGCAGTCTGACCTCACACTTCATGCGCCACATCCTGTTTTCAGACGAGTGAGTTCATTTGCTGGAAATTTACCAAGGGAAATAGTTTAATTTCGGAAAGTACCCAAAACTCATCTGTAGTCACCCGGCTTAAATTTGGGGGCTCTTGAAACAGAGGGGGCATCACCGGAGGATCACTAAGTGCCCAGGGATCAGCCAGGCAGTGGAAATCGAAAGCCGAGCATGGATGAAGCTTTCCATTCAGAAAGAAAATAAACCATTTGGAGACCATTCGCCTCTGCCCAGGTCACTTGTTTTACTTTTCTAAAGATGAGTTTCAAAAAGAGGAATCGTCTCCCTGGCAAAGGCCTCTGGTAGGCTGTGACTGGGGCTGTGTGGGAGGATCAGGAAAGCAGACATGGGCTGCGGAGCGTAGCTTAGCTGATCAAGTATTTACTTGGTACTTTTGAGGACCTGGCTTCTCTCCCCAGCACCACATAAAACTGAGCATGGAGTCAAACACCCCGAAGATGGGTGAAGAGGATCAGAAGCATAAGGTTATCCTTAGTTATACAGAGAAGCACATGATCGTGTGAGCACGTGATCATATATGTCTCCGCCCGTTTCCTTCTCACTCACACCTGTTCCTTTGGATCTCAGAGCCACTGAACCACAAAGGTTTCAGTCTCAAGTTCTGTCTCAGTCCCGCAGCAGTCAGACCTTTGACATTGAAGTAGACCGTCTGGCTTTCTACAGTTTATATACAGTTTGTGGCAGCTGCCATGCAGTTGTGGGCGGGCTGAATGACAAGGAGGATGCTGGGTAATTGACACGCGAGTCACTGTGCGCTGAAGAGGAGCGTCGGACACAGGTGAACGCCCTAGACCTGCTTCCAAGTATCTGGCCCTGCTTCCTAGAGGTAGACTTATGGTCCAATTCTAGGACACAGAGCAGAAAACTGGTGAAAACCCAGGTGGTCCTGATGGCTTAGGGCTGAGTTGAAAGGCTTTGTGCCCCGCCCCTACCCCTAGATATAGAGACTCCAGAATGAGCACTGAGCTGGGAGCTAAGGCGGCTTCTGTTTTGTTTTATGTTTCTCAGTCACTCAAATAGTTTTTTTTTTCTTCTGAGAAGGGGGATGGAAGTGAACACTTAGGTAGAAAATGCAAGACATAATAGTTTATAGATACTTTTGGTCCCTCCCTCTGCGCTTGTGTGTGAGGGTGCATGTGTGGATGGAGGTCAGAGGTCAGCCTTGGGTTTCACCCCCCGGTCCCCATCCCAGAGCTGTTTATCTTGTTTTATAGAGACAGGATTTCTTACTGAGATCTGGGGTTCGAAGATTAGCCCAGGCTGGCGGGCAAGCAAGCCCCAGAGGTCAGCAGATCTCTGTCTTCAGCACTACAGTGCCCAGGACCACGCTGAATACTGTTTCTGTGCCTAGCCTGCCTCTGCAGTACCCGCCCACCTGCCCCTTCCTTCCCCGGCACGCCCACCTTTACTTCCTGTGCTTCACGACAGAGTTGCTACAAAAAAGAGTTTACACTGGCCTGGGTCACCAGCCTTCTGCTCCAGCCTGGAACACTGGGGTCTGTGGTCGTGGTAAAAGTATAGCAACGAGAATAAACGGCTCCCTTTAATTTGATGTCAGTCATGGCTCTGAACGGATCTCGTTCTCATCTTTAGGAAACTGAGGCTAGGCGTGGTGGCACATGCCTTTAATCCCAGCACTTGGGAGACAGAGGCAGTCGGATTTCTGAGGCCAGCCTGGTCTAGAGTGAGTTCCAGGACAGCCAGGGCTATACAGCGAAACCCTGTCTCGAAAAACAAAAAACAACAACAACAACAANTTGGGGCATATAAAGTCTGCATAACCAAGGGGCCTCTCTTCCCACTGATGGCCAACTAGGCCATCCTCTTCTATATATGCAGCTAGAGACACGAGCCCAGGGGGTACTAGTTAGTTCATGGTTATTCTTCCACCTATAGGGTTGAAGACCCCTTCAGCTCCTTGGGTACTTTCTCTAGCTCCTTCTTCCTTGGGAACCCGAGACAGGATTTCTTACTGAGATCTGGGGTTCGAAGATTAGCCCAGGCTGGCTGAAAAGCAAGCCCCAGAGGTCAGCAGATCTCTGTCTTCAGCACTACAGTGCCCAGGACCACGCTGAATACTGTTTCTGTGCCTAGCCTGCCTCTGCAGTACCCGCCCACCTGCCCCTTCCTTCCCCGGCACGCCCACCTTTACTTCCTGTGCTTCACAACAGAGTTGCTACAAAAAAGACTTTACACTGGCCTGGGTCACCAGCCTTCTGCTCCAGCCTGGAACACTGGGGTCTGTGGTCGTGGTAAAAGTATAGCAACGAGAATAAACGGCTCCCTTTAATTTGATGTCAGTCATGGCTCTGAACGGATCTCGTTCTCATCTTTAGAAAACTGAGGCTAGGCGTGGTGGCACATGCCTTTAATCCCAGCACTTGGGAGACAGAGGCAGGCGGATTTCTGAGGCCAGCCTGGTCTAGAGTGAGTTCCAGGACAGCCAGGGCTATACAGCGAAACCCTGTCTCGAAAAACAAAAAACAACAACAACAACAACAAAAAAAAAAAAGAAAAAAAAAGAAAACTGAGGCCTTGAGGTACATAATTAGGCTCCGGTCAAACAGTCAATGATTGGCAGCCTTGGGAAGGGTAGGCATCCGCCCTAGATGCTTGTGCTTTTCTATTGTGATCCCAGACAAAGCCAAATTCAAACCTGACCATCATCTCCCGCTTTGGGCCTGGAGTGGCAAAGTTACAGGATGGAAATTATGCTTCCTCTGACACTTTGCATGAGGGTTGGGAACTGTGGGGCCACCTGACTCTGCCTCCCTAACACACCAGCCTTTCTGCAGCTTAACTCTTGACATTTCCTTCACAGACTGCCGGCCCTGAATCACTTATCCACATTTCCACTTCAGAGGGTGGTTTTGAGAGCACAGCGCACCCCCCCCACCCCGGCAAGACACAGCTCCACTGTGTGTGTGTGTGTGTGTGTGTGTGTGTGTGTGTGTGTGTGTAAAGGCCACCAGGCAAGGTCCTGGTGCCCTAGTGGCTGTCTCCCAGAACAGGACAACGTGCCGAAGGAAGTGAATGAATTCACCCAGCCCAAAGCAGCCATCTGACATGGTCCTGCTTTCTCACTCTTCTTGAGATGTAGAGCCAGCGGGGGCTTGATCGCTCATACTGAGCAGAGACAGAGACCCCACCTCCACCTCCAAGTGCCTCCTGCTCAGTCTTCTCACCGCCAAGTCTCATGTCAGAAAACGCACATACAGGACAGCTTTCCAGTCACTACCAGCTTAACCTCTGCTGACATCTGACTCAAATGCTGGGTTCTGCAATGCAGGGCCATCGTCGCAGGAGTTTACACAACTGCCGTTCACAGCAGATCAGAAAAACACTCAATGAGCTCAGAAAATCTAGAAAAGCTAGAGCTAATTATGGGTGTGTGTTTGCTTAAGTTGTAGTTGAAGGCATTCTTTCTCTATACAACTAGAATTTTTTAAAAATTCCGTTTTGAAATCTTTTTTCCCTTTTTTGTTTCAGCAGAATCTAAGGGCACACCAAAGGATAGAAAGGAGGTTTACGGATCCATGGCATTACTGGAAGTTCGGCCTGGTGGGGAAGCTGCCATTGCTCTCATGTCGTTTCTTAGTTGCCCAGGCTTAGGTGCCTGTGTGCTTATCATCAGGCTGTTAGTGAGACATAACAAGACCACCTGTAGAAAGTTTAGGGCCAGTGAGATGGCTTTGTGGGCAAAGGTGCTTGCCACCAAGCCTGACGAACTGAGTTAGATTCCAGGATCTCCATGGCAGAAAGAAGAGAACCAGTTTGAACAGGATGTTCTCTGGCCTTTACATGTTCACTGCTGTGGTGTGTGTGTGTGTGTGTGTGTGTGCATAGACACAAGTAAATAAATGCTTTAATTCAGTAAAAAAATAGTTAAGGATAACGTAATCATCAGAAAACATTAAGTTTGTCTTTGATGTTACCCTTCGGATGTTGTAAAGTTAGAAATAATGTGTTAATAAAAAATTAAAAAAAGAGCTGGGCGTGGTGGCGCACGCCTTTAATCCCAGCACTCGGGAGGCAGAGGCAGGTGGATTTCTGAGTTCGAGGCCAGCCTGGTCTACAAAGTGAGTTCCAGGACAGCTAAGGGCTACACAGAGAAACCCTGTCTCGAAAAACCAAAAAAAAAAAAAAAAAAAAAAAAGTTAAAAAAAAAAGTCTGGGTTTGTCAAAGGCAGAGACTCTGTCTGGTGTTTTCCCCCTATCTCAATAGATCCAGATTCTAAATTAAAAATGCCCCAAGCCCTGCAAAGGTTCTCTGCATTCTAAGTACCAGGTCGCTGGGATCTTCTGAGATAACTGTTGACTGGGCACTTTATAGGTGATGTAGATGCCATGTCATGGAAAGGCCACTGTCCTCAGGGACAGGTTGTAAAGGGAATCTTTTGTGTAATGTGTGGAAGCTTCACCTGTCAATAATGTTAACTTAGACAGGAAATAGGGAGGTGGAAGTTCCGGTACACAGATTCTGGGAGAGTTGGAGGCATGGAAATTCACCAGAACGCAGATGGAGAGAGACATGAGACTGAAGGATTATTGAGATAGGAGCAAGCCGGGCGTGGTGGCGCACACCTTTAATCCCAGCACTTGGGAGGCAGAGGCAGGCGGATTTCTGAGTTCGAGGCCAGCCTGGTTACAAAGTGAGTTCCAGGACAGCCAGGGCTATACAGAGAAACCCTGTCTCGAAAAACCAAAAAAAAAAAAAAAAAAAAAAAGAGATAGGAGCTAATTGGGGAACAGAGCCAAAGCTATTGGCCTAGACATTTATTTATAAAGAATTCAGTCTTTGGTCTGGAGAGCTGGCTTAGTGGTTAAGAGCACTGACTGCTCTTCCAGAGGTCCTGAGTTCAACTCCCAGCAGCCACATGGTGGCTCACAACCCTCTGTAATGGGATCCAATGCTCCCTTCTGGTGTGTGTGAAGATAGCTAAGTGTACTCACATATAGAAAATAAATAAATAAAACATTAAAAAAAAAAAGAATTCAGTCTCAGAGCTGTTACTTTGGGGAACTTGGGTGTAGGTGGCAAAACTGGAGGGCATAGCAGGTGGCAAGGTCCAGGGGAAGAGCTTGACAGATAAAAACAACCCCTGAGATCCCACACTGGGGAAGGCCTTAATTTGAACCCACTCCTCGTTGCCTTTGCTGACTGCCCATGTGCCATGCTCTGTGACTGTTTTTGCTTTGTATCAACTCCTTCTTTCATGGACTGTGGAAATCAAGGCTCTCTTCCAACAGCAGGGGCCTCCAGGTTAACTCCACACTGTGTGAGCCATGCTTTTGCTGGCTAGTGGCTAGTGCAGAAGAATGAGGCTTGTGCCTGAAATCAGTGGCAGTTGGCGTCTGGTGGAAGCAGGATGCAGTCTGATGGTCCTCTGGCATGTCATCCCGAGGACTCAGTCTCAGCGAGAAAAATGAGGTTTATTGGCCAGGCTTCTCGACTTGTGGATTGCTGCTGCTTCTGGGTCGGGAGTCACCAAAGATGAGGAACTGTATTAAAGAGTCACAGCATTGGGAAGGTTGAGAACTACTGCTCCAGAGGAACAGACCTTAAAGAATAAATCTGTATATAGAGAAAGGGGATGTATTACAATGGTTTACAGGCTGTGAACCAGCTGGTCCAACAATGGCTGTCCACCAGTAGAAAGTCCAAGAACCCAGTAGTTGTTCAGTCCATGAGGCTGGATGTCTCAGCTGGTCTTCAGTATATACCAGAATACTGAAGAAGTGGGCTCTAATGCCAGTGACGGAATGGATTTACCAGCAAGGGGAAGAATAAGAAGAAATACACACACACACACACACACACACACACACACACACACACACACAGAAACAGAGAGAGTCGAGTGAGTGAACTTCCTTCTTCTGTGTCCTTTATACAGGCTGCCAGTAGAAGGTGTGGTCCAGACTAAAGGTGTGTTTTCTAACCTAAAAAAGTTATGGATTTAAGGAGAGTCTGTCAGCCTCAAACGATCCTATAAACTAAATATTCCTCACAGGTGTGCCTGCCAGCTTAGTAGGGTTTTAGCTAGCTCTAGATGTGATCTATTTGACAATCAAGAATAGCCATCGCAACCCTGTCTCGAAAAACAAACAAACAAACAAACAAAAAGAATAGCCATCGCACAAGGTGTGAGGAGGGCTGTTTCTTAGAAACTGGACGCCTGCTTCTGCTTTCCCTGTAGCAATGGGGGAGATGTTCTCCCATCCTTGTACCCCATGTCCCCCTTAAGAGAGGGAGAAATTTCTCATCACATCCTTTATTGTTCAAACCCTGAAGCTGACGAAGGGGTACACCCCACCTGTTGCTTTCCATATTTGGGCTTACAGTGGCACCAGGAACCACAGTAAGAAAATGCTGGAAGGTTCTACTAAAGGCCTAGTTTTTTTTGAATTATGGACTTAATTTTTTTTTGAGGGAAGCTATGTGTAACCATTCCTCTGATAAATTCCTCTTCCAGCTCAAGCTAGACAAATTCCCAGCACAAGCCAAGACTTGGGAATAGGAATGCAGGGTAGGAGTATAAGACTGAGAATCAGGGCAGTGGCCTTTACTCCTTAAAGAATCCCGTACTGGGGGGCCAGGCGGGCCACGAAAGGGGGCTTTTGCTTGCTCATCATTTCTGACCTCCTTTCCTTACACAGGAGAATGGGGAGCCCAGAGAGAGAACCCAGTTTGCACAGTCTGTTCAAGGCCCAGACACATCTTCTGTCTCCCTGCCTTTTGTTCTAGAACATCTCAGTAATGCCTTCTACTTTTGGTGCTTTGTCTATTTTTCTGCTCAGATGACGATCTCTCTTCAAGACAGGACCCCAAGGGCCAAGGGGGCAGAATAGACATGACTCTGAAGGCCTCTGTAAGCCCTAGCCTACCTCTTGCGTGCAGTCGGAGCCCAATTAATATTGGTTAGAATAGATTTGTCATCCTAAGAGGACCCAGTGACACCAGGAAACCATCATTCCCGGGCTTCGCATCTGTGGGCTTCCAAAATGTATTTAAGGATCTCATTTTTTGTTTTTTGTTTTTCGAGACAGGGTTTCTCTGTATAGCCCTGGCTGTCCTGGAACTCACTCTGTAGACCAGGCTGGCCTCGAACTCAGAAATCCACCTGCCTCTGCCTCCCTAGTGCTGGGATTAAAGGCGTGCGCCACCACGCCTGGCTTAAGGATCTCATTTTTAAAAAGATGTCTAACTGGGGAGGCCATTGTCTACCATATTTCAGACATATTCTTGCAATACATGTATACATACTTGTGTATGCATACATGTGCATGTGTGTGTGGGCATGCAAGCCTTTGCAAGCCAGAGGCTCTTTTTGGGGTGAGGCCATCATCACCCTCTGCCTCATTTATTTTGAGACAAGGTCTCTCACTGAACCTGGAGCTCAGTGATTTGGCTTCATGGTGAGCATGCCCCAGGGATCTCCCTGGTGCCAGCAATTCAGGTGCATGCTGCTGTGCCCAGCTCATTATGTAGGTCCTAGGGATCCAAAACCCAGGTCCTCAGGCTACCACGGCAAGCATTTTGCCAACTCTTTTCTGTAACTAGTGTCTGGTTCGTAGCCACAGATTTCCACGGAGGACAGTCAGGCACTCTCTGTCCTCTGTTGGGACCAGAGAGGATGGGGGAGGCCAGCTCTCTAGCATCAGCTCTTGGCCCTGTTCTCCTTCTCCTTCCCAGAGAACACGTCTGCACAAAGCACCCCTGAGCTGCCTTGGATCCCCTCCAAGCACTGCCCTGGAAGCCAACCAGGCGAGAGAGGCTAGGGTGTCCCGGGAAGGACATGTCTATTGAGGAGTAGTAGCTGTGGCATGCAGGCACATACATGCTTGTGGCTGCAGAACCCTCCAAAGGAAACTGGAAATCTAGATTTTTTTTTTCTGTGATACCGTCATTTTTAAGAACACACCATGAACAAAAGTCAAAACCAACCAACCAACAGCAACAAAAAGCCCCTCAAACCACATGAGATTGTCCACATTTCCTGTCTGTGGGCTACTGGGTGAGAGCTCTGGTGGAACCTGGCGTTCCATAAACATCGTGAGTAAAGGTGTGGATTTGGCGAGATGCCACTCATCCAGATGTGTTTATCCAGATGTGGACTTACGATCAGGGTCATCACTGAAAATTGGCATATGCATGCTCTCTCCTAGGACATGGTCTTAATACTTACATTTCTCACCCAAGAAGAGCAAATGTTGAGTAAGCTGCCAGGTATCGCGCAGCCAGTGGGTGGCTGGATTGGAACGCCAGGTTGTCTGACTACAAATCCAGTCTGTCAGTACAACGCAAGCTGCCTCTCAGACACCCAAAATGAAAATGCATGTTAGTTTGCTAAGCTCCATGAGGTTAGCGATGGTATCTTTTAAAATCATGGTTGCAAAAAGAACAGAAATCATGCAACAAATAACTTGAGGGATTGTACTTATATTTGCACACAAATATGCATCCAGATGTGGTACACATAAACATACATAACCAATTATGTATGCATGTGCATACCCATGCTCCGTCATGCATGCCATTGTCCTCATCTCTCACTTACTAGGACATCTGAGTCTAGACAGGGCCACCCCAAGGTCTTTCTGCCTGCCCTGTGCCAGCCTCATCTAGTCTTCATGGAGAGTTTCCTGGAAATCTGACTGCGGCTGTGGTCTTCTTTTTTCCCCTAACCCAGGAGACAAATCGGCACTTTTGTTTTTCAAAGTCTGGGTTTCGTAAACCTGGAATCCTTCCTTAATTTTTCCACTAGAAATTTCCTTGGCCTATTGCCTTTTTCCAGGACCTCGGCCAGGAGGTTACACTTGGAGCGCCCTCTGCTGGGCACCGTTCCCCCAACCTAGCGGGTACTTGCAGAGGGGATGTGGTTGGTCTCTCTCATATGTCATCAAACTGGGAAACCAAGGGTGGCTAAGAGGGCGGCAGTGGGGGAGGGTGATGCTGGGATGTGTGTGCTCATCCTAAGTACGTGCTAATGTGTGTGCTACCAGTGGGTGGACGTACGTGTGTGTGTGTGTGTGTGTGTGTGTGTGTGTGTGTGTGTTTTCATTGAAAATAAAAGAGAAAAATAAATCTGAGTTCTAACTAAAGGTACTGGACTCTACTTAGGGCCCTTGAGTGGGTTCAGTGACAGGAGTAGGGACATCATCTAACTCAGCCTTAGTCTTCAGTGCCCATCACATTTAACAGGTGGGAAGCTAAGACACAGAGAGGTGTTTAGGAGCAGGAGGGTTGTTTTTGAGTACCTGTCCACAGCTAGTTAAACCTGTGAAATCTCTGTCATTTACCTACTCCTCTTGAGTTGCCTAGTTTTGTTCTCCATTTAAAGATTAAGACACAGAGGTCTCACGTTAGGAAGAGAAGGGAGAATTGTCTTGGGATTTGAATCCAACCCGCTGTCCTCTCCTCTTCTGAGACTTTTGGATTTCCCCATTTGGCCCAGAGCAGAGTCTGAGACAAGACACAGTACAGTGCTCCAGCGCAGGGATGAAAGTCCTTGCCTGGGACTCTTCCTAGGGTGCTGTTCCCAGCCCTGATGGGGCTCTCGGAGCCCTGGGCTTCAGCCGGGAGTAGGGTCCCAGAGTCAGAGCAGTGAATTCAGGACCAGGAGCCTCTCTAGATACTCAGTTCCGCTTTGCGGCTGTCCTGAAAAGAAGGCAGGTCCCGGAAGGCAATGGGTTTGCGTTTCATTTTAAAGGGTTCTGGTTAACGGTGCAAAGAGATGCAGAACGTATTTCAGCATCTCGAGGCTCTTCCCCTGGCTCTCGGTCCCCCCTGGCTTTCCTTCCCACTTGACCTCATTTACACAAAGGACTGCCTGTCCTCATCTCCTTTTATGACTCCTGTCTGAAATCCAAATCCTGGCCATTATTTTTAATCGACTGAATCATTAATTGTTTTCCTTCGCGCATGTCAGGTCAGAGGTCAACTTTGGGCGCTGCTTCTCAGCGGCCATGTACCTTGTGTTTTGAGACAAGACTAGCTGGCCAGCTAGCTCCAGGGATCAGGTCTCCTACCTCTGCCTTTCTAGAGCTGGGATTACACACACACACCACCACAGCCAGCTCTGGAGATTGGAATCAGTTCCTCATGCTGATACGGCAAGCATTTTACCAACAGAGCCTTCTCCTCAGCCCAATCCTGGTCACTCTTTAAAACCCTTCTCAGAGGTCACCTCTGTGGAACCTTCTCTCCAGACTCCAGGAAGTCTACTCTGCCTCGCTCTTCTCTCACAGGCCCTGTTGTGGGTGGAACATCCTGAGAAACTAGTGGGTTCACCTTTGATCCCCCCCATACAGGCATCACAGTGTGCATGTGATGGGTGCACTTTATATGGCTTTTGTATTTCGTCCCAGTAAGAACCATTAAAAGACTGGGGTTGAATGGGAGTTTGCTAAAGAAAGCAAGAGATAAATGAGCTTTTCTACTTCTCAAGTCAAGAAAGGGAAGCTTTCTGGAGTTGATTCAGAGTTAGTCCATGGCATGGTGGTTTGAGGAGCAGAGACCGTGCGAACACTGTCTCATAGAATGGAAAGCCTGGAGGTGGGCAACCACTTAGATAAGCAAGGCAAAGGGGAAATGGCTCTGCTCTCATCAGCCCAAGCTCCTCCTGTTCTTGTGTACAAGATGACAACCTGCTGTACACGAAGGAGATGTGAAGTCCTCCTAGGCCTATCTCACATGCGGTGGAGGGGACAAACTACAGAATGAGGAGGGGTCAGAGAGCAGCAGGTCCTGCTGGATTCAGACAGCTGCAGAAGTTAGCAATGTGCTGCTATAGGGCAGCATCAAACAAGGACAAGGAGTTGTAGAGATTGCTCTAAGGAGATGTCTGGAGCCCCACACACAATCGCACACAAAGCCAAAGCCCTCCGGAGCCATCTTACAAAGCTCTGGTCAGGTGAGAGTTCTTCTGTCACTAGCCTCGATGTCTCCTCCCTACCCATCTCTACCCAGGCAGGGCAGCAGAAGATGTGAATACACTCAGTGCCACTGGAGCTCAGTCTGAAGACACTGACTGGGATAGTAAATCGCACACCACACATTTAAGATTTATCGCCACAATTGTCAGCAGAGACACCATTGCTAGAAAACAGAGGAGGGAGGTCTTGAGAGCAAAATCAGCTACTGCAATCAAACCTCCAGCTACAGGAATCCACCTGTGGCAGGCCCTGCCAGCCTGGGTAAAATGTCTGCATCTTAAATCAAGTTTGGAATCTTTCTTTTTTTTTTTTTTTTTTGGTTTTTTGAGACAGGGTTTCTCTGTATAGCCCTGGCTGTCCTGGAACTCACTTGGTAGACCAGGCTGGCCTCGAACTCAGAAATCCGCCTGCCTCTGCCTCCCGAGTGCTGGGATTAAAGGTGTGCGCCACCACGCCCGGCGGAATCTTTCTTTTGTACGGGACTGAATACTGAATGTCATTTGCTGGCGATGTGATCCTAGGACCTCCGACCTATCAAGGTTATCAAGGTTGTCATAGGTGTTTAAGGCTTCAGTGGAAGGCAGAGACAGGACTCCGTTTTCTTTGCTCCTGGATAAGCTCTTGCAGGTGGTAAGGAGAGAATGTGATTCCTGAGTGTATGTAGTGACTTTTGTTTGCTGCATGCAGGTGCCACATTTGTTACACTGTGAAATGACTCTCTTCTAGCTAGTGCTTCCAGATGGGGGTGTTTGCCTTTCTGCCTTGCAGTTAAGAGTGTGTGTTTGCCTCAGTCAAGAGCCACTTAATCCGGCTGCATCAGGCTTCCAGCTTCCTCCTTCTGGGGGCCCAGCTGTCCTCAGGTTTAGGGGCTCCCTTTTAATCCTCACGCCTGTGTCGGAAGTTCTAAGACAGCCACCTTCTGACCCGCTGCTCTGCTGCAACACAGGCTATAGTTCACATCTGCCCTGCTCCAGATCCTGTGCTTAGGACAGAGAGGACAGAGCAGGACCCCATCCTGAAGAGGCTTACAGGGAATGATAAACCACAGGGGCAGGACAAGCTGCTTAAAGGAAAGTCAAAATTCTGAACTCGGGTACCAGGCAGAAATGCAGGTAAGGAGTGCACACATTGTGGCCACAATGGAGTGGCAGAGTCCTGGATGGCCACGAGTGATAAACTGGCTAGTTTATGTCCAGTCAACTCAACATAAACTACAATCACTTGTGAAGAGGGGAACTCAGTTTCCCCCATCAGATTGGCTTGTGGGGCATTTACTTATTAATGATTAATATAGGCCCAGTCCACTGTGGGCAGTGCCACCCTAGGCAGGTGGTCTTGGGTTGTATAAGAAAGCAGGCTGAGAAAGCCACAGGGAGCAAGCCAGTAAGCAGCACTCCTCCATGTTTCCTGCCTCTACTTTTGCTTGGGTTCTTGCTCCAACTGGAGACTCTAAGCCAAATAAACCTCATTCCTCCCCTGACTCCCGGTAGCCATGGAAGGCAAACTAGGAAAGTAGGCCAGCCATGCAGGTACTCACAAGGGCCTTGGCTGTAACCAGGCTAGGAAAACCCCCGAGAAGCTGTTACCAGGAGGAATAACTGAAGGGCATACTTTAGGGCTCTCTGTTCCTTTTCTACCTCTTCACAGGCCGTATTACTAGGGTGCTGGGCCTCATCTGGGGTACCTACCTCTCTGTTCTTCTTTCAAGACCATCTGTGGCCAGCGGGATATGGAGTTAAAAAGACCCGAGTTTCAGCCCTGAGTGTGGGATTGGGCAAATCATTTTCCTCCCTCTGGGGCTTCTCTCATCATCTGTAAAATAGAAAGAAGGCAATCCCCGTGGGGTTGTCTGAGAAGACGTACAGGGAAGAGCTGGACCAGAGCTTCCTGTGATGCTCTCTAGGTACGTGACTGTGGGTCAGGCAGAGAGAACTCTGTGAGACTCACCAAATGGCTGAGGTGAGCATGCTCTGCACAGGTTGAGCAGGCATGCTAATTAGACATCAGTTAATACGAGTGAATGCTTTACTCAGTGTCCTCCCTAAGATGTGGGGGTTTAAGAGCCTTGAAAGTGGATAGATGGCTGTGGAGGTGGGCTTAATTATGATGTGGTATGTTTGGATCCAAACTGCAATGAGATTCCTGCCTCCATCTTGGGTGGGCACTCCTTTAAACCTCTGGACCCTTCAGCACAAACAGGTCTGCCGCACCAGGTGTCCATGGAGACCTATGCCTGCCTCTCACCCAGGCCTTTCATCTCTTGCCTTTCTTCAATGTTTCCTGGATCTTCCTACCCAGTTTTTGTAGAACACGGTCCCTCTCCTTCCTGATAGCCATCCTTCGTGTGATTTGCTCACAGTCTCAAGCCAAGGAGGTTCCACAAAGGCACTCTCTCTCTGCACTGATATATTCTAGACTGTCTCTGTAATCATTGTGTCAGTCCACATGGTGTGTGCACTCTCTCCCATGTCCCTTACTGGTATGAACTTCTGTGTAGGACACCATACAGTTCACCTGTACTCTGGCTGCCAAGAATTACTTAATTGCATCCGCCCTGTCTTCAGTGTCTATTGCTGTCTGAAAGCTATTGACTTTTATTTCTGTGGCTTTGCTATGATACCTTGAGAACAAGTAACTTAGGGGAGGAAGGGGCTTATTTAGCTGACAGTTCCAGGTTACAGCCTTAATTGCAAGGAGGTCAAGGCAGAAAGTTAAAGTATCACACGCACAGCCAAGAGCCGGAGCAAATGAATGCTTGCTTGTTTCTGTTTGTGCTCAGCTAGTGTCCATCACTCTGACATAGTTCTGGGACTCTGCCTAGGGAATGGTGCCACCCACAATGGGCTGGATCTTCCTATATCAGTTAACAATCAGGAAGAGTCCCCCAACCCAGACATGCCCACAGACCAACCTGATCTAGATAATTCCTCGATTGAGTCTGTCTTCCCGGGTGATTCTAGATTGTATCACATTGACAGCGAAAACTGACACAATAGCCCAGTGTTTTGCATGGTCCATGATGCATCTTTGGCACTATGTAGATGTAAAAGTTGTGGCCCTATCAGGCCCCACAGAATCAGAACCAACAATACTCCTTACAACTCCTTACACTTTATTTCCCCTATAGTATTCCTGGAAACTTGTTGAAATATAGGTTTCCAGTGACTGTATGTAGGGACTCATACTCTGTACTTCTAAGAGGCTCCTAGGTGATCTGGATGCTGACAGACAGAGGATGTGTTTTTGAGGGGCACCACTGAGCCAAGAGCATAGTTGCTAACAGGGAAGGTGGTTGTGGGGAAGATTATTTATTTATTTATTTATTTATTTGGGTTTTTTTTTTTTTTGGTTTTTCGAGACAGGGTTTCTCTGTTTAACCCTGGCTGTCCTGGAACTCACTCTGTAGACCAGGCTGGCCTCGAACTCAGAAATCCGCCTGCCTCTGCCTCCCGAGTGCTGGGATTAAAGGCGTGCGCCACCACGCCCGGCTGAAGATTATTTTTAAAATAGTGGCATTTTCCCAATCACTATTTTATGAGTAATGTATGTATACTACACATGTTTATTGTGGATAGATATGTTCATGTGTGTATCTGATTGTGGAGGCCTAAAGTTGACACTGGGTGTTTTCCTCTATGGTTTTCCATTTTATTTATTGAGGCAGAGTCTCTCAACTGAACTCAAACTTCACTTCCTAACAAGTATCGTTAACTATCTTACCCTGGAAACTCCCTGTCTCTGCCTCCCAAGTACTAGAGTTACAGGTGGCCACCATATCTGCCTGGCTTTTGTGTGGTTTTGGGTGATCTAAATTTAGGTTCTTATGGTTGTGTGGCAAGTGCTTTAGCCACTGAGCCATCTGTGGTAGTTTGAATGAAAATGGCCCCCATAAGCTCCTGTTTCTCTCCCTCCCCCTCCCCCTCCCTCTTTCTGCTGCCCGAGGATCAGGGTGTAGAACTCCCATCTACCTCTCCAGTACCTTGCCTGTCTGCATGCTGCCCTGTTTTCCACCATCACCATAAACCTCTGACTTCTTCTTTTTTTTTTTTTTTTTTGATTTTTCGAGACAGGGTTTCTCTGTTAGCCATGGCTGTCCTGGAACTCACTTTGTAGACCAGGCTGGCCCCGAACTCAGAAATCCGCCTGCCTCTGCCTCCCGAGTGCTGGGATTAAAGGTGTGCGCCACAACCTCTGACTTCTAAGTTGGCCCCATTAAATACATCCCTCTATAGAGTTGCTGTGGTCACATGTGTCTCTTCACAGCAATTAAAAACCCTAACAAAGACGCCATCTCTCTAGCCCTATAAAGTTTTTAAAAGCATAGTACAAAGTCTCTGTGATATCTTAGCACAAAGATACAATGGATGTTAGTTAATGCTGTCTCTTGTGGTTTGAATGTGAAAAGTTCCCCATAGACTCAGGTGTCTGTGTATTTGTGGTTCCCAGACAATGCTGTTTGGGAAATTTATGGGATCTTTAAGAAGTGGAGTCTTACAGGAAGAAGTTTATGACTGGGGGTGGGCCTTGAGGTTTGGTAGCTCAGTCCCACTTCCTGTTCTCTCTCCACTTCCTTATTGCCCACACAGCATGACCAGAGAACCTCACACCCCTGCTTGCTCTCCCCACAGTGACGGACTGTACCCCATTGGAACTGTAAGCCAGACTCTGCCTCTCCTCCCTTAAGATGCTGTAGCAATGCGCAAAGAAACTAAGAGTGTAAGCCTGCCTGTTTTGGAAGTCGAAATGCTTTTCACGCTTTCTTTTTTTAAAAGATTTATTTATTTATTTATTTATTTAATGTGTATAAGTGTTTTGTCAGCATGTATGTGCATATTTCATGTGCATGGCTATTGTCCATGGAGACTAGAAGATGGCATCAGATCCCTGGGAACTGGAGTTACAGATGGTTGTGAGCCACCATCTGTAGGTCTAGTGCTCCTACTTGCTGAGCCATCTCTTTGATCTACTTCATCCTTGCAACACATCTGTAAGCTGTGCCTGATGAGAGCGATCACTTCTTTGCCAAGAGAAGGGAGGCACAGAGAGGAGGTGAATCTTATAGCCAGTGATGGTCCTTGCTACCTAGCTGGCACATAGCAGCACGTAATCTTTGCAGCCCTCAGGGCTAAGAATGTCACTTTCAATTTCTGGGTGAGGTTCTAGAACTTTCCCAGGCTCACAGGCTAGGCAGTTTCACATATTAGCAGAAGTTGCACAGCAGTAGAAGCGGGTTTCCTTTGTACTAGGCTTTTGGGGAAAGCTCTTCTGACTCATGGTTCAGTATCTCACTTCTTCTTATCATTTCCGCAGGGTAACACCTTCCTTCTCTGGTGCTATTTCTGTCCTGGAGCTCACCGGTGGGAGAGGCTCAGGCCAGCAGCAGAGGCCCGTAGAGCCTGGTGCTGTGATTCTAACTAACTGTTGTGGAGTCCCAAGTTCCTTTTTCTACCTGTGAAGTGAGGAGGTCCTGATCACGTGACTTCTGGGGGACATTTGGAGTGTTAACAGTTTCTAATTTTAAGTAGTATGTTCACTAGGAAGGTTGTTTTTTATTTTTTTTGTTTGTTTGTTTGTTTGTTTTGAGACAGGGTTTCTCTGTGTAGCCCTGGCTGTCCTGGAACTCACTCTGTAGACCAGGCTGGCCTCGACTCAGAAATCTGCCTGCCTCTGCTTCCCGAGTGCTGGGATTAAAGGCTTGCACCACCACTGCCCGGCTATTAATGTTATCACTTGTGGTATTAGCGAGGCATGCATGCACCAGTTACTTTTTTACTGCTGTGAAAACCTACCTGACAAAAGTCACTTCATGGCGGGATGTAGTATGACTCATGGTTTGACGGCACAGCCCATAGCTGTGAAGGAGACATGGCAGGAGCTGAGGCAGCCGGTCCACCCGTAGTCAGCATGCAGATAGATGGATGCTTAGCTCACCTTTCCCTTTTTATTCAATTCAGGACTCCGTCCCATGGGATGCTTCAAGGTGTGTTCAGAGTTGTGTAGGTGATTCCAGATGTCTATCGGATTGACAAGCAACACTAAACCTAACTCTGACTGTGCCTGCCATTTAATAAGTTTCCTGTGTTCTCATTCAAGTCTTACCAAAATCCGCTGACTTGGGAATTATTAGCCCTTCTAGTTGTCAGATGTGAGACCTGAGACCCAAGGAGGTAAAAATGCTCTTTATTGATGTTCTGCCTGACAGATACAAGGACGTTGGGCCATCACCGAGGCCTGCTTCTTCCTGTCCATGCAATATTCCTGGAACATGTTATTGGACTCTGCTTGGCTATCCCCAGTGCTCAGGGCTCAGTTCCTCCTGCAGAGCTCTGTGTTATCTTTGAACAGTGCTAGCTAGAAGGATATGCTTTCCCCAGGGAGGTTTGATGGCTCCATCCTTTCTGCTTATCTTTGTGGTAGAAAGAAAAGTGGGTCCAGTCAGAGGCCTTGGACTTCTGTCCTGGCCCAGTGAATATTTTATTCATTTTATTTAATTGTGAGTGTGTGTGTGTTTGTGTGCATGCATGCATATGTACATGTAAATGTCTGTGTGAGGAGGCCACAAGACATGGCTTCTCACTGGGCTGAAACTCACCAAGTTGCCTAGGCAGATGACAACATCTTGAGCCCTCCACAATCTGCCAGTATGGACACCATTGTGATTATCAGCATGTACTGTGTTGGCATTCCTTCTAGGCTCCACCCAACAGTTACCTGGCAATAACCAGGTAGGGCCTGGCTTGCTATAAGAGGGGCTGTTTGGCCTCTCCTCTCTCTATCTCTGCCCCTTCTCTGACTGTCTGGCTCTTTTCTTTCCCTAACCCCTTTTTACCTCTTTCCCCTCCCCCTCTCTCCCCATGTGTTCCTAGCAGGTCTCTTCTTCTGGCAGGCCTCTTCTTCCCCTTCCTCTTTTTATTCTTCTTCCTCTTCCTCTTCCTCCTCCTTTTCCTCTTCCTCCCCCACTCTCTATCTGCCTTCTCCCTTCTTAACTCTCTTTCCCATATCCCCAAACAAACTATTCTATACTAGACCCGTTGTATGGCTGGTACCTCAGCACGAGGGACGTGTCAGCATGGGCCCACTGAAGCACCCCTCCCATCTCACCATACTGTGCTCTACAAAACATATTCTGGTCTTTTTTATAAAACACAATGTACTAGCTAGCCTGTTTTGTTTTGTTTAATGTATGTTTAGAGGATCAAACTCAGGTTCTCATGCTTGCAAGCCAAGAATATTATCAGTTGAATCGTCTCTCTAACTCTGTAAAGGTACAGCTAGATCTCCCAATCAAAGTTAAAGATCATGTCACTGGTAATGTATTCTTGTCACACTAACTCTATAGAACCAGTCTCAGGTGTAGGAAAAGTTCATAGAAACTTAACCCAGACTTGTCATGTGTCTTCAGGAACCTTCAGATTTGGCTGCTAAATAGTTAGCTCTCAAGGCAGAGATTTTCACTTCTGAGAGGTCTCTGCATGGCCTCTCAGGGGCACCTCTGAAACGATATGTCTGTGTGTAAGAGAGGGGAGTGGCCCCTGACATGGACATTGGCCTTGGTGTCTGTATGAGCTGGCCTGGTGGGTGAGGTCAGGCTACAGTGTTCTTTGTGCACTGTGGCCAAGGCCAGACAAAACACAAGAAGAAAAAAAGAAGAGTACCTCTATTATCCTGTTTAAGCAGAGAATAAAAAACAAGAACATTGTTTAAACCACAAGACGACCACATCCCCCTCTTCTGGCTAATATGAGAGCCAGAGGCATCTTTTTTTTCCAACTAGAAGAGAGTCAAGATGCCTATTATAGGATTGCTCCTGCATTCAGCTTAGAGAGGAGCTCTGCTCCCTAAAATCACCCCTTAACAAAGCCCAAATCCCATGTCTTTGCTAATACCTTCCCCACGATGTGTTCTTCCTCAGCAAAGTCAACAGATTCTATCCAAGTACAACTGTTCCTGGTTGAACTGACTGTGTGGTCTGTAGCTTTAGATTCTGAAAGTGGCTTGAAACATCCCAGAACCCAGGCTGACCTCTTTAAATTCATGTCAAGAAGCTCCAGTGGACTCCTCCCACTGAGGGACAGTACCTTATCCACCCCTAGTCTGCTCACTTTCTCTCGTTCTGGACAATCGCATTCCTTGCATGCCTACCTCAGTTAGCTTTTCCCATCCTGAGTCTGCATGGTCTTTCTGCTGGTTTCTGAGACATGAGCTTTCTCAGCACATCTGCTCACCGACTAGCTTCTGCTTCACATGGTCTGCCTCCTGCTGATGGCCATGGTCAAGGAGGGATGTGCTGCTGCCCAAGGGTCAAATCCACGGGGCTCCCTATGTGCTGTCCCCCGCTGTGTTTGGACTATGGGTTGCAGAGCAGCTAGCTGCTACAGAGGCCACATGACCTGGGTCAACTGCCGTGTTCACAGAAGCTTCAGTCCAGGCTGCAACAAAGATGATCAAGCCATATGCTTATTAAAACCTTTCGTCCCTCTTCCTCCTCTATCTTCTTCTCCTCACTTCTTCTTCGACATGGTCTGAGACTCACCAAAACAAGGATGTTTGGTCACCTTTTAACCCACCTGTCCCCACCTGCCCAGCACGGGGTTACAAGTATATGCCACCACTCCCCGCTCTTTTTTTTTTTTTTTTGTTTTGTTTTGTTTTTGTTTTTTGAGACAGGGTTTCTCTGTATAGCCCTGGCTGTCCTGGAACTCACTTTGTAGACCAGGCTGGCCTCGAACTCAGAAATCCGCCTGCCTCTGCCTCCCGAGTGCTGGGATTAAAGGCGTGCGCCACCACGCCCGGCACTTCCTGCTCTTTATAGAGTCTGGGAATTAAGTTTTCCTGACTCTGCCATCTGCCCAACTGAAGATGAACTTCTTAAATCTCAACTATTTATGTGTCAGGTTGGCTTTTCCTTAAAAAAAATCTAGATTTTTACTCAACATTTTTCCTCAGAGTTACTTTTGGACACACTTATGATAAAAGAAGATTTTAAACCAGGACTTGGAGGAGCTGCTTCTGTGTTTCCCGGCATTCCCTTCAGCTTCAGAGTGCTTCTCTATGGAAACTGTTGCCATTCAGGCTAACCTCTGGGGTGACTTGTTTACTGTCTCCCTTCTGCTTTGAAGGCCCTCATGCTTCCTCACCTTGCTAGGTCCTGCACCCTTCTCTCAGAAGCTACGGATAACACCCTCAGCTCTCTTTACATTTATGGACCCCACTGCTGCATGCATGCCTGCCTTTGGTTTTGTTTCCTGTTTCTCACCATGAGATTATTAGATAATTTTAGTACTGTAGAGAGAGACATCCAGGCCCCTTGTTTTCTCAGACTATCATAGAGATTTAGGGAGCTTAATCTACCAGTTAGGGGCCAAGCTGAGTCTAGAACTTGGATCTTGATATTCTTCAACATCTGTCAGTAGGGTAGCCCACAAGCATGAGCTTCCTGGATCCCTGTCAAGTTCTTGGCATTGTGACAGGCACTGGAAAATAAGGTGAAGAGAATGCTCTCAGACCTTGCCTGTCGGGAGCCATTTCACCACTTCTCTGAAGCAGAGGAAAGTGAAAGAAAGAAAGAAAGAAAGAAAGAAAGAAAGAAAGAAAGAAAGAAAGAGTCTGCTTGCCAGGCAGAGTCAAGGCAGGTCGGGACCTGTTGGCAGATTTTCCAGCCTGCTGAGGCATAGAACCATGAGGGGTACCCCTGAGGTGCAAGGCTAGGGGCTGAAGATTCTATTAACCTTGGTGGAAAAGCAGAGGCCTTTGGGTTGGGAATGAATATCTATTGTACGTTTAAGCGAATTGTTTCTGTTAGCTTGTGGCTTTGTTTCCCACGATGCTGTAAAATATATAAAGCCTAAGAGAATTAAAGTGGAGGCTGCCACAGTGCTGACCGGACAGCCCTTCCGATGTCTAAACTTTGTCTCTGAGACTTCTTCTCCAACTTTCCTATAACCATCCTCATTCCCCCCTCAGAGGACTGTTCCTTTGTACCGGCTGAATCGGCACACTTGCCCATGTGGAGCTCATAATGGATTTAGGCTGGCACATGCTACACAATTCTATATGATTAAACCGTGGCAGGTGTGCAAGAGTCTCGGAGGAGGAGTGCAGGCTGAGTCAGGATTTGGCTTAGCCTGGAGTGTCACAAATCATGACTAAAGGAAGCGTGCTCAGAAGGTGTGGGGGTAGAGGAGGAGCTGACACATGCTATCAACAGTTCAGCTGCATTTACAGCTTCATCTGGTGACTGTGGTCTGGTCTATTTGCCTCCACAGTTGGGGACAGAAGCCCAACAGCTTGGAGGCCTGTGTCATGGAAGCAGGGCCCTGCTACCCTCAGCAAGGAGAGACAGGGGCCAGGTGCAGGCTCGTTTAGCTGGAACCCTTCCACTCTTGCTTGGCATCGTGGTTGCATGCGCACTGTGGGCAGTGACACAGAAGTTCCTGGAAGTAGAAAAGTCTCTGCCAATAATGAGACATGCTGTGAAGCCTCGCCAGTCTCAAGATGTGGTGGTGAATGGCAGGTTCCTTTTGTCCTTCTTGCCCAGTCAGCCACCTATTGACACGTTTCTTATGTTAATTCAGTTAGCCTATGCTTTAAGAAACTCTGGTTACATTTGCTCTCATCTGAAAAATCAAGCCGTGCAAGTAGAGGGCTGGGCAGGAGTGTGGGCCTGGGATACCCTGGGGGTTGCTTTATGTTTTGGATCCTCCATTTTGGCAACTCTAAAATGGGGATTATGAGCATCCTTGTAGTTTGGGAGACTCTGGAGCCATTGAGTGGGGATCTCTCCGTGAACCCCTGAGACCTGAAGTGCGACACACGATGTCACTTGAAATCTAACCTCTGTGTAAGTCATTTGTGTACAGCACAGACTGAGGATCCAAGAGAGACTAAGTCCGGGCCAGAATGACAGTCTCCCGAGTCTTGGTTTCCTTTCCCTGGGCTTTTGCACTGGGCTCTGCCTTCTGGTAGAGCAATTACTGGCAAGAGTAAGTTTCAGGGGAAATGGATACTGAGAGGGAGAGGCAGCTGGGAGAGCAAAAGGCTTTCCTGTCAGGAGCACAGAGAAAGCAAGAGCCGGGAGCAACTCCCCTGCCTGCTCAGGAGGCCAGGCTTGGGGTGGCCTTCCAGGGTCAAGGTCCTCTACTGACAGGTCTCTCCCCTCCCCCCTTCCCCCGGGGTGTGCCTGAGGCTGAGCCAGCATAAAATAACACCATTTTCAACGCGGTTGAGTGCAAAGTCAAGATTTTATGGCATTTTCTGTCCTTGGTATTTTTCTTTCAAGCAAGGCCCTGTTTTGATAAGGGGCTACAATTTCAGTGGGTCTCTTCTTCCGGCCCCAACAAATGCCCCTGACTGCTAACTTTACAGACTTGTTTCAGTTTATTGGTACTGATGTTCAATAGCCTTGGGGGATCTGTCTTCGCCTCCCCTCAAGGCTATATATAGCATTTCACAAGTCGTAACTCATCAGCTAGTGCTTTACTCTAAAGAAAAAGTATCGGATTCTAGGCTAGGTTTCCAAGCCAGCCTGGCCCCTAAGAGGAGGAGCAACGCCTGCCGCAGGCAGGAGGAATCTTCGTGCAGAGGAAGTTTTCATTCGCAGGTGTTTAAAAAGAAGTCTGCAGCAAAGTTTTCCAAATTCGCTACAATTGCTTGACAGGATGGACACGTTGTGTTTGTGGGCCAATATTCAATCCAGGTGGAGGAATCTAGAGGGTATATATACCTAGCAAGGCAAAATGGAAACAGTGAGTGTTGGTATTGGTAATGGTGCGGCAGTGTTCCATACTTAGTAGTAAAGTGTGTGTGTATGTGTGTGTACACACACATGGAAGCCAGAGATCAACCTTGGGTGTTGTTCCTCATGCACTGTCTACATTTCTTTTTTTTCTTTCTTTTTTTTTTTTTTAGTTTTTCGAGACAGGGTTTCTCTATATAGCCCTGGCTGTCCTGGAACTCACTTTGTAGACCAGGCTGGCCTCGAACTCAGAAATCCGCCTGCCTCTGCCTCCCGAGTGCTGGGATTAAAGGCGTGCGCCACCACGCCCAGCTCTTTTTTTTTTTTTTTTGAGACAAATCCTCTTAGTGGCCTAGAACTTGCCAGCAGGTGAGGCAGCTTGGCACATGAGCCCCAGGGATCCACCTGTCTGCCTCTCCAGCACTGAGATCACAAGTGTGTATTTGTCTTAAAAAAAACCTGATTATTTATTATGTATTTAATGTGTGTGGCTGTTTTGTCTGCCTGTATGTTTGTGTGCCACACATGATGTCTGGTGCCTGCAAAGCCCAGAAGAGAGGATACAATCCCCTAGAATTGGAGTTCCAGGTTATTGTAAGCCATCATATAGGCGCTGGGAGTAGAACCTGGAGCCTCTGGAAGAGCAGTCCGTGCTTTCAATCACAGAGCCATCTTTCCAGACCCAATGCCTGCTTTTGTTTTTGTTTTGATGTAGTTCTGGTCATTGATATCAGTTCTTCATGCTTGCCCAGCAAGGACTTTACTGATGAAGCTGTCATCTCAGCTCAGAAGGCCAGCTCTTTACAGATAATAAGGTGCATAGTTAAACATCCTATTTTTAATTAGAACTCTTTGCATATGAGGGAGCAGGTTGGTGGCCAGAGGATGTGGACATGTATTCTCAATTTCCATCAGGCTCTTGGTTGGTTGATCTCTCAGTCAAGGCTTTAGGTACAGTGATGGTGGCCAGTAATACTCCTAATGATTCACTGGTTGAAATTAAGGTACCAATGGAACTCGAATGTATTAAAGGACATTCAAGCCAGAGAGGAGGTTAATGCTGGTGACTTACTTGAAACTGAAATTGTGTTTGATCTGCAGAACTTCTTTGCCCATGATTAAATACTGCTTCCCTTTCACCAGGTCGGCATTGGTACAGCTCATCTTTTTAATGAAGGTGACCTCAGAGTTCTCAGCATCAGCTTCCCCTGAGACATACACACAAGGAAGCTTATCACAGTCACATTAATCTTAGTTATGACCTCTCTAGAGCTGCTCCCATCTTCAGAGAGGTGAAAATTGCTGGAGATGTTCTACTCCCGTGGTTAACTGAGACTCTGGAGCCAGACTGTCCGGGTTAAAGCCCAGCAGTGCTGGTTCCCACTGTGTGGCTCTGGCCACTGACTTATATTCCCTGTAGTAAGGCCTTAGCCCCTCCTCTGAACGCTGACTCGGCGTTACAGCAGAACTGCTAGGGAGAATGGGCTTTACCACAGGAAAAGTGCCGAGAGCAAAGCAAGAGCACGGTGTGGTGTAGCCTCTCAAAGCCTCAGGACCACTGTTCAAGAGCTGTGCATTACGTATGTACCTAATTAACAAAGTATTTGGTAGCTGGCAGTGGTCAGCTTTCTAGAAAGGCATATGGTGTGAAGGGATTATAAATTTAAGGGAAGTTAACTCTGGGACTCCTAAGGGACTCAGAAGTAGCCATGACTTGATACTTCTGCCCAGAACAAGTCTTCCCCATCTTTGGCCTGTGGAGTTTCAGCCGTGTTTAAGCCTACTTTCATGACTCAGAGTGTTAGGGAAGCCCTCCTGGTTCACTTCTGTTGTATTAGTAACATACACTGAATTTGAAGTCTTGAACAGGTTAGGTAAGCATTCTAGCACTATACCCAGCCTCTCCCCACTTTTTAAATATCTTTATACCTCAATCTAACCTTCCCCTCCCTCCCCTCCCCCCTCTCCTCTCCTCCCCCTCTGTCTCTCTCCAAGAACAAAGTGTTTTCTGACTTGAAATTCTTGACAGAATTTACCAAGAAGATAGATGTCACTAAAAATGCATTAAGATTCAGACTTATAATCCCACCTACTGGAGAATCCACATTCACTGAAATGGGAGATTAGTTGTTTGGAAGATATCAATAGGGCAATAAGCTTAAGTTATTTAATAAATCACCTATTCCATTTTAAATGTGTTTTAAGAGCCAGCAAGATGGCCCAGCAGGGAAAGTTATTTTATTCCAAGCAGGATGAGCTGAGCCCAATGCCCAGGTGCCACGTGGTAGTGGTGGAAGGAGAAAGCCATCTCCTGAAAATTGCCCTCTGACCCCCCCCCATGCATATCATCGATACTCGCACATGCACACATGAATAAATGGGATGCTTAATTAACACACATTTTAAAAGGGTGCTTTAAATAACTTAAAGCGAAACGCTGAAGGCGAAAGGTGGCTATGTCGTTTGCTGACATACAGAGCATTTGCTGAAGTCTGTGATAAGAGCATTCCATGGGAATCAGAAGCTTCGTGAAGGTGAGCCCTCTGCTTCTGTAGTTAAGCCACCTCCCCTGTGCCCGATCCAATGCCTGGTTCACATGGTGCCTGGTTCAAGTATTCAAGGGAAGGGGGAGTTCTTACTTGTTTTGTAAGTAGCCAGAAGAGTCGCAGTGTACTTGACAAAAACGTTTTCTTCGGTGGCTGATGTGATCCTGACCTTATAAACTGGTGAAAACAGACCAGGATGAATGAACATTACCAGTGCCACCCGCAGTGGACGCTGGGGTTGGCCATCAGGTGAGGGATGAGGATGGCAAATGCCAAGGGTGCCCTGAAGTAGCTCTCACCCATTCCAAGGATCTTCCTTCCCAACCCCCCTCAGCCAAATCTCTAGATTAAAAAAAGTGATAATGACTTCAAAGGAAAGAAATATAGAAAGAATCCAAAGTCCATTCTGACATCAGTAATTGTACAGAGAAGATTATGTAGAGAGCAATGCACCAGCATCAGGACCAGGGTCACTTAAGTTAGTTAATAAATAAATGTCTTCCTGTTCCTTATGGGCCTCATGGCCTGGAGCAAACATTTAATGTCCTTGATGTGATTAAATACATTGATCAAGGCAACTCCTAGCAGAAAGAACAGCCTATGGCTTCAGAGAGTTACATGACAGCAGAGCTCAAGAAGACAGAACTGCTGTGAGCAGGTGGAAGGAAGGAGGGAGGGGGGCTGGGAATAAATAGCTTGGACTTTTGAAACTAAACTTCAAAGCCCACCCCTAGTGATACATCTTCCTAAACGGGTCTACCAACTGCAGACCAAGTATTCAAATGTATGAGCCTATGGAGGTCACTCTCATTCAATACAACACAAGGACTTAATTCTCTCAGGAGCTTGAGTCAGCCCGCCCCTGTTCATGGAAACTTAGATCTGAGCTCCAGACAATGAGAAATAAAGAGAGCCTCAGGCATAGCTAGTGACTTTACACACACCAAAAAACAAAAACAAAACAAAACAAAACAAAAAACAAACAAACAAAACATTTAATAGTCTTCTTTGCTTTAAAGAGAAATTTAAAGTAGTAACTTTTTTTCCCTCCTCTGCTCTGCCGCCTCTGCTTATCCACTGTAAGAACACACAGGTGAAATCTTAAGACTCTGCGCCTTCTCTCCCTCTCTATCTCTTTCTTAAAATTTTAAAGTTATGTGTATTTTAAAACTTTAATTTTAATTTAATTTTATTTTAAAATTTAAAATATATTTTGAAACTATCTTTGTGTCTGTGTTAGGTTTGTGTTAGGGTCTAGGTAAAATATTAAGACCTAGATGGGGGGTGGTGGTGGTGGAGAGATGGCTCAGCCGGTTAAGAGCACTGACTGTTCTTTCAGAGGTCCTGAGTTCAATTCCTAGCAACCACATGGTGGCTCACAACCATCTGTAATGGGATCTGATGCCTTCTTCTGGTGTGTCTGACAGCTACAGTGTACTCATATAAATAAAATAGTATACTTATATAAATCAAATAAATAAATCTAAAGAGAGAGACCTAGATGGAATATTAAGGCCTAGGCAACTGTTACCTGGCTAGCTTGCCATTTTCTGCTGTTACTAATACTATAAGGAAACGTTTTCATATGCTGTTTCTCCTGTTACTAGGAAACATTCTCATGCCCAAGTTGATTATACATCCTGTTATACTCTGGGTCCTTAGAAACCAATCACGATAGAAGTCAGTAGAATTGCTTTATATAGTTACCCACAATAAGCTTGGATTTGAACCAACTATACAGTAGCACTCCCTGCCCCTGTGTGTAAACTTTTATGGTATTTGCTTTTATAACATTCCCTTGGGATGGACCCCGACATAAGAGAGACATCTGCACTTATTTAGAATAAGACTTCCATCTTGAATAGGGGTCAAGTAAAATTTAA
Source organism: Mus minutoides (assembly GCA_902729485.2). Taxonomy (NCBI): domain Eukaryota; kingdom Metazoa; phylum Chordata; class Mammalia; order Rodentia; family Muridae; genus Mus; species Mus minutoides. The sequence continues at coordinate 1,370,330 of LR749805.1, forward strand.
GTTCCCAAGACCTCCCTGGAAACTGAGATCCTACTTGGCAGAAAAAGACATGTACATGTGGGTAACTGACATCCTGGTTGACAAGACATGAATGTTAGATAAGGCAAGTCCCCTGCCCCAGTTGAATACCCCAAGCAATGGGAGCAGAATAAGTGTACAACAAAGACGAATAAGGAAGTCCTCTGTCCCTAAATCACGATTGGTGGGATAACTTAGCAGAGATGTTTGTAGAGTGCAGGCTTAGAAAGCCCTGTAGGAGCTTGACTCAAGGCCATGGTTCAGCTCTGAAGCCTGTGATATGGCCCTGGTCAATCAGTCTTGGGGTGTGGTGGTCAATAAGCCATCCCTGAGATTGGTGGTTGAGTGGTTTGTGCAGTGATTCTCAGACCCCCATAGTTTGTGCACATGTATGCAGGTGCTCATGGAGGCCAGAGGCTGGATCTCTGGAGATGGAGTTACAGGCAGTTGTGAGCTGCTCAACATGGGTTCTGGGAACTAAACCCTGTAGGGACAATCTCCCGTGTACTGTGTGGAAACATTACCTGTCAATAAAAACCTGATGGCCTACTAGCAAAAGGCAGGAAGTAGAATGTGGGAGTTCCAGTAGAGAGATTGGAACTCTGGGAGATAGAGGTGGGAGAGTCATCCCAGACACTAAGGGAATTGGACAAATGAAATGGAGGAGAGCAAGCTAGCCATGTGGAAGACAGAATAGTTTAAATAGGTTATAGATGTTACCAGCTAGTCAGAGCTGAGCCAAAGCCTATTGTCTAGGCTTTTATTCATAAATAAATAAACCTCCAAATTGTTACTCAGGAATTGGGGTATTTGTGGAAAACCAGAGGTTATAAGACTCAGTGTCTATGGAAGAACATTACACATGCCTAACCCTTAAGTCCCAACTTCTGTGGATTTTCAAACGCTTTCTTGGAATAAGTGTAGCCCCTCTACTCAAGCAAGGGACCCAGAGGAACGTGATCTCCACCGAGTGCCACGAGTGTGCAGTGTCTCATCTCTCTAATTGAACAGGCACTGCTGACATGTCATGTTTAAAGAGCTCGGTTGAACATCTGCACTCACCATACGCAGTCTCTGGTTTACAGGCCTTTTCTTTCCTGGAGTCTGCAGAGGTGGCCAGGTCCAGTTCTGCCTGCAGTTGCGCACAGTCAGCTGGATCACATGGAGAAGGGTGAGAGTTAGGTTAGTCTACTGAAGCAGGCATTCTCTGTGGGAGCGAGCAATCTCTAACGAGCCCGGAGGCAATCTAGAATCATGCATACAAACTTCATTATTTCTAAGACCTGTCCATTTTCTTCTCTTCAATGAAAGGAAACATTTTACAATGACCTTCAGACAGGCAAAGGTAGACTGAGCAGGCGCTTACCTTCCATACATTTGCAATCTGCTCCTTCACAGACTCTCTGAAGCCTGGTGTCAGAAGTGCTATAAATCATGGTGCACTGCTTATCTGTGAGGACGGACACATGGTTACAGAAAGTGCTTGGGCTGAAACACAGTATTTATTGGCCACTGAGTCTCTTACAAGGGGCCTCAGAGATGGTCTTTGAAAGGGCCAGGCTTGAGGAGGTTAAATGATGAATGAGCTATCCTGAAGAAGACTCCCTCCCCCCTTGTTATTTTGGCTCTGTGCTCAGAATTTCACTGTTCAATAGTCATTTCGTAGAATGGATGTATTTTATATTCAAAAAATGAGAATAAAGTAAATTATATTACTTCAGGGTCTTTAGAAGGAATTATAATTATTTAGGCTTGATGAACATGCAAGTGCACAAACACACATGTATACACTGGAGAGACATGTGTGATAGATACATATACACACATATATGCATATATATGAGAAGAGAGACTAGCTGCGTTCTATGTGATTTCAGAGGATAAAACTAGGGCTAGCATTTGCTCCACTTAAGGATTTTCTAACACACAGAACTGCCCAAAGTGGATTAAAAGCTATGTGTGATCCCTGTCCTCAGAAGGAGCTGAAGTGAGTTCACATGTACATACCAAGGGCATGAACACGAACATGTGTCAGGGACTGGTGGGAATGGCATAAACCATGCCATTCCAGTGCAAGGTGGCAGCTGTTGGTTTGTGTCAACTGTGAGAATACAGAAAGGGTGGGGGCCTTTCTAGGAGGAGGAAACAAAATTGGAACAGCAATCGAGCTTCTCTAGAGAAGGGACACAGGCAGTGACCACCACAAAGGAACTGGAGGCAAAGCATTTTAATATTGAGGGTGACACAGTCCTGTTGTGTGAAAAAGGAAGAAGCTGAAATGTGAGCTGACTGGCCTAATTACAAAGTCGCTTGAATGTAGAACTTAAAAATGAATGTACAGGTTGTACTTTCTGAACTTAGCACTAAGAAATGCAGTCTCAGCCGGGCGTGGTGGCGCACGCCTTTAATCCCAGCACTTGGGAGGCAGAGGCAGGCGGATCTCTGAGTTCGAGGCCAGCCTGGTCTACAAAGTGAGTTCCAGGACAGCCAGGGCTATAAAGAGAAACCCTGTCTCAAAAATACCAAAAAAAAAAAAAAAAAAAAGAAAAGAAATGCAGTCTCTAAGACTCTCAGGCCTCCTTGCATTTCTAAGTGACAGGAAGCAGCAGGGCCTCCTGGGAAACCGTAGAGTAGATCAGAGCCAGTTACCTGGTCTGTGATACTCGTACACCGTGAAGGTAGCAGGATTCAGAAACCCAACTTGGAAAAGTTCAACTATCCGGAACCGGACACAGAGGAAATCTCTGGAGGGGATCTGTTTGACAAAGTCAAGGTTTTAAGGAAGGCGTGGTGAAGAGGTAGGTATTCACAGAGCTTCAGCCTGTGAAGACGCGGTGCTAAGGGGCAGGTGCTGAGAGGCTTACCGAATTCAGTTGCAGAATGACATGGCCATCTTTGATCTGGTAATCAGTTAGTAGTTGATCCACTCCTTCCACAAGCTACAGAAGAAAGTGGAGAGTTTGAATTTACTTTTCTAATCTTTGTGTTTAATTATACTTTCCCATTGATGGCATATTAAGCCTCACCACAGCCCACTACTCGGAGCAGGATGATTCCTTGTTCTGGACTGAGTGCATCACTACTCATGCTCCTGTGGCATTTTCATAAGTCAAGTCACAGTTACGTATTTGTTTTAGAAAGAATATTTTGGGTGGTTGTATGAGAGTGAGATGTTGAAATAAAAGAATAGAAGTCTGCCCATAAAATAACATAGGAAAGAAACCCAAGCATTCACGACATCTCAAAGGGAACACTTGCAGCACGTAAATCTTCTTGGTTTGCTTCGATTCCAGTCGGCAGTGATATATCCATTACCGCATGGGAGGACCCAGATGTTGACTCTTCCTTGCTGGGCCTGTAGCTAAAATAAATCAGAGATTGATTAATAATTCAGAGATTGATTAAATAAATAATAAAATTCTTTAAGAAAAGGCCCTGTTACTTAGCAGCCTTTATTTACCTATTTATATTTTTTGAGACAGGGTCTCACTATGTAGCCATTGGCTGTCCTGAAGCTACCTACCTATGTAGACCAGGCTAGCCTCAAACTCACTGAGATCCACCTGTCTCTGCCTCCCTAAGTGCTGAGATTAAAGGCATGCACCACTACACCTGTTATCAGCTTTTAAAATTTACATTTGGTTCTATGTATTATGGTATATGGGTCAGACCCTGAGAGCTTTAGAGCGCAGAAGATCTTGGAGCTATTTATCCTCTTGCTTCCCTTGAGGAACAATCCCAGCACCCTGCCCACCTGGAGCACAGAAATCATCCACTCCACGACAACAGATGAAGAAACTAGAGCCAGAGTCCGGCACTCGGGGTTATACAGCTGACTCATGCAGAGGAGTGTAGGAATCCAGGTTGCTTGATTTTTATTCTAGTTTTTCTGACAGACTACTTCCAAGGTAAAATATTAGTTGTATATCAGAAAGAGACCTGAAACCCTAATGCTCGTCCTGATCCCAGCCCTAAAGCTAGCCCTAACCCCAAGAATAGATTGGAAGAACACATACTAACACGTCAGCAGTTCCTTCCTGTGTCTGTTCTTCATTCCTTTACTCTTGTCTGTTTTCTAGGTTCTCAGGCATGAGTAGAGAACTGAGAAGAAAGGGGACTGGGGTAGAGGTGGGAGAAGCAGGGAGAGAGCCAGCAACACAAGGTGACCCTGGGTCCCAACCTCACCTCAGGAGAGTCAAAAGCGTCTGTGTGCTCTGGCTCAGGAGAGCAGGATGAAGAGATAGTTCACAAGTGATTTCATCCTAAGGAACTGTCTTGGGAAGCAGGTGATTAGGGAGTGCAGAGGTTCGAAAGTGTATCTTTTCCTCAGCCTCCCCATGCAGAGGACACAAAACAGTTCTTATTAGGAATTTAAAAAATCTCATTTACCACAATAAGTAAAGGCACTAAAAAAAAAACAAAAACCCTGACTCATAAAAATGTAACTCCATCCCCACCAAAGGAGTCATTTAGAAAGAACTTCTCAGCATCCTCTTAACTGGGTAGGAGGAAGCAGGGATTTCTGCCTCACAGATGCAAATACTACTTCTGCAGGATGCAAAAGGACTCCAGGGTGGAGAGTATCTGTGAAAAGGTCAGTGGAGCTTGATGACTGGTTGCCATGGAAACTGTTTCAATCATGGAACAGAAATCCTTCCTTCAAGAAGCCCTTTGCCTGCTGCCAAACGCAGCAGTCTTCCCCTGAGGCATTTTGTTGTAGAAATGAAATCCTTCCAGCTCCCTCCACTTTTCTTTATGAGTCTAACAAGAGGTTGGGAGGAAAGAAAGAAAGAAAGAAAGAAAGAAAGAAAGAAAGAAAGAAAGAAAGAAAGCTAGCTAGCTACATGAAAGAGACCTCTGAACATGAGGCTATGCTGGCAATTTTTTAATCAGAAGAGAATATTGAAGGCAAAGAATGTCTTTAATGAATAAGGACTGCTTAGTTACTTTGGAATCTACCCAATCTAACTTCAGTGTCACAGAACCGAAAGCAACTTTTACTTGCCTTTTTTTTTTTTTTTTTTTTTTTTTGGTTTTTCGAGACAGGGTTTCTCTGTGTAGCCCTGGCTGTCCTGGAACTCACCCTGTAGACCAGGCTGGCCTCAGAACTCAGAAATCCGCCTGCCTCTGCCTCCCTAGTGCTGGGATTAAAGGCGTGTGCCACCACGCCCGGCCGCCTTTTTTTTTTAGAACCATCTGCCCCTAATCCATAAAAATAAATACCCCCAACCAAACCAAGGCAATCCCCCAAAGATATGCTATGTAGTCTCCTTTTGTGTGTTGACCGTTGACATTAGACATTTTGTCAAGAATGTCACAGGAATGACTTTTGAAAGGGCCTTATTTTTTGTGTACAGCAGGGTCAGGAACAATCAAAACTGGCAGAAACTTAGAGGTAGGGCAGTTCAATGCTTTATAGAACTGCCCTGCTGAGGATTATTTGAGTGTTTGTGGGTGTGTATATATTATTTGGAGGTACTCACTGGACTCACACAACTCTTTCTAAAGGTAAGATGAAGGAGAGCAGAGGAGTAAAGATGACAAGGATCTAATTCAGAGTGAGCCAGGATGCTGCCTAGCAGCAACAGTAAACTAATAGAGTTACCAGTTTAGGGCTTTGCATTTAGCCAGCACATGGTTTGACATCAACAGTTCTCAACGCTAGCAGCATCTGATGGGGCCTGAGCTTTGGGTGTTTCTCAAGTTTCTGACCCAAGTGTGCAGTCTGAGCTGAGAGTGGCTGGTTGTAAGGACCAGGCTTTTGCTGGAGAATGAGATATCCCCTCCTCCCCCCAGGACATGATCCACATATGAGCAACCTTCTGTATTTTCTTTCCCTAATAATTATATCAGATCTCTGCCACTCTGAATGATCACCAAAGGTTGTTAGATATACTATTTGAATCAGAAGAAGACAAAACAGAACCCAGGAGAGCTGACATGGAAGCAAACCTGAAGCTGCCTTCTAGAGTAAGCAGCTATTTAAGAATTCCTGCTGCATTCTACACTTTAAAACAAATAACTGGCCAGGCAGTGGTGGTATACAACTTCAATTCTAGCACTCATGAGGGGAGGCAGATGAATCTGTGAATTTGAGGCCAGCCTGATCTAGAGTGAGTTCTAGGACAGCCAGGGCTACACATAGAAGAAAACTTGTCTTGAAAAACCAACAAAACAAAACTCCCCAAACCAACCAACCAATCAACCAACCAACCAACCAACCAACCAACCATCCACCACCACCACTACCAACAACAACAAAAATGAACAATCGAATACTCTTGGATATGTTCAAAGGCTCAAATTGAGGGTAGTGCCGCAAAAGTAACAGCCCAGAACCTCCACCCACTCCGTGTTGTGGAACTGGGCTCACCTGGCACATGCTATTATGCGCTTGTATCCAGAGACACTGAGCCTGGAGTGGCTGGATGCTGGCAGTCAGAGAAACACACAAACACATTACAAAGTGGGAAGTAAATATTTCTTTTAAAAGTTGTTTTGGAGAATGTTCTGATAGAATTGTTAATGAGAAAGTCTCTAAACATACTTAAACATGATTTGTGATCTGGGAGTTGGCATCTGTGGAGACTTTAAAGCTATCGACCCCAGCAGAATGTCTCCATTGCTGGAGAAGTGCTCTGCTCTCAAATCTCTCACCCCCGCCCCCAGGAGGTAAGTACATGTGGGCAACATTTTTGAGAAATCTGGAAAGAAGATGGAGAGAAGAAGAGAGTTGCATCTGCTAGTGTAGAAGTTTCCTGAAGGAACAGGCCCAAGTTATGGACAAGGAAGGTATCAGAGAGCATTGTGACCCTGGAGCAAAGATCAGAGGAGGAGGGCAGGAGCGTACAGGTGATCTTGGCTTTGGACACGGACGTGCGGGCTGATTAGCAAAGGCTCGGGAAGGTTGTGTATTTGAAGAAAGGTGGGGAAGCACATTTTTAAAAAGACCATAAGTACTAGAGAAACAGCAAGGACAAAGTGGGTGGGGTGGGGTGGGGTGGGGTGGAGATGAATGACGTTATAAAGAAATCCAGGAGAGAAAGGTTTCTTGAAATAGAGTCCTTACACAATGAAATGGCAATCCGAAGTCAAAGCAACCCTGAGCCTTACAACCTGCTACATTCAGTACAACCTGCTACATTCTTTAAAAGCACCAATTACAAAATAGCAATACCAAATGCATACAGTTTAGTTGCTCTATCATTTGATAGTCATTTGTAATGGTAATTACAATAGTATGTAAAATTATTATATCTATTATAATAAATGTCAGTAATGTTACTTGGATGCCACACTGATTAACTAGATGAAGAAATTTTGTGTTTGTGTTTTTGTTTTGTTTTGTTTGTTTGTTTTGCACAAGCACATGTTTCCTAATTAGGAACTTTCCTTACTTGGCGTTTTTTACTGTGTAGCTAAAACACTGCACACATTAAGTGCCTTACCTTCAACATCTTGGGCATCAATTTTCAAGTAAAAGCTGCAAAATTCCCCAGAGACACTAGTTTTCTGAACCACGGTTTTTACCTGTGTTGGGATACAGAAACAAGAAGATTCCATGTAAAATGGGAAGATGGAAAGGCTGTTGGCAGGACTGTGGCAGAGACGGGAGGACTGGCGGCTTTGGTGCCTAGCACAAACGGTGCATGTGCGTGAGTCAATGACTCCACAGTTCAAACAAACACGAAGAACCAGAAAAACCCAAATGATGACTCTTGGCCAAGCACGGTCTAATGCTAACAGCCTCCTCTGCAGGCTAGCTCCTTGGGCTAATACCCTACTCTGCAGGCCAGCTCCCTGGGCTAACACACCTCCCTGCATGCAGCAGGCCAGCTCCCTGGGCTAACACATCTCACTGCATGGAGGCTAGCTCCCCAGGCCTGCAGATTCACTTCTTACTCTACTCTCAGCTAGCCTAAGAAGAGCTGACTGCTCTACACACTTTCGAGGCAAACAAGTCCCTGTGAACATTTGGATGAGTAGGATACTGTCAGAAATAGATATACTGAGAGCAACAAGAACTGAAGGGAAACCAGACAACCCACGATCCTCCGAGCCATCTATAGATAGTCCTTCAAGCAACAAACATGCAAAAGGTGGGAGGGAGCATAATCAGAAGCATCGATTTGATTTCTGCTCAGAGTGGGCAACTCTAAGCTGTGTGGACACACACAAAGAACAAAGAACATCAACCCCTAAAGATACCAAGTAAATGAAACAACAATGTTAGACAATACAACACACATGTCATGCACCTCACGAACACACACACACACACACACACACACACACACACACACACACGCACACACAACCATAAAATTTATAGAGCTCATGCTATGTAACAATGTGGATATTTTCTAAGTTGCCTTATGTATATATGTATCTTTGTTAGGGAAATTTTTCATTGTGCAAACATCTTGGAATATATTTATACAAACTAAGATAGTATGACATCACTAGCTGTTGTAGTCTTACATGACTGTAATATAGGTAGCCATTTGTTGGCAGAAATGTCACAATGCTGTCACAATGCAGTGCATGATATATGCAAAATATAAAATTTCCCACAAATTCATGGAGGGTATGAAGTCAAGGACCATCAGTTATTATCTAAAATAAACCATGAGAATGGTAAAGATATCAAAAAGAATTAAATAAATGACTGTGACTTTGAGTATTTTTTTCCATGTTACCTAGACACACAGCTTTCTTCTGCACCAGCCAGATACTCACATATACTGTGGCCAAGCCACTGCTGTAGCCTGTGCTGACAACAAGGTCATCATTGAGAGGTACCTGGAGGGATGGACAGAGAAATCATGCTTTCATTCTTTATTTGAGAGAGCCAAGAAGAAAGTTGGGGCAGCGGGGGCTTGCCAGTCTCCTCTCTTGGATCTTGTGAAATTAAGTGGATGACATTGAAGATCTGCACACAGCAGGCTCTAAAAGATGCTATGACTTCTCACCCCTGCCTTTCACCTGTAACAGGATGCTCCTCTCCTTAGCAAGCCAACTAAAGCAACAAGCAGAGGTGTGTGTGTTTGTGTATAATATCTATATATTCTATGTAAAATATGTATAAATTATATATTTACAAAGATATATAAATATATATTCTATATAAAACTAGATGTTCGGGGCTGGAGAGGTGGCTCAGTGGTTAAGAGCACTGACTGCTCTGCACTCACATACATAAATAAAGTAAATAAAAATGGAAGAGAGGTGCAATCAGGAGGTGGTAGAGGACAAGACACATAGTGTGGCCACTTCAGGGCCTGGCATCTTGGTGCTTATGAAAACAGACCCCACTGGCATGTGAGATGCTGAGTCTTGAACTAGAAAGAACAAAAGAAATTTGTTCACTTAGAAAGGGAAATAAATACCTGGTCTCACAATGAATATTTATGTGTCTTATGTATCTATAATTAATGAACATCTAGGTTTTTTTGGGTTTTTTGGGGTTTTTTTAAAGATTTATTTATTTCTTATTTATATGAGTACACTGTAGCTGTCTTCAGACACGCACTAGAGTGCATTGGACCCCATTACAGATAGTTGTGAGCCACCATGTGGTTGCTGGGAATTGAACTCAGGACCTCTGAAAGAGTAGTCAGTGCTCTTAACCACTGAGTCATCTCTCCAGCCCCTCTTTTCCACTTCTTGATGGTACATCGTCTTTGCTTCTGACTGGCTTGTTGGTATTTAAACTCCACTCAGATGCCTGACCCTAAGCCCCTGGAACTCTACCCCAAGCCTCTGGCCACCCCACATAATCCTGCTGAAAATCTATGCTTGCTGTTCTTCTTCCCACTCCCCGAGAGAAAAGTAAAGACACAGATTCAACTAAACAATCGTCCTCCCTAGAGACACTCTATCACCCACCTGTTCAGTAGTTCAGAGACATTACTTTGATCATGGCTGAAGACTCAGCCCCCACTCCCTCCGCACTCGCCTCCTTCATTTCTCTTTGCCTGGCACAATGGTGCAAAATGGGTTTGGTGCACATTCAAGTTTGCCAATCTTTTCCTTCAAATTTTAGTAAACCCAGGGAAATAGATCACCTTTCCTATTCTCCCTGACAGGATACAGCAGTGTTTACTCAGGGAATGAGTGCTTCTAGATGCCGTATGAGAAAAGCTTTAAAAGAGTCTAGGAAATGCTGTGCACTGTACCCCATCTCTGTCCCGCTACCTCTCAGAGTCACTAGGAAATGCTGTGCACTGTACCGCATCTCTGTCCCGCTACCTCTCAGAGTCACTAGGAAATGCTGTGCACTGTACCCCATCTCTGTCCCGCTACC
>LR749805.1:1477362-1637524 GCA_902729485.2 Mus minutoides
TATTTAGATACATGTGCATTCACAGGCTAGCCCTTTACATATTTAGATACATGGGCATTCACAGGCTAGCCCTTTACATATTTAGATACATGTGCATTCACAGGCTAGCCCTTTATGTATTTAGATACATGTGCATTCACAGGCTAGCCCTTTACATATTTAGATACATGTGCATTCACAGGCTAGCACTTTACATATTTAGATACATATGCATTCACAGGCTAGCCCTTTACATATAATAATTGCCCTTACACTTTGGGATTATTTATGTGTGAAATCATACCTACCACTACTAGGAAGCAAAAGCATTTTAGAACATCAAGTTTTATCTTAATAGTATTTTAGTAGGAACCTTCTCAAGATGTTGTCTACAATGCATTGCTTCATTCCACAAAGAATTTTAATACTAAAGAAATCCAACTCAGCCAGGCAGTGGTGGCACATGCCTTTAATATAATATATTATAATATATAGCATAATATAATCTATAATATATTATTAATATATATTAAACAAATATATACTTATTTTTATATTTTATAACATATGTGACATGTAATTGTTGTATAATTATATAATTAATTATATGATAAATTCTATCTAATATGATTGTATAAAATATAATTATATATTATTTATATTATACATAATATTTAAATGCTATTATAAATATTATTATAGATGTTATAAATACATTTATAAATATGATAGATTATAAGTATAATATGTAATGTATAATAGATGATTATAAGCAAATATATTAACAATAAAATTAATAATAAATGCAGAGGAAATAATAATTTACTAATATAAATTATATATATTAATAAATCATTTATTAATTCCTTCTTGCTTGTTTACAATTAGATATTCAATATTCATTTCCTAAGAAAAACATTCATTGAAAGAAATCATGCTACACTTTAAAGAATACTGGTCATAGAATCTGTGGGCCTCAGCTTTCCTTTATGACCCTAAATAAGATAATAATAATAATAATAATAATAATAATAATAATAATAATAATAATAGGAATCCCTAATTCCTTGAAAATGCCCTATTTAAATCAGAGAAAATTGTAGTTGGGAGATGCTCAGTCGGAACAGTGCTTGCTGTACAAGCTTAAGTACCTAAGTTTGGATTCCTAGTAGCCATGCAGATGTAGGAGTCTGCATTCCCAGCATAGGAGAGGCAGGGCAGGGACATAAGATCCTGGGGTCACGTCCCAGCAGCAAATCAGGGAGCCCCACACTCAATGAGAGATCCTGTCTCAAAAAAGATGGAGTGGGGAGTGACTGAGGAAGAATCCCAATATGGACCTCTTGCCCCCACGTGTGGACAGACATCCATGTAAATATGTGCTCTCACCTATGTGAACACATTCATATGCCACATATACATATATACATGCATACCTATACATACAAACACACAAAGTAATTAGAGAAAACAAATCTGTTGCTGGGGTATTATTCAGCTCCAATGACAAGTTAAAAACATCAACATGCATTAAAATTTGAAAAACCAAATAAATACCAAATAAGCCTCACCCATAGAAGCCAATAAACATAATATTTATTCAATGCCATATTTGTTTTTTAATTAAATTTATTTATTCACTTTACATCTCCATATCAACCCTGCCTTTCTTTCCAGTACCCCCATGAAGATCTTCTCCCCATTCCACCCTCCCCTTATCTTTTACCCCACACACATCAAGTCCCTGCAGGACTAGGTTCATCCTTTCCCACTGAGGCCAGACAAGGCAGACCATTTAGGGGAACAGGATCCACAGGCAGGCAGACAGGCAGGCAGGCAATATATTCAGGGACAGCTTCTTCAGTTAGCTGTTGGGACACCAGTATAAAGACCAAGCTGCTTATATGTCACATATGTGCAGGGGGCCTAGGTCTAGTCAGTCCTTGTTTTTTGGTTGGTGATTCAGACTCTGGGCACCCCCAAGGGCCAAGGTAAGTTGACTCTGTTGGTCTTCCTTCTCCTCTTCAGGTCTCTCAGTTCTTTCCCCAACTCTTCCATAAGACTCCCCAAGCTCCATCTAATGTTTGGCTGTGAGTTTCTGTATCTCTTTCCCTTGGTTGCTGGGTGGAGCCAGGGGACACTTATGCTAGGCTTCTGTCTGTAATCATAACGGAGTATCATTAATAGTGTCAGGGTTGGTTCTTGTCCATGGGAAGGGTCTCAGTTTTAGTCAGTTATTCTTTGGCCATTCCCCCAGTCTCTGTTTATCTTTGTCCCTACACTTCTTGTAAGCAGGACAGTTTGGGTGGAATGTTTTGTGGGTGGATTACTGTCTTTATCCCTCCACTGAGAGTCCTGCCTGGCTGGAGGAAGTGTCCACTTCAGGATCCATAATCCTCCCTGCTAGGAGTCTTAGCTAGAGTGGCTCCCATATGGTCCCCAGTCAATGTCATGTTCTTAACTATGTTCATGGGTTTTAATTTTAAAACATCTAGACATGTCCTGATGCCTGTTTTCTAGAATCACCTTGAAGCTCTTGAAGCCTATTGGATGAAGGAAGAAGTTCTTATGAATGTAGAGTTTGTTCCAAATATTCTCTAAAAATAGTTGGTACTTAGTGTCAGCTGAGTAGCCAGGCAAATCATCCAGTAAATATCTATTATTTCCTAATTAAAAAATAATCAAAAGTAAAATCAGAAATGTGTCATTCCCCTTGTTTGTTTTCTTAAATACAATATATAAATGAGAGTCCTTAAGGTTTTGAGAATATTAAGAAAGTCCTTTAATTCTGAAACATCTAGTAAGGCTGACACAGAAAGAAGATTTCAACTTTTAGTGACTGTGACAGAATCATCGCACTTTGTCATCCAGAGGCCAACCGGAGACACTTAATCTGGGGCTCTTGTCTGAAACTCCAGAGGAGCACTCTTTCCAGTCTGCATAATGAGCTGCCTATGGTTTCCTGGGGCCTTGACTCTGGCCAGGTGATGTCTGCTGGGTGCTATAGTGTTTCCAGTTACGGGGGGAAAAACAACAGACTTTTCATCTGGACGTTACAAGTCGTCTGCCTTTCAACTCTTAGTTGCAACTAGGACATGAAAACCGTGTTCCTTCATATGGGGTTGCAAACTCCTGCAGATTCCCCTGACTGCTCCACTGGGAGTCCCCGTGCTCAGTCTGATGGTTGGCTGGATGACCCAATAGGAAGAACAACAATATCAACCAATCAGACCCCCTAAAGCTCCTAGGGAACAAACCACCAACCAGAGAGTACACATGGAAGGACCCATGGCTCTAGCTGCTTATGTAGCAGAGGATGGCCTTTTCTGGTATCAATGGGAGGGGAGCCCTTTGGCCTATGGAGGCTTGGTGCCCCAATGTAGGGGAATGCCAGGACGGTGAGGTAGGAGTGGGTGGTTGGGTGGGTGGGGGGAGCACCCTCATAGAAGCAGGGGGAGGAAGAGGGATGGGGGTTTGTGGAGAGGAAACTGGGAAGGGGGATAACATTTGAAACGTAAATAATAAATAGAATAACCAATTTTAAAAATGAAGACATTTAGAGAAGGCTGGGGGGTGGGGGAAGAAAACTGCTTTTCTTAGAAATTACCCATATTTGGCAAGGTTCTGATAGAAAATGTCATACTTACGATTGATTGACAAATGGATGTGCTTAAAGGTGCTATCAGCTAGGACCTGGTGTGCCATGTCACAGCAGAGAGTGAAGGCTTTGACACAGATCGGGCCTATCTTCACACGGGCAGCTCGCTGCACACAGGTCTCACGTAGGTCATATCTGGCCCCATCGTAACAGCATTTCTTTATCATTGGATGTTTGTATTTAGAAGCTGAAATGGTAGACACACACATGTCCTTATCCCACATATGCATGACATCTCAAGCTTGAGCATTTTACAGCGACTTTCTCTGCCATCAAAGACTCCCTCCCCAAATGTCTTTGTGGAAAACAAGTCTTTTAGATAGTTTTAGGCATGTAAGTAATAGAGAACTGCTCCAGGTTAAGGATATGGTCAATAACATCCTGAATTCGAGAATGTTTTTAAGGGGTGAATTAATCCTTTACATCTGCCTTTATTCCTACCCGCTGCATTGGTGAAAGCCCATGTCTTATTTTCCCTGGTCCTTTGAATGCCGTAATCACAGTGGCTTACGGCTTCACTGAGCTGGTACAGTACCTTGTTCTTTTATCTTCTGTTGCAGACACTCTGTTGGCTGAAGAAGACACATGCCATGTGCTTCTTCTGTGAGGGAGAGAATGAATAGGGTAGGAGCATTCAGGGTCAGCATTCAGGCTCAGTGTTAAAAATTGATCTTGTCCCCACCCCCACCCCCCAGGATCAACTCTCAGCGCTCTGATCAACTTGGAGTTAGTTCATCATCGGTTTATGTAACCACTTAACTCGCCCATAATTGTTTACTTTTCCTAAAACCATAAGCCTAGAGGGGTCTCAGGAAACCAGGCTCCCTTGAGGACTGCACCACATCTATTAAGAAGAACATGGATCTACAGAGGCTGGCTGGCTTCCTTGGGGCTAGCAGGCAAGCTGACCGCAGACTCCTGGACAGCTACCTAAGCGGCAGAGTACCTTGCTTTTCCACCTTGGGTTGCAGATCAATTGTGGGCATTACCGATACTCTGTAAGCTTTATCTGTGAGGGAAAGAAGGGAGTGGCGAAGACATCAAATCTTTCTAAAACAGTCACATGACAGTATTCTACCTACATTGTGGTGACCCTCTGACAACCCGTAACAACCATTAACTGCCCAGACCTATACCCAACCAGCACTTCCCATAACCCTGGCAGGGTGCACCATCTGCACCGGGGAGTGGTTTGTATCAGCTACATTACTGAAAAGGATTACTGGGGGAGGGCACCTAACTTTTTATAAATAAGTTGAAATGGCCAAGGATTACCGTGTTCTTTAACTTCAAAGTATGTGGTTCCAGTTGTTGAAGCACCTTCTCTGTACTTAGCTTTGACTGTCCATCTACCGTGCCTGTGAAAGCCAAACTGTTGAAATCATAGAGGGTACCGGATAGTCTTAGTTACCAAGAGTCAATCTAATAGTTTCTATTTGAGGAGGTGAGAATATATGTACATGATTGCACAGCGTGTGTGTGCAGACCGACACGGACACACACACACACATACACACACACACACCCTAAGTAAAAGTTTGGAGGAAAGGTTTTTAAACAATAAGTAGACATATCAGAACATTTCAAAGATGACAGAGATTGTTTAACAATTAGTTTTTCATATAGTATTCTTTTCCCACATATTTTATTTTAATATAGCGATCTTGGTTTGAGAGCTGATGACAAGTTCAGAATTTATTTAATCCAAGAATGTGTAAATTAGCCGGGCATGGTGGCGCACACCTTTAATCCCAGCACTTGGGAGCCAGAGGCAGGCGAATTTCTGAGTTGGAGGTCAGCCTGATCTACAGAGTGAGTTCCAGGACAGCCAAGACTACACAGAGAAACCCTGTCTTGAAAAACAAACAAACAAACGAACAAACAAACAAACAAAAGAATGTGTAAGTTAAATCCACAATATAGTAAAACATTGCAAATAATGTCTCCAGAAAGATGGCATGCCTGTGATGAAATTCAGACCTCATATGAACAGAATTCTCTCTGGAAACCAGTACAGCTTGTTTAAAGAGTAAAGTAACCCGGCCAGCAACCTTCATTCAAAACTATTTAGTGAGCACTTCGCTGAGGTCAGAAACACACACAGACAGAAAAAGCACAGACGTCAGAGTGGACAGTCCACTCAACTCAGAGTTTCACAATTCGTTCCTAGCATGCTTGATTCAGACAAGTTAATGCCTTCTCCTTTGGGAAAGGAGAAGAATACTATCTACCATGCAGATAGATGATGTGATCAGTGGAAGTGAACATCAGGGTTACCATGACGATCATCAGCAGTTTAACAAGAATCTAACCAAGTCCCTATCAGTAAAATAAGCAATACAGACAAGGGCCTCACCCTTAGGGAGTTTACAGTCTAGTGTTGGTGGGGGAGGAGTGCGGGGGGGGGAGTAAAGAGAGAGAGAGAGAGAGAGAGAGAGAAGAGGGAGAGAGAGAGAGAAGAGGGAGAGAGAGAGAGAAGAGGGAGAAAGAGAACAAGACATAGAGATAAAAAGAACAAAATTCAAAGGTAGAGAGTAAAGAGGACATTACATCACATCCAGGGATGGTATTTGTGCAAAGTATTGTTTTCCCATGTCCTGAAGAAGAGAACAGTAAGAGATAGTGTAAAAGACAGTGCATTTTTTGCAAAGAGGACAACATGTGCCAAGCTGCTGAGGCAGGAGTGTAGCCATGATGCGTCCCAATAATCTGCTATGGAACAGCTGGCATGAGGAGAAATCTAGGACATAAGAATAGTAATTATATAACAAACTTAATTCTGCACTAGGGAATCTGTGGTATTTAAAGAAATTCTATAATTTTAAAATGTTCCCACTTCAGTCCATGAGTTTAGTCCATGAGTTTAGGAGAAATGTTTTCAAAGTCTCCTAAAGAGGACAGAGGGAAGGTGACTGGAAAGCAGCTCTGCTGTAAGTTTACATCATGCATTTCTCAGTGCCTTGGCCTCACATCCTGCTCTGTGTTCCTTGATTTCTATTTGGGATCTTGCTCTCTTGTTGTGGTTTACACGTACCAGGGGTGCTCATTAAATATGCATTTCATCAGCTCTTGTATGAAGATGGTCTTAAATCCTTGCATATGAGTCCAAAAAGCACAAAGTTTCCTGCGCGCACACACACACACACACACACACACACACACATACAGAGACACTTTCACACACATTTCTATTAAACCAAATCTCTGTACTGTCTAGGCAAAAGTGCCCTTCTGCTAGACTGTAACCAACCCCCCCCCCCCCCCACTGGCCTATAGATGGATGCTCTGCTAGGTTCCTTTAGAGATAGCTCTAGATGGTTTTGTTGAAAAATAAAAAAGGATTACTTAAAAATTCTTTTCTCGCTGGGCATGGTGGCGCACGCCTTTAATCCCAGCACTTGGGAGGCAGAGGCAGGCGGATTTCTGAGTTTGAGGCCAGCCTGGTCTACAGAGTGAGTTCCAGGACAGCCAGGGATACACAGAGAAAACCTGTCTTGAAAAACCAAACCAAAACAAACAAATTCTTTTTTCTTCTAAACTTTTATTTCTCTCTATATAAATGGAGAATGGATGGGAAAAATTTGGAACCTTTTCTGTCTGTATGTCTGTATGTCTGTATGTCTGTATGTCTGTATGTCTGTCTGTCTGTATGTATGTATGTATGTATGTTCATTTATTGAAACAAGGTTTTGCTATGCTTCCCAAACTGGCTGGTAAAGCCTACATTCAAGTGATCTGCTTCCCTCAGTATCCTGGGTAGCTGAGATTCTGGTATGTTGGAGCTGTGCTATAGTTTCTGGGATTCATTTTTGTTTTGTCAATAATTGGCCTAACTGTTACAATACTTTGAGAGGTCTCACATGTCCACGTCTGTGCTGTCCTTTGTCAGCAGTAGGTGGCTCCATTGCATTACCTCTGCCTGTTAACAGAAGGTCCAGGTTATTGTCAGAAAAGTTTTACATACTTGGGATTAGAAGGAATCTCGAAGTCAGGAAAAGAGGCAATCCCGGTGAGATTATTTCCCTCTATTGTGCCAACTTTGGACCCTTCAGGATCCTGTGGGGAAACAAAACAAAACAACAAGAAAATTCACCCCTGCCTTAGTTCATTATTTGTTGTTATCAAAGAATATCTGGTGCCAGGTAAGCTTTAAAGAATAGAGATTTATTTCGTCCCACAATTCTGGAAGCTAGAGTTGAAAGAAGCCCATGCTGGACAGTAGAGCCATGCGGCTTCAACTCTGGATGGAAAAACATAAGGGCAAGCAAGCGTTTATGGAGTTAGGGCTCTCCCACAAGAATAGCCCTTCTCAGTCTGTGCGGAAAGTGCCGCAAGACTAAGTAAATACTTACTATGAAAGTTAAGACTGTTTCTCTGGTGACCAGCTCTAAGTCATCATTCACAGAGTAGACACGAACCTTTACTGCAGGAATAAGTCATATCATCAAAAACCTTGTTAAACAAAGACTAATCTAATTTTTGAAACAAGCACCTTCAGGGTGTAAATGATCTAAAATACACTGGATGGCATTCTTGAAGATGAATAAAATAATATATATTTTTAAACATCTTTAATGAGATAAAAAGCTATATAATCTATAGATAAAACACATTCAAAAGAAAATGGTTGTAAACATATACATTACTAAAGATTCTTTCATTTTAAAGCAAATCCTTATGAGTTACTTCTACAGAATAAGATAGTTTATGAAAATACTCATGTAAAACATGAGTATTGCTGAAAACATGTATATAGTAGAGAATTACTTAGGTCTGTAATTAGGCCACCATTTATTAGGAATTTCATAATATCAAAAGAGAGAGATCTACTGTGGGTTATATGAAAGCATTCAACACTACCTTCCCTTAGGGCTGAAGAATTTACTGGGACATTGGCAGTTAGGTTCAGATAGCATACATCCTCCCAATTATAAACACTAGAAAGGCTTCAAATTAGCTCTTCCTGCAAAGTTACCATGATCATGTGATTAGACTGTATTTGTGCACACGTGAAGAACATGTGATTGTTCTTTCCTCTTTAAAAGAATAGTAGCAACATCTCAGAACTGCTAGTTTCCTTGGCTATGCTAGGCAAGCATTCTGTCACAGGAACACATCACTAAACCTTTGTTTGCTGGCTAAGTAGCCCAGGTTAGCCTATGATTCATAACCCTCCTACATCTGCCTCTCATGTTGTAGGGTTATAGCCACACCTTGACACCATACCAGACCTTCTAGTTTTTAAATTTTGTATGTGTATCAAAGCTTATTTATTCTTTAATTTGCTTTCTTATTTTTATACTTTAAAGATAGCGTCACAGAAAAAACGTTAGTAGAACCTTGGCATATATATAGTTTTTTTAATCTCGGACACTGCATTTTTAAATCTCTACAAGTTTGAATTTGAGTCCTTAACATATCTTCTTTCTCTGTTTATTGTGTTCAATATTTCTTTAATATTTTGATGTTTTGAGAGTTACAAGCATGAGTACTATAAATGCATTATTTCTACCCCTTCCTATCACACACACACACACACACACACACACACACACACACACACACACACTATACTATGTCCCTCCTATGTACATGTGTTTAGGACTCAGGATTGGATCAGCTATCGGGGGCTCATCCTTGGATAAAGCTGACTCTTCTGATCCCATCAGCTGTTGGCTGCCTGCCTACCTACAGTTCTTCATCTAGGATTGAGGTCTTTTAAAATTTTCCTCATCAACTGCTCAGAGATTACATGACCATGGGATGCCCAGTCCCGAATGGTACATCTAAAACACAATCCTCTACCTACGATTCAGGACACATTGTGGACCAGAAGGCGGAGTGCCTCTGAAGTCTCAGTAATGTGGCTGCCTAAACTGCAAAACTACATAGTGGAACTTCTAACTCAGCTCTTTGGCGACACAGTGACACAAGTTCATTCTTCAAGGGTTTTCAAACCATTTCACAGCCAAGTCTTGATACACACACAGCCACACAGCCACAGCCACAGCCACACACACACACACACACACACACACACACACACACACACACAAAAATAAAAATAGTACCACAAATCCAAAGCCATTTCCACTCTTCATCGGTACTGAGTAAACTCTTCAAAGAAGGCCCATTAAAACTTATTTCACCAAAGTAACAAGGTAAAATTTATGATCAGTAAGTCCCCACACCCTGCTCTCTCTTTCCTTCCATGTCCTCCACTTCAAATTCCCCCTCCTGACTGGGGGCAAACCCACCTTCCCTGTCCAGTTATTAAGAACTGTTAGCAGCGTGTGGCAAAAGCTAAGATCACGGGTCCTGAAGTTCCAAACTGTGGTCCCTCTCATTGCTGGCTTCCTCTGTTCAGGGTTAGCTTGACCTTTGCATTTTAGCTAATTAGTAAAACAGGAACACTGCCTCAACTGAGTACTCACGGATACAAAGAAACAGTTTCCAGGAGACTCAGCACAAAAGAAGTAACAGATGTTTACATTATCATTATTATTTCAATGACTATTATTTGCATAGTTTCTAACCTAGCTTTTCATTAACTTAGAAATATTAACCTTAGCGTATCAGAGGCAAGATCAATAAAATCTATATGTCGAAGATGTGACGTATTAAAATGCCTTCTGTGTGCCAGACAGCCAGTGTACTTTGTGTAGGAGTGGGGAGATACAATTGCGTGAGTTTCCAGGTGCATGGTTGCTACAGAGGACACTGTGGCTTTGGAGAGAACAAGAGGGCTGAGCGAGTCGTGGAGTCCTTGCCTAGGATGTAGGAGGCCCTGGAGACAGAGTGCGAAGATGTGAGTGGGGGTGGGGTGGAGGGTGGCCGGGCAAGCTATCACTACAGGGTCCTGTAGGGATCCCTCTGTAAGGATGGAGCTGCAGGAGGTAACTGAGGCAAAGGAAGGGTTAAGGATGTTCTATGCAGAGGTGACAGCACATTGCACCACTTCCATATGGATGAGAAAAGGGCAGGAAAAGCAATTGAGCAGAGGTCAGATTGACCTGAGTCCACAGTTGGGGCGGGGGCACAGTAGATGAGGGAGTTGAGGAAGAGGTCAGGGCACAGGTTACAAAGAACTGAAGGACTTTCAACAGTATTCTAAGGTCCTTCATCCTAGGAAGCCTTGGAGACTCAAGTCTTTTTTTTTTTTTTTAAGTAATTCATTCATTTTTATTTTATGTACATTAGTGTTTTGCCTACATGCATGTCTGTGAGAAGGTGTCAGATCCCCTGGAACTGGAGTTACAGACACTTGTGAGCTGCCATGTGGGTGCTGGGAATTGAACCTGGTCCTTTGAAAGGGCATCCCATGCTCTTAAACACTAAGCCATCTCTCCAGCCCTGAGACTTAAGCCTTTATTCAAAGATGTTTAAGCTGATAATCCTTCATGCATCTTTACATTACATACATCAATAGGATAAAGGATTTTAGAATATTCTTATAGGCATATATATATATATATATATATATATATATATATATATATATATATATATATATATATATACCAAACCATCTCATATACCAAACTGTCTTGTTGGGGTCAGAGCAGTAGTTTTGGCAATGACATTCTGGCTAAGCTGGTGGCAACATCTTCACCCTGTCTAGGTCTTTGTTTGCCCAGCCAGTGTAAGCGGTGCTCTTTCTGAGTGGTGTGGTGGCTATCATACAGCTCCAGTCTACCTCACTACTGACATCATCAGCGTCCACCAAAATTAGGAGATATCTACTATACAGAAGGTTAAAAAAACAGAATAAAGCAAAACTGGGTAGTCCTGCCTGCCATTGTTGGTCCTTGCCCCAGATTACCATTGATGAAACATCCCTGCTTCCTCTTGTCACATGCGGACCTTGCATAAATCCATCTCTAACTCTGGATTAGAAGCTAGTGATAACAAGTGTTGGGTGAAAAAAACCCCAGAATATTTTATAAACAATGTCGACATTTTTCTATGTCTTATTTTTAGTTCTTTGGGGGGGGGGGCAGGAACAGGTTTTCCTCAGTCACAGCGTTCATGGCTTCTGTCAGTTCCCTCTAACACTGAAAACATGAAATCATGCTTGAGAGACGCTTTCTTAGGTGGATAAACATAGAAAATCAGCATCTAGACATTTCTATGGTGTACTTTAATCCCTGTGAAACACCTAATCCTCTTCTCTTGGATTTCGTTTTTCTAACATGATTGGCTATTGAACCCAAGAATTTTCTTAAATTTATTTATTTTATGTATATGAGTACACTATAGCTGTCTTCAGACACACCAGAAGAGGGCATCAGATCCCATTACAGATGGTTGTGAGCCACCATGTGGTTGCTGGGAATTGAACTCAGGACCTCTGGAAGAACAGTCAGTGCTCTTAACCTCTAAGCCATCTCTCCAGCCCCCAAGAATGTTTTATAAGCAAGATTTTAAGATAAATCACTTCCCATTGCCAAAATTGTATTTGTAATTATGTCTTCCATATTTTTGATGAACAATTTCCTTATCAAGGCAGATAAAATGATCATTAATTGTGTGATTTATTTAGCAATCCCTCTAAAAGTTAAAAATGAAAATGTTATTAGAGAGTGTAAACATCATTAGGATTTGAGTTTCTCTTAGGTAGAAATCGTCTCCACTCAGTCCAGATGTTAAAAGTTGCACATATTTGTGTCAATTTTTCTCTCCTGTGAAAGCATCATATACCCTACCAGGCTGTTGTGGAGTGTACACAGACTTGTCCGTTTGAACGAAGAGAGAGTCATTGTCATAGATGATTGGCACTATTTCTAATTTTGAAAAATGCTTTGACACGACTTCTAAATACGCATTTGAAAATGAGTTTTGTCCTTCAGACAACTGTTGGTCCTGAATCTGTAAGACAAGAACAAAATCCATCAATGGGAAAGTGTGACTGTAAAGTTGTAGTGTGTTGACCTAAATCATCATCATCATCATCATCATCATCATCATCATCATCACTATCATCATCTCATTAAGACTGAGCTTGAGTATTGCACCATTTTTTTTTAAAGAGGTTCACTTGGCTATAGAGATGGCTCCACAGTTAGAAGCACTGGATGATCTTCCAGAAGACAAAGGTTCAGTTCCCAGCACATACATGGTAACAGAAACTACCTCTGACTCCAGTTTCAGGTGATCCCATACCCTCTTCTGGCCTCTGTGGATGGTACCCCAAAATGCATGCAAGCAAAATACCTGTATACTTGAAATTAAGAAATAATTATGATCCAGGTGTAATGGTGCACACCTTTGATCCAAATACTCAGGAGGCAGAGGCAGGTGGATCTCTGTGAGTCTGAGGCCAGTCTTGTCTACAGAGTGAGTTGCAGGACAACCAGGGCTACATATTCACTTCTGGGTAAATTGTTTTCTCCATTCCCCCTGTGTAATATCCTGACTGATAGCTTGGACACTTGACATTACTTCACATGCGCCTGCAATTACAGTACAGATACATGTGTTCCAATCTCTGTGTGTGATTACATCATTACCTTTATATTCAGTGATATGGGAATTGAATATATTGACATAGATAATCAAAGAAAAGAAAGGTATTTCTATGACAATTTAGGGTTTAGAAATACGGGGTAAATTTAATTACTGAAATCAAGTGCTATGAGATTCTTTAAAAAAATTGAAAACAGTAAAAATCTATAGATTTTTCTGCTCTGGTATGTATTATAACTTCTATTATGGTTGTTGGCTTGGTTAGGGGACTCCTAACAGTCGGAGAGAGGCTGTCTCTGACTCTTTTGTCTGCTTTTGGGACCCCTTCCCTCCTACTGGGTTGCCTCTCCCAGCCTTGACATCTGAGGGCTTGTCTTATTGTATCTTGTTATACCATGTCTGGTGGATCTTCCTAGGAAGCCCACTCTCTTCTGAAGGGAAATGAAGGAGGGCTGGATCTGGAGGAGAGAGAGGTGGGAAAGAATGGGCAGATGGGGGGAGGAAGGAGATGTAGGGAGGGGAAGTGGCAGGCATATCCTGGTGCTGTGATGTCAATATGGGAGCCAGTTGTCAGGCATAGCTACTCTAGCACTCACAACATGGCTAGTGTCAGCGAGCAATTGAAGTATTATGTCAGCAGCACTTAATTGATTTAATATAAAGGCAAATGTGGCTGGTGGCTGCCACGCTTCACAATACAGTAGCTAAAGAAAGTAATAGTCGGGGGAAATGAACTTTAAATTTTTATAAACCTAGTAATTGAAAAAGTTTTTTCACATTCATTTTCAAGAGCATTAATGGAACAATTCCTATGTCTGGTTAGAATTTATTTCAAGCAATGTTTCTTAATTACGAGTCATAGTATATATTGCACACACACATAAACATATATATATATATATATATATATATATATATATATCACTTTCAAAGATTAAAAGATATGGACAATTCACATTGACATTTTGTTATTTACAATGAAATGAAAAATCATTTTCAATTTGAAACATATGTAAATATTTCATCTATATACTTGAATTAAGGAGAAATCTACTCCTATGGATTTCAGATATTTAAAAAACTAAAATAAGGACTAGAGGGGCAGCTCAGTGGTTAGGAGTGCTTACTGTTCTTGTGGGGGACCTGGGGTTTTCTTTCTCCACCTTCACATCAGGCAACTCGTAACCACCTGTAGCTACAGTTTCCAGGGAATCTGACTGGCCTTTCTAGCATCCGAGGACCAGCATGTACATGGAGCACATAAACTCATGCAGGCACATATCCAAACATACAAATAAGAAAAAAAATTAACTTAAGGATTCTAAAAATCAAAATAAAACCATAAAAACTTAAAAATGTTAGAAAACTCATCAACTCTAGCTTTAGAGCCTCTATAACATTTTTATTTTTGCTACCCTTATGACTTTCTCACTGTGGAGAAACATCAGTTTGTTTCTATGGAGCAACGGAGCCTCTTCTAAAGCTGACATTCTCTCATTTTTATGGATTTCTGTTTGAAAAGATGGGTTGCAAGTACTTTCCCAAGTAAATGCATTACATGGCTCTGGGATTTGAACCCAGGGCCTCGGGCATGCCAGGCAAGTGCTCAACCACTGCACTATATCCCCTGCCTGGAAATGTTGTAATAGAAGAAAAAGTCATTTGCATAAACTTGCTATTTCTTTCGCTGATTGTCAGTGAGAGCTGTTCTCTGCAGGAACAATGATTTCACTGGGGGCTGCAGCTGTAGTTCAGTGCTAGCGCTCTGGCCTAACATGAGACCCTGGCCCCATGCACAGTGCCCCATGATCACTGGAGAGAGGAAGAAAGCCATGTATTATTTAAAGAAAAAAGAAAACAATAATTGTATTAGTTTGGGACACTATGCATATAACCATAGACTACTGAAGCTTGGACAAATGTTAAAAGCATGCATGTTTATCTTTTTCTACTGTTTTAGAGATAATTCATAGACAAAATTATTTTTAACTCATCTCCAAATGTTTCCATATTGATGCAGTTTTATTTTATAATAAAAATTGTTAACATTTGGATGTGTTGCTTGAAAAGCAAACAAAATTCTGTTTAGAATATCATTTAACTCAGGGCCTGCAGAGATGTCTCAGTGGTGATGAGTACTTGCTGCTCTTGTACCTGGGGTTCTGTTCCAAGCACCTACATCAGGCAGCCCTCAATCTCCAGTTCCAGGGGATCTGACATTTTTTAGCCTTCCTAGGCACCCAAACATGCATGGCACACATAAGCTCATGAAGGTACATCCACATAGATAGACAGATGGATGGATGGATAGATGGATGAATAGAACTTTTAAAGAATGAATTTGTGGGCAGGTGCTGAAGAAATAGCTCAGGGGTTAAGAGCACTGGCTTCCAAAGAACACAGGTTCAATTCTCAGCATCTACATGACAGCTCACAACTGTCTATAACTCCAGTCTCAGGACATCTGACAACCTCACATGAACACGCATGCACTAATGCACATAAAATAAAATAAAATAAAAATAAATAAATCATTTGCCAAATATATAAAAAAGGAATTTTGATAAACTCATATTGTTATCAGTTAGTGATAACCATGTAATATTTACACAATGGTAGACTGATACAAACGATCAGATCTCTATGCTATTAATATTCAAAACTATACATATTTTACCAAAATATTTTATATTTTTATTTTTTAAATATTTATTTATTTATTTTATGTATATGAATAGCTATCTTCAGACACACCAGAAAAGGGCATCGGATAACATTACAGATGGTTGTGAGCCACCATGTGGTTGCTGAGAATTGATCTCAGGACCTCTGGAAGAGCAGTCAGTACTCTTAACCACTGAGCCATCTCTCCAGCCCTATGTATATTTTATAAAGAAAGACAAATACTTACTGTTAAGATTGCAGTGTTTTGGAATTTATTTTCTGGTGATAAATTAACAGTGCTCAAAGAGTAACGAACATTTTCATCAGGATAACTTTTTACAGAGACAATTGCATCAAATGCCTCAGTATGGCCGTGGGCTTGGACTGTAACATTTTCAGGAGCTCCAACTCGGAAGACAATTGGGGTTGAGATGATGTATCTGCTGAAACAGAAAAAGGCTCAGTAACTTAGGTGACTGTGGTGGTTTGAATAAGCTTGACCCACAGGGAATAGCACTATTAGGAGGTGTGGCCTTGTTGGAGTGGGTGTGGCCTTGTTGGAGGAAGTATGTCACTTTTGGAGTGAGCAAGTGAGCTTCTTCCTAGCTGCCTGAGGATACCAGTCTTCTCCTGTCTGCCTTTGGAACAAGATGTGGACCTCTCAGCTTCTTCTCTAGTATCATGTCTGCCTAGATGCTTCCATGTTTCCTGCCATGATGATAATGGACTGAACCTCTGAACCTGTAAGCCAGCCCCAATTAAATGTTGTCCTTAGAAGAGTTGCCTTGGTCATGATGTCTGTTCACAGCAATGAAACCCCTGGTTCATGATTATCTCACTGTAGGTGTATTTTCTAATAGTCATAATTAGAAAACTACACTCATTCTGTGATCTATGACAAATTCACCATAGTTTCCAAGAAGAAATAACTTGAAATTAAGTCCTGAAAAACAGAGCAGAGGATTTGGTTTACAGTTAAGAAGTTAGTAATAGTGGGTTTACAGTTAAGAAGTTAGTAATAGTGGGTCACTGGCCTACTCTACTTGAAGAGGACTAAATAAGGCCATAAAACATAACATTTCATATGCTGGTGTAAACATAAAAACACACAACAACAAGGTTGACTAGAACATGTAAGTGGGTTACTGTTCTCCAATGAAGAAAAATGTCAAATGGGCACTGGCCAGCTCTGTCGTCTGATGGCTGTGTGTGATTAAGTCCCTGGCCCATTCTGTCAACCTTTTTCTGTGGTGAGCTAAATAAGAGCATGTTATAAAACATTAGCATGCTACTACTCAAGAAAGAATGACACTCACTAACTGTAGTTGAAAGAAAGATCACTGATGAGTTACATCAGTGGGTAAAGGTAAATCTGCGATACAGATTAGCCCGAGGACTCCCCACAAGCTAAAGGACAGAGTCCTGAGAATGAGCTAATCTGCAATAGCTCAGCATGTGACTTGATATGAGTCTTTCTGTGGCCCAGTCTCTGACAGGAATTTATAGAACTCTTTCACTCCCTGCAGGAAGTCGGAGATGTCCCAGGCTTGGCTATTATTCCTAGCTACATATAGGCAAAAGTAATTTGATCAAGGCCAGGTGATTTATAAGTGAATGAGGCAGGATTTTACTCCAGTTTCTATGTCTATAAGTAGGGTCAAGGTTATGAGTCTTCCTCAACTCCTCAGTTTTGTTTTGCATGGAATTTATACAAGAGATCCTCCTGCCTCTGCCTCCCGAGGGCTGGGATCAAAGGCGTGGGCTACCACCCCCAGCCACGCCTGGTTTTGAAATATAAATTTTAAATTGAATGGTTTTCTTAATAATCTTATTAAGTGGGAACTTAGAAAACAACAACAATAAATCACAACAGCATCTGATATGAGTAGTAAAAACTGGAGAGAGACTACACAGAAGAGAATTACGTATGAGCCCCAGAGGACTCAGACACTGAGTCATTTAGGTGCCCCAACAGATAGGGGTGACCCATCACCCATGCTGAGAATTATTGCAGGCAACTGCCAACACTATAATATTTTTAAGTTATACTGTTGTATTTTAAGGTATAACTTAAATGATACAAACTCAAGGAAGGCTATTCTGTCCGTCACACCCTCACTGAGGGCCACAGAGTAAGAGCTCGATGGGCAGTTATTGAACCAAACAATTTATCTATGAAGTGATTGATTCCCGTGTTGTCATGAGATGCTTTGTCACTGTTTCTGAAAAAGTGAGGAGCCGCCTTCCAGTAAGGGCCACCGCGATGACACTGTACAAAGAATTCAGAATATTTCTCTGCATGTACCATGGGAGCCTGCGGTCTGATCTGAGTTCCCTCAATACTGCTTGTTTGCTTGTTTGTTTTTGAAGAGAGAAAGAGGATCTGAAGTTAGATGGGGGAGGATCTAGGAGAAATTGAGGAAGTTGAAAAAATTTTATTATGGTCAAAACTTTTTCTTTCTTTTTTTTTTTTTTCAAGACACGGTTTCTCTGTAGAGCCCTGGCTGTCCGGGAACTCACTCTGTAGACCAGGATGGCCTTGAACTCAGAAATCCGCCTGCCTCTGACTCCCGAGTGCTGGGATTAGAGGCATGTGCCACCGTGCCCGGCTCCAAAACATTTTTTTGAAATGTAAAATAAACTAAGTAAAAAAAGAGCTGGTCCCCAAGTAACCATGGCTTAACTGTAACAAAAAACACAATAAAACTAAGAACCAAACATAAATGAACAAAACCAAAACAACAAAGTGTGTGTGTGTGTGTGTGTGCATGCATGCGCATGTGTGAATATTTGGGCATGTAGTCTTTGGTTAAGTTTTTGTTGACAAGTATTGTGAGTAATAGCTCTGTTCTTACAGGCAGCGGTGGTCCAACAGCTGCTGTGGGTTAGCCACTCACTGACTCTAACTAGATGGATGTCACAGAGGAACCAAAATGGTCAGATTCACACAGTCTAACGGATGTCAATCCTCACAGCTCGCACACACCAGACAACGAAGATGCTTTGCTTCACTTACGTTTGTTCCTGTCCCCAACTTTGCTCAAGGAAGATCAGAAACAGAAGTGTTCCCCAAAATCCCATAGCTTGAGGCTGTATCAAAACCGTATATGTCACCTCTTGGAAGCTACTTTGCATTTAAGTAAAGTGAACCTGAAAATCGGGGATCAACTAGGTCGTGTTAATTATTAACACAACGAAGAGGGATCACTACATAAGACAACTGAAATCAGAACAGAAACAACCATTTCAAGCCCAGGAACAAAGGCAAAAGGTATTGTGTAGGAATTTGCATCAGGACACTTCCTTTAATTAACACAGAATGAGGACTCAGCCATGGGAGCCTGGCCCTGTGAAGACAGGCTCAGTGCTAGAAGGCAGGAGTCTCATTGCCTTTGGCTTTCTCCTCAGGCCATTGGCTCTGATGCTCTGGCACTGCTCAGCACACTTGTGACAAATACCTGAAACACTTTTAAAGGGGGAGAGAGAATTATGTTACTCACAGACTCTGGGGTCTCAGCTCATGGCCAACTTGTCCTCACTGCTTCTGGCCCAGACACAGTGAGCCACACAGGAACAGTGGGTAGCATGCTTTGGAGCACCCTCACCTCGTAACTTACAGGAATGCTAATGACAGACAAGGACCAGATCTCTCAAAGGCATGTCTCTGGTCATCTACTTCTATGAATAAGCCCATCTCTTAAGTCCTTGCCACCTCCCAGTAAGGCCATCAAACTCTGACCTCATAGTGGACTCACCCATTGATAGGCCAGAGCACTCGCAGTCCAGTTGCTCCCATGAAGAGCTGGTCTTTGTTACTTTGAAGATTCTTCTTTTTCCACCCTTTATTTTCCCCCATCCCCGGTTTCACCCTGTAACACTACATAGGAGAGATACAAGGAGACAGGGGAGAGAGGAATTAGAAAAAAAAAAAATCACTGAATCTAATTTCTTTCCTTTTGTTTCTTCTTTGACCAAGTCTGCTAACAAACGGCAACCAACCTGACTCTAGAGGTCCTCACATTTATGTACCCTCTGAGAAGTTCTCAGAATTCCAAATGTCACACAATCACAGAAACTATCTGTAGTTGGCAAAACCATGTTTCTGCTAGAGCACGAGGCAAATGATAGTCAGCTGCTGTGGACAGTCCAAAGCAGCCCCATATCCCACATCTGGGATTAAAATGAAAACACATTTTTATATTTCTGTGTTTTTATAGAAACCAAAATTCCAAAATTGTTGCTACACACATCAGCTGCAAAGAAGCCTTTAACATGTAAGTGTCTGTGGATGCTACAGCTTCAAACCTTACATCTTAGTTTGGGTTTTACTGCTGTAAATAGACACCATGACCAAAGCAACTCTTATAAAGGCAAACATTTAATTGGGGCTGACTTACAGGTTCTGAGGTTCAGCCCATTATCATCATGGTGGGAAGCATGACAGTATCCAGGAAGATATGAGACTGTAGGAGCCAAAAGGTCTACAGCTTGATCCAAAGGCAGACAGAAGAAGGCTGATTTCCAGGCATCCAGGAGGAGGGTCTCAAAGCCCACCCCCAGAGTGACACACTTCCTCTAACAAGGTCACAGATCTACTAATAAGGCTACATCTCCTAATAGTGCCACTTCCCATAGGCCAAGCATATTCAAACCACCACACCTTAATAATATCTGATGAGATCTACTTAGTTCTGATAGTGACAGAAACCCATGTATATTTTTCATGCTGACACGATTTGAGGACAAGGCTCACAAGGCGATCCCTCTTAGAGAACACCTGAGTGATAGCATCCTTAGTCCTGGAAATAGTCTACGAACAACCGACATCTTCCATGGAGGGACAAGGAATGCTTCATCAAATGCCAGCCTAGAGAAGGGGCAATGCGCTAACCATGTCACCTTAGTGATGGTGCATTACTAAGTAACCCAAAAGTTTAGTCTTTAGCAGGGAATGCATATGCTTCCGCACCCACCCTGGGAATCAGCATTCATTCAGACACAATGTATTTCCTTAGCAGGGAATACACACACCAGGGAATGCACTGGGTTCATTCAGACACAATGTATTTAGTTTAAAAAATGTATACCTTTCAATGGACTTTTACAGCTTTCATGTAAGAACTGAAGATGAAGATTCCTGTAGCAACTGACTCTAGTTATTTTTATGTAAATAAAACCACAGGCAAATATATTGGGAAATAAATGTATATATAGATAAATATACATCTTACCTTTAAGATTTTAATTAAATCTACTTTCATAATGTTTTATGTTCAGTGTTTAAAGTGTTTTAAAGTTATATATTTCTTTATTACTATTCTTTCTATCTCCCTATATATTTGCTATTTGCAAGAAAACAAATGTCTCTAAACATATTAGTATAAACTGCCAGTGCTTGTCAATGCTGTGTCAGCACTATTTAATTTGCATTCCTAACATATTCCTTAAGAATTTATACATACAAAGAATGTGTTTCAATCATTTTCACACCACACTCCTCCCTTCCAGCCCCTCCCAGACAGGTTCCCTATTCTCTATTGCATGTCCTTATTACATATATACTACATATATTGCACATACATTAATACACACATATATCATACTGGGCCTAATTTGTGCTTTCCATATATGTATGGGTGTGGGACTATCCACCGAAGCCTGGTCAACCTATCAGGGACCACACCAGTTAAGAAGCTGACAATTCTTTCCTGGTGGCCACGAACTGTCAAGGCAGCTCAGCTACAGCTTACCAGTTTATACTTGTTAGAGGGATAAAGGAGGGCAGAGCAGAATTTGATGTGCAAATTTTTCTGAAGGTGTCTCTGACATGTGTCCTGGAAGAGATGTAAACCGACCAATTATGTCTTGACCACCCAGTGCATTATCTCAGAAGGACATCTGTAAAATAGTTCAGTTGGGATGTGAAAGATGAATCTAATTGAAACAGAAAGCTTTTGCCATCATTTGGGCAAAAGTCAAACCATGTAAGTAAAAATCACAATGTTAGGCTTTCTTTAAAGGTGTCTGTGATGTGCTGGTCTCAAGCTGTTAGCCAGAGGAGGATAATTTACACCGTTTGTTTTGTGTGCGAGTTTGTGCAAGGACTCACATTATCACCAAGAGAGAAGCAAACGCAGCGGCAAACACTGGAGCCAAAACAACTCCTCAGGTCAAATTTCACATTGTTCCCAGAGCTTGTGTAACTTAGCACACAAACCTTTAGCATTCTCAAATATTGCAACTTTCAAAGTTCTTTTTTTCAACTTGTGTCAAACAGAAGAAAAAATAGCTCAGGTAAAGTTAATGTTTCTGGACAGCAGCACTCCTGCAGGGGAGGGTTAATGATTGGTTGGTGGGCTTTTGCTATGGACAGCTGGCCTGGGCACAGCAGGCTGCTGGGCAAATCTGGCCTCCACACAATAGATGTCAGTAGAACCTTCAGAGCAATAAATTCACCCACCCATACTGCCAAAGGCTCCTGAGGGAGAAGGGAGGGCAGAGGCCCCTTGTTGAAAATCTCTGGGTTGGTGTGTGCATAACTTAGAATTTGTGGAGAATGAAGCCTGTGTCCCTATTAAATATACAGAACCCAGCAGGCTCTTCATGGGAGCTGTTTGAAGTTTCTATTGAAACTCCTCACCACCACATACATCCTTTACCTGTACATCAGTGGGTCTCAACCTAAGGGTCGTTACCTCTTTGGGGGTTGAAGGTCACAGAGGTCTCTGAAGATCATCGGAAAACAGATATTTACATTGCAATTCATAACAGATGTGAAATTACAGTTAGATAACAAAGATAATTCTATGGTTGGGGGTTACCACGACATGAGGAGCTGCATTAAAGCAAAGGTTGAGAACTTCTCCTCTACATGCAGAAGTCATTACTTCAAATACCATTGCTCTACTGATGACAACCAAATCCACATCTCCATTAAAGGCCTCACTTTCCAATGTTGGAGTAGATATTCTCTATCTACATTCATTGAGCAGTCATATCCAACTGAGTGCATTTGACCAGGATACACAAATACTAACAAACTTTCACTTAACTTTCCGGGACTTTCTCTTAAATACCACAATTGTAACTGCTTTACACAAAATCACCACTGGTATATCTAATTAGCATGTGAAATTTAGTGTGCTCAAAACTGGTATTTCAAAGATCTTCCCTACTGAATTACTGATGTCTGGGGAAGACCAGCAACATTGAAGACAATGACATACAGTATCAAATATTCATCCAAATCCTAATGAATGTGTCTACTCTGGTATTCAGTATTTGGAGGCTATGCCTTTTCACTCACATGAGAGAATCACTTTGACTTTAGGAAAGTGAATAGTGAATCTGGCTTCAGGGGGTACAGTTCAGAGACAGAAGTGTTCCAGATGTGCAGGACTGGTTCGAGCTGGATCTGAGCATTTAAGCCTGGCCCTGGCCTTCTTTAGAGGCAGATTACATGTCATAAACCTCGGCACAGCAGAAAGCCTAGGATAACACAGGTGGAGGCGGGGTGTTTGTGTGTGTTGGTTTGTTTTTTATAACACGCTGGACATCAAAGGTCTTCACATTCTAAAGCCAAATGCATTCCTTCGTTCACACTGTCTCAAAAGGGAAGCCTGAAATTCTACCACCCTGTCTCCACACCCTTTTCTTCTGCATTTTTCACTACCATACCATCTCTTTGAGAGCTAATATGGTATCTAAATTCATTCAAAAAGCATACCCACAGAATACTTACATGCTAGGGTTATTTTGTATCCACATATTAACAAAATGGATACAGAACAAGAAAGCAGGAACAACAACAAAAACCCAGTTAATTGAAGGAAGATAGTAAAAGCAGTCTGTGAAGTTAGATATTTTATAAATGGCAGCAGGCGATCTGATATTTTCGTTTAGAATCAGATCATTTTCTTATGTCTACACTCTCAAGCCTCTAAGAGAGGATTTATATTTATCATGGAAAAAATTTTTTTGTAAACTATACCTTACTCTGTAAGAGACTTGAGGGTAAAAAGCATAAATGTGCAGGTCAGACAAAATGTCAGCATGAATGGGGAATCACAGTCTAGCCTAGCTGAGGAGGTATTGGCAAAGGGTGGATGTTAGAAGACTCAGCTTTCATCAGGGATAAGGCCCCTGAAAGTCTTCCCACGCTCCAGTAGACAACCCTAAGGCCCACACTGCATACTGACAGCACTGAATAAACTCAGTGGCTTTACAGAAAAAACAAAACAAGACATTAATCTGGGAAGGAAAAGTGTGACAGAGAACTGGGCAGGAAATGAGGGGGTTGTGTTTGATCAAAACCTACTCCATAGCTGGGTGGTGGTGGCACACACCTTTAATCCCAGCACCCAGGAGGCAGAGACAGGTGGATCTCTGTGAGTCGGAGGCCAGCCTGGTCTACACAAAGTCCTAGTTCTAGGACAGCTAAGGCTACACAAAGAAACCTTGTCTCAAAAAAAAAAAACCCAATAGGATAGACAGACAGACAGACAGACAGACAGGCAGGCAGGCAGATAAAAAAAGTACCCTACATAAATGTATGAGATTTCCAAATAACAGAACAAGCTTTATTTCAAAATATAGCTATCCCATCCCACTGGGCCTAGTTATTCCGAGGGTCGAGGGGGACCAAGCCTGAAAGAGAAATGGGCGAGAAAAGGAGAGGGAGGCCAGCTAGCGTTCTTGTTCTTTTTGTTTTTGTTTTTGTTTTTCGAGACAGGGTTTCTCTGAGTAGCCATGGCTGACCTGGAACTCACTCTGTAGACTAGGCTGGCCTCGAACTCAGAAATCCGCCTTCCTCTGCCTCCTGAGTGCTGGGATTAAAGGCATGCACCACCACGCCTGGCTGCGTTTTTGTTCTTATCGAGGCTTCATTTATTGAAGGTTGAAAGCCTGGTTATAAGCACACAGCGAGGGGAGATAGGGAGAGGCTGAGGGGGAAGAACAAAGGCACAGAGCGAAGGACATATGGTGAGGATGCTGACTGCAAGCTTGAAACATCTTGTGATTTATTTCGGAGTGCTGGCACTGCTCAAACAGCCCCAGGTGTCAAACCAAGATAAGGGTCGGGTGGTTCTCAGGGTCAGCCTTGTGTAAAGGAGGGGGTGGCTCGGCTTCCAACAAAGGGTCAACCGGTTCTCAGGGTGAGAGCTGTTAAAGGTCTGGTTTCCCACAGTCTGGTTTCCCACATCTCCCCCTTTTTTCTTTACTAAAGTTGGGGGGTGGCCATAAAGAGAGGATCGGTGGAGAACCTTGTCTTAGGCTATATAATGTGCACCCATGCCCAGTACCGCTTTGGTTGGACCCTTTTGGGGCTTCTGTCTTAGGCTATGTGGGTGGCACCCACTCCTGGCATCATGTTGAGCATGATGAGCATCCAGGCAGTGGACCCACAATAATCCTGTCATGGAGTCACCCTGCAGCCTCAATGGTATGCACCTGGCTTGTGGCATTACAATAATCCCGTCATTGGCACTTCCACAGCTTTTGGCCCTCAGCCACTATCAGGAGCCAGAGGTCACCCTCCCCATCATTGTCTTCTCCGCAGCTTATGGAGCCAAGAAGGCCCCATGCCTGCAGCAAGGGTGGAGAACTGAAGGCCAATGGCTGCTCTTTGGCTGAGCCTCGGATGTCTAGCCAGTGATAATGCACTGCAACTGGTTTGTTTAGAGCAGCATCAATCTGTGATTTAGCAAAACTGGTTAACATGTTAAAAGCCCAGGGGCCAAATGACAAAAGCAACAAAATACCCACGAGGGGCCCCAAAAGGCTGGGAAGCAAGGTAGAGAGCCAAGGAGAAGTAGAAAACCAATTCTGATACCAAGATTCTTGTTTTTCTCTATTGTGTTTCCTTTCCTCTAAACTAATTCTGACTTTCTCAATACTATCTTGAACTAGGCCAGTCTTATCAGAATAAAAGCAACATTCCTCCCTGAGAAAGAGGCAGGTGCCACCTTTCTCAGCAATCAGCAAATCAAGTGCTCTTTGATTCTGTAAGGCAACTTGGGCAAGGAAGTTAATTGTCTCTGTAAAGAAGCTAATGACTCAATGGAGGCTTCCACTGCCAACACAAATTGTTGAGATAATTTGGCGGTGGTAAGAAAAGAATGGGTTAAAGTTCCTCCAACCAAACCGGCAGCCACAACAGAGGTTACCAAGGAGATGCCGGTCACCACAGGGAGGAAAACAGCTAACTTGATTCTAATATCTGGGGGGCTATTCCAGCTCAAATATTCGGCAGGAGTTAGCAAAGTCAGCTGAGGAACTAGGGTCACGGGAAGACACAGCAATTCTTTATCTATGTTATAATTCTTTCCTTGCAAAACTAGGGCAGAAGTGCCTGTAGCTGTGCCTCCCACAAAAGTATATGGAGGCTTTAGTTCTAAATCTTTAGTAATTAATTTCTCTATTGATGGTGAAATTTCCTCCAGCAAGCATATTCATCAACTTAGTGTTGTTTACTGTTACCATAACTTCTAGGCCTTTCCATACTGTTGGATGTAATAAAGGGAGGATCAGGGATGAAGGCCCAATACAACTTCTCTATCATCATTGTCAGGGCACTTTACAAACTCACGATCAGCATCGTTCTTTGTCCCAGCATCAGCATGTCTCATTAACCACTCTGGCAGATAGCATGCTCCTTTGGCATCCTGCAGAAAAAACACAAACATGTCCTCTTTCCTACACTCAGAGAGTTCCTTAGCATTGAAATTTTAAATTTTTTGTGGTATATGGGGATATGATTTCCCCCTTTTTTGTATTCAAAAGCCAATTATTCAGAGTGCAGTGCACACATTCAATAATTCCTTGTCCCATGGATTATAAGGAATTCCAGTTTTATGTTCAATTCAAATTCCTTACAAAATTGTATAAAGTTGTTTCCAGTATAAGCAGGGCCATTATCTGTTTTATAGGCTGAATAGCTTGTGCCACAAATTTTTGACATAATGTAGGACTGTTATCCATGCCTTGAGAAAGAACTACCCATTGATACCTTTTCATTGGCTCTTTAAAATTAATAGAAAGAACACTGAAAGCAAATCTTTCACAATTCTGAGGATGCAAAGGAATAGTAAAAAAACAATCTTTCAAATCTACTGCTATTTTATAACATCCTTTATGAATGTCTCCACCTGCTTGATTTTTTAAAATTTCAAAACACTGGCTATAGCACACAATTCCATTATCTGTGCTGAAGCAGGAGGAAATTCAAAAGAATAAACATGTGATCCAATCACATATATTTCTCTCCCATACGAGGGCTGTTTATAAATACAGTAGATGTATTCTTTATGGGATGCATGCATAAGTTTATAGGAAATACAAAAGCATGCATAGAAGCAATTTTAAAATTATCTTTAGGATAATGATTATCAACTTTATATAAAATGATGGTATGCAATAGGCCAAATATCAATATTCTGCAATAACCAATTTAATTGCTGTTTGGAACAAGGAACAGATGCTTTGTCAGGTTTTTTAGACACAATTTTTGTTATAATTTTTCTAAAATATATGAATTTATCTTACAATTCTTAATTAGCGCCACAGCAGCCTTAAAAGAATGTTAAAATTTTACTTTGAGGTAAAGAAATATGATTCCACATTAATGTTCTCTTTTACCAAAGAATTGCTGTGGGCACATTGAGCTGTAATAACTAAAATAAGCAGCTAATGTTTACTTACCATTGATTACAATTGATAACAATTGATTATAGAAGCTTCCTTTACTCTATATGGAGTAGGCAGGCCAGATTTTAATGCCTTTAGAAGTTCCACAGCCTCATTGACATTTTATATATCTTAAGTCTAAGCTTATTTAAACATCTGAATAGATCTATAATAATGTTGTTTTGGCTTTAAAATAATTCCTGGGAGGCAAGGAGAGGTGAGGTCCCAAAACTTCCCTACCAGGATTTGCAAAACAAAACAAATGTCACACAAGCTTCACTGAGGCTGCTCTGAGCAGTGAATTAACTCAAATATAATCTGAGCATACTGCCAGAGTCCTGGCCCAAAGATTTATCCCTTCTGCAGTGAGGTCAGATTCCAGGGGAACAATTCAACTGTCTGTCTATGCTTCTAATTTTTGGACAGTCTTTCTTAAGAAGATTTATACTTAAAACATTCTTTATAACCTCAGTGCTGGAAGCATTGCTTGTACTGTAGTCCCCTGCAAGGCAGCAACCATAGCCAAACCAATTGTAAGAGGGTCCAATTTCTACACAAAGATGAATATATCCAGATAAGTCTGTCTTTGCTTTGTATGGCCAGTGGTTGCAGGGAGCTGCATTAGTGTTCTCATAAGGTAAATTCTTATAATCATCCTAATTACAATATATGGGTGAGTCAAAGATCTTAAATTTGCAATCAAACTGCAAGCTGCAATCAATGGAACATTGGCAATTTTAACCATAATTTTTAAGTTTCTTTTGCAATGTTAGAATATTTCTACAACTTTGAGAAAGCAAAACCCAATTTTAAAATAATTTATCATCTCTAAAATAAATATTAGAAACATCAATATCATGTCATGAAGTTTGGCTGCCAATTCATGAATGTATGACAGTATAAATTTTAATGCTTCATTAAAGAGAATCTTTAATGAATTTTTGAATCTTATCTCTTATAAGTCTACTTTCTAGGATAAGAATCACATTAAATATTATCTCAATTATAAGTATCCTTAGAGGCCTAGTTTTCTGACCTAGTTTATGCCACGTGTTGTTTTAAAATGACTCCCAACTCTGAGTTACCAATTTAAAGCTGTCTTGTTATGAATGTTACACCTTTTTAATCACACCCAATAACTTATAAGCCAATATTCTATGACCAAGACATGCAGAGCATATTTACACCTTTAAGACCAATCAGAAACCAAATTAAGTGGCTACATGAATCTTTTAAATTTAGACCAATCAAAGAATTTCACCTTTTATAGCTATAATTTTAAGATAAAAAGCACTTTGCCATTTACTGAACCCAATTGCAGAGAATTTTCTAGGAAAAAATAACTCTCAGCCTTTTTGCCTTAGAACTAAGAAGCTGCAGACTCGCTACCCTTCTGTGCCTTACTCCTGGCTAGAGTGCAGGGCAAATTAAATCTGCCTCCACTGTATAAACTGACTAAATGAAGAGATGGAAAGCCAACAGATAAAGTTTTAACCATTTTTCTTTTTCAACATGAAACATAAAACAACAGTCATTCATACACGAAACAAAGACAGACATGAATCGACACATGGACATATATTGGTGTACCAAACACAAACAACACAGAGAAGGTAGAGAACTTGATGTAACCAAATCTAAGAGTATCTCCTGTAGGGGCCAGAGAGGAAGCAGGATGACTGCTTTTAAAGGTAATGCTCAGAGTAATTGGTGTGGATTTCATAAGAGAATCAGGTAAGAGCAACCTTAATAGCTTTGCTAGGGTTTGGACAAAAGATCTCGAGAGAACTAAGTCACTGTGCCCTGGCTCATCTTCCAACCCCGGAGACAAGTCACAGCCAGAAGCCAGATGGCCTTCCAGTCTCCCCAGCTAATATCTATATTGTAATCTAAGTATAATCCAGAAAAATATCAACTCATACCAGGGAATAAATTAGCATGGAATATGAGCTGCCCTCACTCTTTTGTATATTTACTCTTGTTGGGGGTGTCTCTTCCAGTGTGCTAAGATTGACTGTTAATAATCATGGTAATGAGCCAATAGTCTCTCTTCTGAAGTATCTAAGGCTGGAGGCACAACCAAGATTTTCACCATGCTAGACCCAGAGAAGGTTAGTTCCATCTGTATGAAGGAGGAAAATAGGGCAACATGAAAGCAGAGAAATGAGTGTTCTGAGAGAGACTCCTGGATTTTGTATGCGTACTTTTTGATGATTACTGACTGGACTGATGAATTAACTCTGGCACAGTGTAATTTGACAATGGAACTTATCTGACTACCATTACAGATTAGGGAAAACTATCATGAGTTTGCGCAATTAATCCAAGTCTCTGTTTGAAAGACAAGTACCAAAGACCAGAATCTCACCAATGTACATACACTGAACTAATACCTAACATCTGAACTTCAACTGACAATAGGTCCAAAGTCCTTTCAAGATTAAATGGATCTTTGCATAGAGTTTGCTTTTCAACAGCAAAGAATTGTGCTGCGAAGTTGCAGGGAGGGATCATCATTTCCATCAGATTCAATAGTGCCTCCTGCTGGAAATTATCAGAACTTCCCATTAGGTCAAATTACTGCAGCTTCTACAAACAGGCTTAATGCTGCTTAAAAGGTTCCTCTTCATCTTTAGCGCCTCCATGTCAGACGTTTGCATAATTCATACTGAACTACATTTGTGTATTACTTATGTTTTCAACCAGCTCTGATTTGCTTAATATCCAGCTCATTGCCAATTTTCCCAATCCTTCCTGCGGTTTGTACAAGCTGTTCTCTTTGCCAAGCAAACACCTGTGCCTTGGTTAAACTCTTCTTTCAGAGTTAATATGAAAGTTGACTTCTAAGAAGTCTTTCTTAATGATAAAAATTAGAACATACAAAGAACTCATCAGCTACTGTTCTAAGTTCTTTCAAATCATTAAGGTTAACTGCCGGAAATGGGGACGATTATCTGTTAACATGAGAAAAGAAACTGAGGCAGAGTGGAAAATTTTAAAAGTGTTTAAAAAATGAGCCAGGAAGTTTGTGGTAAAGAAAGAAAACGTTAATGCCTGAATGGAGAATAAGGTAGTTAAGAAAGATGCTGGAGAGGCCAGAGAGATGGATCAGTGCTTGAGATCATGACTGCTCTTCCAGAGGACCCAGGTTCGATTCCCGGTACCCATATGGCACCTCACAAAGATCTGTACCTGCAGTTATATGGGATCTGATGCCCTCTTCTGGCCTTCACAAGCACATGATGCAGACAAACAGGAAATACAGTAGAAAGGCTGCACTTTGGGGCATGATCTCAAGTGTCTGTAAATGCTTGCTTTAGTTCTTTTGTACTGATATAAGGGGCACTCTAGGACTGTGAATCCTAGGTTCATATAGCTCAAGTGAATGGTAGCTGGAGCCCAGGCAGTCCTGAGGTGCAGCCACGTCCAGCTCGACTGGTTCCCAAATAAGACAATATTTGTCTCCGAAATAGTCGCGTAAAGGACAGTGTGCATCGAGACACCAGAGAGCTCAAGGCCTGCCTTCCATCATCCCAAGATCGAATGCTGTGAACATCTCCATACTGGTTCCTCCGGTTGTTGCCTTAGGGAGGAACGTAAGCCTTCCCTATTGCTTCAGTGGAAAACCTCTCCTCACAGACTTGGCGCCCAGAAGGCTGACCACAGCCCGCCAGGTTCATACCCGGAAGCCTCGCACCCCAAATTGAGCGCGCGCAGAGGCGGCCAGGGTGGCGGGAAGCGCCTCCGCCCCGCCCTGCCCCGCCCACTAGTCCGTGTCGTAGGCGTGGTGAGCACAAGCCCCGCCCACACCAAGCCGGCCCTCTCGGCAACCGGCACAACACAACAAAATGGCTGCTGTGTTGCAGGTCGCCTGAGGGGTTAGTATCCCGGCGTCTCCGCCTCGCCCCTCCCGCTAGGCCCTTCCTTCCGGTGCTGAGGCGGTGAGTGTCCTCCGGCGCCTGGACCGAGCCGGGGTGGTGGGCGGCAAAGGCCGGAAGGCCCCGGCCCAGCGTGAGGTGGGCCGGCTCCGGACGCCTTCGGGGCGGGGGAGTGTGCTTGGAAAGGGGATTGGACGGGAAGGAGGAGGGCCGGGGCCGGGGTGGGCAGGGGAGGGGACGGCAGGGGAGGAGAGGCTTGCACAGCCCAGGACTGGGCGCTGCTGCAACGTTGGGGTGTGGCGCTTGGAAGGATGAGCTTCCCGCAAGGAGGAAGAGTGCCGGGGTGTGTCACTGTCTGCGGGATGACTGCGATGGAGATGGGCTGGCGGTCCTGAGGGCTCTGCTGTTTAACCCCAGTTCTGTGACTCTGAGCTTGTTCCTTTTTTCTTTTTTGAAGCGTGTGTGGATGATGGTGGGAGGACATACCGTGATGCGCTTATAGAGGGCAAAGGACAACTTTGTGGAGTTGGTTTTCTCCACTTTTCCATGGGCTACAGATACAGAACTTAGAACATCATATTAGCACAGAAAATGCCCTTACCCACCGAGCCATCTCACTGGGGCGCTGGGCACGTCCCTTAACCACTTCCTAGATGTCTTAGTTAAGGTTTCCATTGCTGTGGTAAGACATTGTGACAGAAAGCAACTCTGGGAGGAAAGGGTTTATTTGGCTATCATGATCCTGGTTGCAGTGCGCTGAGGAAAGTCAAGGCAGGAACTCTGAGGGAATTGTAGAAGAAACAGTGGAGATAGGCTCCTTAACTGGCTTGCACCTTATGGCTTGCTCAGTCTGCTTTCGTAGGCCACCCAGGACTTGCCCCGGGGTTGCACATTCTCCAGTGATCTGGGCCCTCTCTCATCAATCACCAGTCAAGAAAATGCCCTACTGACTTGCCTGCAGGCCACTCTTATAAATACATTTTCTCAATTAAAATTCCCTCTTCACATATATGTCTAGGTTTGTGTCCAGTTGACTATCTATCTATCTATCTATATATCTATATATCAGCACACTTGCTCATGTTTCTTCATATGTAAGAAACTAAATCATTGTTGAGTGCCCGGCATGTGTCAGGTACAGCTGGTAAGTACTACGTAAGAATAAAGTCGTTTAGAATTCAGTGAATCTGTGGAAGTTGCTTAAAAACTGAGCAAGTAACCTCAGTGAGTAATTTGTCATAAATCACATAGTAAATGAAAAATGAAGGTTTTTATTTAGGCCAGGTAGCTCTAGGATTTGAGGTCTTGATTGCTACTTAACTGCTTGTAAGCGAGATGGGTAATTCTGTTCTTATATAGCCTCTTGAGGATTTAAATTTGGCACCCATATGACAGCTCACAGATGTCTATGATGGGAGCTGATGCTGGTGTCTGGTGTGCAGACATGGATACATATTCATAAAATGCATCTTAAATAAATCTTAAAAAATTAATTCATCAGTGTTTATCTTGACCCCTTCAGGCAATAAGTCCTTTTATTGTTTATTCAACTGGCAATCCCTCTCTCCTCTTGTGGCTTCTAATCTGATCAGAGAAACAAGAAACAGGTAGTTTCACAAATCCAATTGAACGAATGCTCATAAATCTTTTGGTGCAGAGTCTGTGTAATACAGAGAAACCATATTCTCCTACATTCTGAGTGAGGAAACCTTACCTTCTTAACTATGTGATTTCTCATACTCCTCAAATCATAAAAGTTGTTCAGTAAGGTTAAATAAGGGGTAGAAAGGGGTAGAAAGTTTGGGGTTGGTGTGTCTGTTTGCAACAGGGTTTTTCTGTGGAATCCTGGATGTCCTGGAACTATGAAGAAATGGATGAAGAATACTTTAGTGTTTGGTAACTGGGACAGATTTTGTGGAGAAAACTTTACAGTTCAGATGGTAGTGAAAAAATAAAAGGCAGAAATAGGCAGCACAGAATGGGGCATTGGCTTTAAAAATAAGAGTTATGGTTGGGATGGAGACCTTGAAGGAGGGTGGGAATAAAGACAGGGCCTCAGAAGTTTAAAGAGAATATTTAAATAAGCCAGAGGGTGTGAAATGAAGAGAATCAGAGGAAACGTACTAGGATGTTAAAGGGCTGGGGAGAGGTATTGGTGTTGTCATATCAGGGCGAGTATCCGGGCTTGTGGGTGGTAGGATGGGTAGTGTCTTATAGCTTAGTCAGATGAGTCTAATCGTCACAACGTTCCAGCGGCTTGCTCTTGCTCTCATGAACATCTGCTGGGCCTTTAAAAGCGTGTCTCCAGCCATGAGCGTGTGTTCTTGTCTTCAGTTTGTTCTGACACCTTATTCTAGTCCTCCTCTGTCCTGTCTTTTCTTTTCAGTGGTTTACATTCGTTCATTCTGGAGTCACACTTCAGCCCATTGCAAACAGCAGCCCAAGTCAAACTTCCTCCTCATTTCTCCCTTAAGAAATGGGTGGCTACCACTGAAGCTAAGTAACTCTAAAAGATATAATGCTAGTGCTCATTATTGCAGAGGGTTTACCAAGGACCAAATGCTGTGATAAACATATGTGTATTGTCCCATTGAAAGAACCGAA
This sequence comes from Mus minutoides, assembly GCA_902729485.2. Taxonomy (NCBI): domain Eukaryota; kingdom Metazoa; phylum Chordata; class Mammalia; order Rodentia; family Muridae; genus Mus; species Mus minutoides. The sequence continues at coordinate 1,511,296 of LR749805.1, forward strand.
TGCATACTGGTTCATATTTTACAGATGAGTTAATTTGCCCAAAGTTGCACACCAGTAGGATAAGCTAAGACTTATTCCTCCTGTGATCCCCAAACCCATTGCTGAATGGGTTTCCTGGGGTCCAGATCATGTTTTTCATCATGGCCTACAGGCACTATGATGTCTTTCACAAAATCTATAAGTGACTTCTGCCTCACTACCATATACTTAGTCTAACACACACACACACACACACACACACACACACACACACAATTTTAAACTGCTAACTACCTGTGTCTATACTTTTCTTTTTCTTATATGTAACTAACCACAAGTCAGAAAAGCTTTTCCTGAGCTCACAAAACTATTGTTTATATACTTCCATCACAAGCTTTTGCGTGTGGCTAAAATAACAAAAACCCTTTTGTGTCTAATACACTATTCTTCCATGGAAAAGGGCCTCTTGGTCATATGATTGATTCTATGCTAAGGTAAACTGGCAATCTCCTTCAAATATGAATAGTGCACTCAAGCCTGAGAAAAACTAAGATGCAAATACTTAGGTAAAATATATTAGTTGTTGTTGTGGTTTGAGTGAGAATGGCCCCATAAGCTCATGTATTTTAATATTTGGGCTCCAGCTGGTTGAACTGTTTGGGAAAAATTAAAGAGCTCTGCCCTTTTTGGAGGAGTGTCAGTAGGGGTGGGCCAGTTAGTTCTCCCTCTGCTTCTGGATGAGGATGTAAGCTCTCAGCTACTGCTTTGGTCCTATGCCTGCTTGCCTGCTGCTGTTCTCCATGCTGATAGTCATGAACTGCAAGCCCTTGATAAAATCTTTCTTCTATAAATTGCCTTCTTTTATAGTGTCTTATCACAGTGATAGAAAAGTAACTAAGATACTCCTGGATAAAATTAATTAATGGATAACTTGAGGTTACAGTTTCATAAAAGCAAGAAATTAAAAGCAAAACAGTAAAGTTCAGGACCAACCTCATATATCTTTTTTTTCCACATCTCAGCATATCTGATGATTATAGAAATAGAATGATGTCATATACTAACAGATCTTATTTTTGTTTAAAAAAGCATCCTATATCATTAGCCAATTCAATTATTTTGTATCCTATATCATAGTCTTCTCTTCAAAACTTTGAAATTATAAACCATTGTACTGGCTAGTTTTGTGTCAACTTGACACAGATGGGGTTATCACAGAGAAAGGAGCTTCAGTTGGGGAAGTACCTCCATGAGATCTAGCTGTGGGGTATTTTCTCAATTAGTGATCAAGGAGGAAAGGCCCCTTGTGGGTGCCATCTCTGGGCTGGCAGTCTTGGGTTCTATAAGAGAACAGGCTGAGCAGGTCAGGGGAAGCAAGCCAGTAAAGAACATCCCTCCATGGCCTCTGCATCAGCTCCTGTTTCCTGACCTGCTTGAGTTCCAGTCCTGACTTCTTTCAGTGATGAACAGCAATGTGGAAATGTGAGCTGATTAAACCCTTTCCTCCCCAACTTGCTTCTTGGTCATGATGTTTTGTCCAGGAATTGAAACCCTGACTAAAACAACCATCTAGAATTATTCTTATCATATTCTAATGATCATCTCATTAAATTATTATTAACTCCTATGTTACTTCCCCTGATTAGTAAATTATTACTTCTAAGTAATGATTCCTATAGAATTAGGACAGTATTCAGTGGATTCCAGAAACCTGGATCACTGAAAGATTACATTCCAAACCCCTGCTTCCCTCCTTGAGTTGCCATAGCTCCTGTGAAGTCTGCATGTAGAAACACACACTATCTCATAGGCTGACCATCTCAGTGAATCAGGGTTCTGAGAATGGACAGCACTTATGAACAGAAATAGAATCTGTAAGGACAGCTTCGTTGGTTGCAGATCAGCATTCGTCTTATTTGAAGATGGTCTGATACCACAGCAACCCTGTAAAGCTTTAGTAAGTAAAGTAAAGCTTTACTGAGACTCAGCTAGTTTTTTCAAAAGTATATTGTTAAACTGGGCTTTCAGTTTCATTTTGTCCATGAAGGTAGTATTTGGCTCTAGGGAAACTCAAGGCCAAAGGAAAGCAACCTCAGGCCAAATTCAACTTATGTAAAGATTTGTATGCCACATTCTATTACAATATCCTTTTCTGATACCAACTTGTCATTGAATTGAAAATTACTTAATATACTATCTCACTAAATGTTTTTTTTTTTTTCTAAAAATTAGCTTTACATTTGAGAGCTGATAGTATACATTAGGTTGCCCAAGGTGATGTTTAAAGGGAACAAAAAGGAATTGTGGAAGAGCGCTGACATTTAGGGGAAGTAGAGGAACACAAGCCAGCAAAGAAGGCCATGGAGTAGCCAGGACAGGGGAATGTCAGTAGAGCATGGTGTCCCAGACCAGCTTCTGGGAGGATAGAGTGCTTACAAGTGTTGGTTGTCAAATATTCCTGTATGTGACCTAATATGGAAAGGATTTGTGTAAAGTTTGAGCTGATAAACTGAGAAAAGAAGTAACTAGTGACACTCTGAGCTGAGCATGTGTCAGTGACAGGCCTTCCAGGTCTCTTCCCTGTGGAGGCTGATGAGAGGTTAAGAGAGCACTGCTCCTTAAGCTTCGAGAAGTGTGGACAGAGTCTTCATAGCCTTCGCATTGACAGTATATGATCTTCTAGATCTAGAGAGATTTAACACTCTCAGTAACTGTGGAGACTTAGCCTTATTAAATACCTCAGAAACTCTTACAGGTTTGATGGCCACCTGGTTTTATTCTTACAATGAAGAAAGGTTCTGAACAAAAGCTCTCCAAAGCAAAGATGCCGCTGTCATCTCATTTTCCTGGGCCATCATCTCTTACGTCCAGCATGCGATCCAGGTCACTTTCACCTTTAATTGGATCTGAGACTCAGCCTTTACATCCTGGCGGACAGTGGCCTGCACAGGCTGAGCTTACAGATGAAAGCACCGTGCCTTTGGAGCCCCAGCAACATAAAGGTACTGCTAAAACTGTGTCTGGTCTCACATGTAAGTTGAGAAGGGAAATACTGAGCTTAAATGTGAAATCTAGATATACCCGTCTCCCATCCCACCCCCTGTCCCCGAACCACCTTGAATTGCTGCTTTAATTGGTAGAAATTGTGGAAGAATGGTGAAGGGACTACTTTTGAATGAAGGTAAAGGTTTCTGAAGGGATTAGGGGTGGAAAGTTTCTAGGAGAAGAAGTTGGATTTCTTGTAGAGAGTTCATTTAAGCCCTTACTAGAAGTTTTCCACCTCCTCCTCACCCGAGAGTGGCGTGCTTTCAAGGTAAAAGTTTGATCTAAGTGTGCTAGCTGTGCTTGGACTCTTCAGGCTGCTTATCTGTAAGGGCATTGACCTCCACTTACAGAACATGCACAGTTCCCACCAGCAATTTTAAAGTTTTTTTTTTTTCTTAAAAAAAAATCAAACAAAACAAAACAAAAAAACCCTTGCTGTCCTTTAGAAATGCTTTATTTGCTAGATCGTGAGATTTTATCAGCCTCTGCTGACCTGAGTACCTTACGGTTTTCTAACACTTTCAGCATGGAGTTTAGACTCTACTCTACAGCTTCACTGTCTCTTGATCCCTGGTTGGTTCTGAATTGATCGTTCTAGAATGTTGGTTTTGTCAAGAGACTATTTTGTCTTTATAAAATGCAATATGATGGCATTTTCTACAAAGGCCATAAAGGAATGTCTGTTGTCTACCAAGTTGATACCCTAAATCAATAAAATGTTATGATACTTTCTATTTCATAAAGCAACAAGTAATAAAATAGAACTTTGAAACAAACCTCAGTGATGCATATGGTTGAAAGTTTGATCTACCCATGGTGGAAGGCAAGAACTGACTCCCAGAACTTATGCTCTGATCGCCATACTGTGTTACAAGTGCACCTGCACATGCACACACGTTACCCCCGACCCCAAAATAAAACAAAATACCAATTTTAAATGTATCTGCTTGAGTTGAAATTTTGGAATTTGTACCATATTATTTGCAGGATATTGAGCAAAAAATTTAAAATATTTATTTATTTTCATGTACGAGTGCTTTGCCTACATGGATATCTATGTACTACTTATGTGCCTGGTGTATTTGAAGACCAGAAGAGGGTCTTCTTAACACTAGAGTGACAGATGTTTGTGAGCTGCTGTGTGGGTGCTGGAATCAAACCTATGTCCTCTTTAAGAGCAGCCAGTGCTCTTAACCATCGAGCTACCTCTCATCAAATAATTTTTCATAAATATGAACATTAATAATTTTTCTTCAAAGGTTTATACAAATTACATATTTAAATGTAAAACATTTACTACAAAGCCCAAAGTGATAGACTATGTTCATCATGGTAATGAAATGATATAAAGTGACATATCAAGGTACTGTGATTACAGCCAGCCAGATACCATCTGTATATCTGTATATCTGCCTTATGTATAGTGTAAAAATGACTTATATTTGGTGATTGATATTCATATCTTCCTACTGATAATGAACTATTTCTGGATTTCAGGAGCTGATTCATATGTAGGAGTCCGGTATATTACAGAGGCCCTCATAAAAAAACTCACTAAACAGGACAATTTGGCCTTGGTGAAGTCTCTGAATCTTTCACTTTCTAAAGATGGTGGCAAGAAATTTAGGGTAGGTTTCAAGCAGTTTCTAAACATAACCATTGATTTCATTTTCTTATGTCTTAAGCCTGCCAGAATGTTTTTTTAGGATTTTTTTTTCCTTTAACACACATATGAGTGCAGATATTTTTGGAGACCAGAGGCATTGGATCCCTTGGTGCTAGGGCTATTAATGTTTGCAAACTACCCAACTTGGGTGCTAGGAATTGAACTCAGGTCCTCAGCAACAATCATGGATGCTGAGCCATCCCTCTAGCACCCAGTTAGCAAGTATCACTTTTGGAAACATCAAGTTTTCATTTCATGGTATCATCATGGCAGAGAGAATGGCAACAGGCAGGCAGGCAGGCAGGCAGGCAGGCAGGCAGGCAGGCAGGCAGGCAGGTGTGTGGAGAGATAGCTGAGAGCTTTTCATCCTCATCCACAGGCAGCAGGCAGGGAGAACAAGACACATGGGCATTTGAAGCCTTAAAACATACCCTGATAGTGACATACTTCCTTCAAAGGGCCGCACCTCCTGATTCTTACCTGACAGCTCATCAACTGGGAACTAATCTTGCCAGTATATGAGTTAATGGGGGCCAATCTCATTCAAAGCAGACTTTTTTTTCATATTAGTTTCAGTGAAAACAAAATTTTCAGGTATTTTATTTAGTATAATCTCAAGCCTTTCCTTCCTTCCTTCCTTTCTTTCTTTCTTTCTTTCTTTCTTTCTTTCTTTCTTTCTTTCTTTCTTCCTTCCTTCCTTCCTTCCTTCCTTCCTTCCTTCCTTCCTTTTTAAAAAAATCTCTTTGGTGTATATACAGACAGAAAGGAATAGGGGAGTCTAAGTGTAGACACATTAGCCTCTTAATGGTGATTTACTGGGCAGTGTGATTCTCACTTTAGTGAGACCTCAGTAAGAATGTTTTGTGTTTTGTTTGAAAGTGTTATTAGAATATATTTAGGTTTAAGATGTACAGCTGTAGAGGAAAAGGAAACTGCAGAAGTTTTAAAGTTGTAGAAATGACATATCACATCAGTATGTAGTTGCTCTGTGGCTATTATGTGCACCAGACATGTCAGTCAAAGGAGGCATATACAGAGAGAAATTTAGAGTTTGGCGTGAAAATGTCTAGGATTTAGAAATAGGGAGAATCAGAGAGAGGGGCCTGGGGAGGCCAAACCGATGTGAAAGTCAGAAGGATCTGTTGTGCTGGAAAATCTCCAAGAGCACGAGGCTGCAGGTAGAAACCTCAGACAGGACAGGATAACAGTGGCACAGAGTAGCTAAAGATGACAACAGGAGTCACAGGACTTGGCCATTTAAAAGTTTTTCCTTCTGTTTCTCAAACCCATCAACTCTTTTTACAAGGACTATGTAGAGTAGAAATTTTTGTTTTGTTTTTTTAATCTTATTTTATGTGTGCATGTTTTGCCTGCTTGTATGTCTGTGTACCTTATGCATTGCCTGGTACCTGCAGAGGCTAGAAGAGGGCACTGGATCCCCTGGAACTAGATGGTTGTAAGCAACCATGTAGGTACTGGGCATCAAACTGTAGTCCTTTTCCAGGGCAGCAAGTGTCGAACCATCTCTCCACATCCTTGTTTGTGTTTTTTGTTATTTTTTTAAAAAATGTTAGCCTGGTGTTCTCTGTTCCTGGGTGTACACACAGTTGATTCAACTGACATCATGTTATTAAGTTCTCTGCTGGATATACGCTCTCTGTGAGACCTTTCCTTACCAACCACTTGAGGGTGTTGTAGACAGACACCCTCTCTTTTTCAGTCAACAGATATTTATTTGGCATCTAGTCTGTGTCAGTAGTAGAGCTTAGCAGTGTACACAGCAGGTAAAGTCTGCCTTGTGGTGCCTTGCATGCTGTCACAGATGTTCCCATATTGTCTTTGAGTTTTCACTGTCTAAAATCTTGTTTGATCTTTGTATATCCCAAGAAAGTCAAGACATCCTAAGTCTTATTTGCCACTATTATTTTATGTGCATATATATTTCATATACATAGAACAGCTCCTGGCACCTAGTCCATGTTAGATAAATATTTGCTGAATGGACAATGATGGAGAGGCAATGATGTGCTAAAAGAGTTATTGCCTTATCACGACAATAGCAGTAAATGAGAAAGGCAAGAAAAGCAGAGGTGAACAATTCTTGTAAGTGTTCTCATGACAAATGAGGGAGGTAAGAGGAAGGTGCAGTAGAAATGCCATTACAGTGCAGCGCAACTTACTGAGTACAGAAGAAATGTGAACATGTGAATATGAACTGGGCAGCAGGGAAATGACATAGGTTACTGCCATAGCCTTCCTGTGTGGTACCATACTTAATATATATGAGCCATGGAGTGCACATCTACTGTAAAATGACTGCCTTTAAACTGAGAGGAGGGGACAGGAGACCCTTAGGTAGTGTAGTAGCTAGTTTATAAAGAGTAAGTAATTGTGGTTCCCCCATCAATTGGAGTAGGGGCTGTCCCTAACTCTGCTGCCTGCTTGTGGATCCTATTCTCCTAACTGGGCCACTTCCTCTGGCTTCAGTAGGAGAGGATGTGACTTGATGTGCCAGGTTGGGTTGATACCCAGGGGTCCTCCCTCTTATCAGAGAAGAAGTGGAGGGGGGTTGAGGGAGAGGTTATATGAGGGGGGATGTCAGGAGGGGGCTGCAATCGGGATATAAGTAAATTAATTAATGGAGGGAAAAGAGTGACGCTGCTTTATAGGAGAGTGGAAGGAAACAGGGAGGGCCATAGAAAGATTGAGCTCAGGGGAATGGTGGTAAGTAGTTTGAGGCTCTTAGTCTATAGGAGTTGCTGATGTCAAGGAGCATGCCAACAGAGCCTTACTACCTGTGGTCAAGGAAAGCTGTAGCAGGGATTGCCCAGGAAAGCAGTTAGGGTTTGCTGATCAAAACAGCCTCTAAAAGCACCAAGAAGTCTGTTATATAAAGTATTTACCATTTATTTCCAATTAGTACATTGAAAATTTGGAAAAGTGTGTTAAACTTGAAGTCCTAAATCTCAGCTATAATCTAATAGTGAAGATAGAGAAAGTGGACAAGCTGTTACGATTACGTGAACTCAACTTATCATATAACAAAATCAGGTGAGTAACTGCTCCTTTGGGTAGCATTGCCAGGTCTTCTTTGCCAGAGATAAACTAATAGTATCTATCTGTGCTCCTGAAAGAGTGCTTTGAAATAACTTTTGATTCTTGTTTATTGGATTCTGGATCATCACATCTGCCTTTATGTTTCAGGATCACATAAGTATCAAATAGTTTTTACTTCGCAGTGCGAAAGCAGATACCTTTTCATGGTACCAACTTAATTCTACTTTTAGCAGTAACTTTGTCTAGTTGTTATTTGTGATTCCTTGCCTTAGTACCTAAGTAATACATATGTGAAGAAAATGCAGTTTTGATCCTGAAGATATTCCAAAGAATTTGATCCTGTATATTTATCCTTTTATTCTTTGCTAATGCTACTAGAAATGAGGAATGTATACCTCATTTCTAATTCAGATACACATACATATATACAACTACTGGGAAAAATCAATGCTGTAAAATCTAATGATGACTTAAGCTATACAGAAAACTATATAATGGGCCGGGCGTGGTGGCGCACGCCTTTAATCCCAGCACTTGGGAGGCAGAGGCAGGCGGATTTCTGAGTTCGAGGCCAGCCTAGTCTACAAAGTAAGTTCCAGGATAGCCAGGGCTATACAGAGAAACCCTGTCTCAAAAAAAAAAAAAAAAAAAAAAAAAAAAAAAGAGAGAGAGAGAGAATTGATTTAATGAAAGTAATTTCTTAGTAAAAACGAAGCTAGAGAAGCCGTGGAATCTGTTGAGAATGACACATTGACTAGGGTTAGATGACAGCTAGATTGCAGAGACTGAAGAGCGTCATCCACCATGGTTTGGAGCGTGAGTGGCAAGTGCTTCATTAATTTAAGTATTTTCACTGCAGCTCATGAATCCATAAACAGTATCATTTTAGAATGTGTCACACATGCTGCTGGCACAGTGCGTCTTTGGTGATGACAATGCAATTATTGTGGACATCTGGGTAGCACTGTGTCACACAGTGGGGTCGAGAGTTGACCATGGGCATCCTCTTCTCTCCTGTGTTATGTATAGTATAGTATTCTGCATATAGTAAGATGGGCAGGGCTGCTAGGCACACTCATAGAGCAGTAGTAGGTCAGGGAAATTGACTTCGGCCATGTGGTTGTCGTTCAGGAAAAGAGTTCATGAATTATAGTTATGAGAGGTAGCCTTGTCTGCTGCGGCTCTTCACTATAAACTATAGCGAAAGGGCTTGACCAATTTTACTTACTACGTTTGATTTTCTTCTCTGGTTTCCAGTAAAATCGAAGGACTAGAAAACATGTGTAACCTGCAAAAGCTAAACCTAGCAGGTAATGAAATCGAGCATATTCCAGTGTGGTTCGCAAAGAAGTTGAAATCTTTACGAGTCCTCAATCTGAAAGGCAATAAGATATCATCGGTAAGTTACTCAAAATAGCAAGAGTTATTTTTCCTAAAATTTAAATGATTTGGATTATAAAGGTTTTGTCCATATATATATTTTACATTGAGCACCATCTCTCTCCTGCCTAGTACCCTCTCTTTTCCTGCCCCTTGCTCCTGTAGTTAGTCCCCTTTATCCTCCTAAAATAAGAGTGAGATTTCTTTTAGTGTCATTGTTATTGGCCAAATGCCATATTCGGATATAGCCTAGGACTCTTCAATGTGTTAAACACCGACTGCCCTCGTGTTCTTAGGTTCCGTGGTAACCTGGAATTGCTCTCTCAGGGTTTTCCAGCCATCAGTTCATTGCACTGCTTTACATCCCGGTGCCGATTGCCATTCTTCATAGGTAATAAGGATGCAACGGATATCTATTTAAAGTTACTCTGAGATAGGAAATTTGATTCCCATTTTTCAGAGAAAGTCTTAATTTCATTCATGTTTTGTTAGAAAATGCCTTCTGAACACCTAATACATTGGCTGTTACAACTGGAACAATCATGATATAACTTAATGACAATTGTCATAGATTAGAAAGGGAAAAATCCACAGGCCTAGACTGCCCTAATATGACACTGGAGAGTCCATTGATTTCTATGAATTGTCTAAAATAGAGAAAATATTTTCTAAGACGCTCAGGTGAACGGAGAGGAATAAAACTGCTTCAGAAACTTTAGAACGATGAGTAACTAAGGCTGTGTTCTTTATTCCTTCAAGTGTGAAGACAAATTAGAATACACACTTTTTTCATCTTATTGATTATTTTGCTTGTCTGTTACTTACACTGAGGTTGTGGTGAGGCTTCTCTCTGTAAGCCAAGCACACCTCAGACTTGTAGCTCTCTTGCCTTCATCTTCACACACTGGTGCACAGGCATGCCCTGCCACACTCAGCAAAAATCCTTCCTTCTTATGCCATTGTTAAAAAGACCTGGGAAGGACACTCTCCCTTCTACTGCCAGAGCTCCCGAGCCTCAAGAGTGGAAGCCTTAGACCATTCAGTATGTCATTGACAGCTCTCCAAACTCACGGGATTACAGGAAGACGCATCCCTGGATCTACAGTCGACCCCAAGTATTTCTCAGAGTTCTTGATTTTAGGTCATACCCAGTGTCTGCTAAAAAACAGGAGGACTGTTCAGTATTGATGATTTGTAATCATGTTATCTTCTCATCTATATGTTTGGCAGTGACATCATTATGGGTAATATATATTTATTTGGGGGAAGTATGTACTTGTGCTAGCAATTTAATTTAATTCTCCCAACCTACATAAGTTCTTAGAATAAACAAAAGAGTTTTCAAAAAATGTGAATATCTATACATGTTTTTATGGTTTTTAACCATCAGTTATAACTGTTATCTTCATATTTACCAAAATCCTTCATAGCAGTTCATTTTATGCATACTTGATCAATACAAAATAAAGACATTGCAATATAGACTGAGATTGAACCCCCATTTTATTCACTTACAGAGTCTGAGCTAAGGCAAGTCCCACCTTTGAACCTTGACAATGCATAGTACTGTCTGACACACCAGTGCTTACATGCCCCTTGGTACCCCTTTCTCACATGCTAATTAGGGGCAGTGAGTTTCATAAATAGGTTTCTTGACATGCTAAAGGCAATGCTGTTGATTTATTACTTTCTTTGTTCGTTTAGTCATTCCTATACTGCTGTGGTACCATTTCAGCTCCAGGATATAAGCAAGTTGAAACCACTTCAAGATTTGACTTCTCTAATCGTCATTGACAATCCAGTTGTGGCCCTTCCTCATTACCTCCAGTTCATCATTTTCCACCTCCGTTCCCTGGAAAGCTTGGAAGGTCAGCCAGTAACCACTCAGGATAGACAAGAGGCTTTCGAGAGATTCAGCTTGGGTAAGATGATACTTGCAAAGCAAGCAAACAGACAGGGAACACTAAACTTGAATGAGGACGGAACTGACCTTTGAAAGTTCTGTAGAAGGATAGGTCTGGTGAAATGGTTCAGAGGGTAAAGGCATTTGTTGCCAGACCTGAGGACCTGAGTTCAATTCCCAGGACCCACTTGGTGGAAGGAAAGTACAAACTCCTACAATTTGTCCTATTACCTGTATTACCTGTAATATCTGCCCCATGTCAGGTATGCATCCCTACTTACAGCCAATGAATAAAGGAACAAATATTACCACACCTAACATTTAAAACAAGAAGGGTAAATTATAAACCTGATAATCCTACTAAAATGGAAATGGCACCATAAGCTGGTTAATCAAGCAAGTATCTGTCGTCATATACTATGTACCAAAAGTTCCCCACCTCAAAAGTGATCTCCTGTGTGTGTGTGTGTGTGTGTGTGTGTGTGTGTGTGTGTGTGTGTGTGTGTGTGTGTGAGTAAGTAAGGTGTGAGAAAAGGAAGAACGGTGAGCAGCCATGAAAACAGTAAATGACAAGCCAGTGAGATCAGAGTATGGAACAGAGCCTCAAATGCCCAGGAAAGGTTTCAAAAGAGCAAGTGGTCTCCATGGTGAGTAAGTAAGATTAACACAGACATGGCTTTAGAATTACTTTAGGCCTGGCAGTGGTGGTACACACTTTTAATCCCAGCACTTGGGAGGCTGGTGGCAGGTGGATCACTAAGTTCAAGGCCAGCTCAGTCCAGGATAGCCAGGGCTGTAACAGAGAAACAAACCCTGCCTCAAAAAAGAAAAGCTTTGGATTAGTGTTCCTGCTCAGAGAAGTTGGAGAGGGATGGGAACTAATGGTAGATAAGGAATGGGAAGGAGATATTTGATCAAAGGTTTGAAATTTCTACAGCAGTCTCACTTTTCCAATACTTAATAATTGTAATTCTTAAGTATTAAAGGGAAAGAAAAGATCTAAGACTAAACACTCACTGATAGCTTCAAGGAAATGGGAAGAGATGAAATGCAATTAAACCTCAAAGTTTTTAGTAATGAAATAGCATTCCTGAGATCAGAAGGGAGAGACAAGTCATGCCTTTATTCCTTTACTTCATAAAAATGAGGTCCAGAGAGATTAGATTTTGAGAGGGCCAGGGAGAGCTCTCATTGGTCATCTTTTGGTAGGAGGGATACTTTCTTGATCAAAAAATAGAGAGAAAATAATATGTATGTGTCAGTACCTTTGTTGTCTTTGTAGTAGGAGAATTAGGGCCCTTCCTTAATGAAACGTGAAGCTCTCTGCTGAGAAAGACTAGATGGAGGATGGGAGGTTTGAGGAGAAAGGGTATGAAGTGACTATTTTAGAGTGTTGAGGAATCAGCCTCTCTTTGATCTGAATCTGAAATCGGTGTTAATCTACTTTTGACCTACAAAAATGGCAGATGGCTCAATGAGGAAGGATGCTCTCTGTGCAAACCTGATTGGACACAGCCCATCCTGGAACCCATAGAAGAGTAGAAGAAAGCCTCTGTGTGTGTGTACTTACACATGCAAACACATACACGCACAAATAATAATTATAGTAAAAATCGCTTCAAATTACCATACCTTTCTTAACTCTTTAATATAGGTCAGATTCAGATTCAAGGTGGTCATCTTTTTTTCCAAAACACCATGGCAGCTGATTTTGAAGTCAGTTGTGCTACACAGTTCTTAGACTTGTTTTGCCACTATTCTGAGCATACTTGCTGTTTTCCAAGATGAGAATATAATGATATTAGCTACTTTGTTTTTATTGACAGAGGAGATAGAAAGACTGGAAAAAGACCTGGAGAAGAAGACAGTGGAAACAGAAGAGCTTAAGAACAAACAAACAAAGTTTCTTGAGGAAATAAAGAATCAGGATAAACTAAACAAGTCATTAAAAGAAGAAGCCATGTTACAAAAACAGAGCTGTGAGGAGCTAGAAAGTGACCTCAGCACAAAAAAGGAGTTGGTGAGTCTGTTATACATTGTTTTGGCTGTATTCTATTACTGCTTTTACATTTGAAAACACTGTGTCCTGACTATAGCATTGGGAAGATGGGGGTTAACAGGAACATGGACAAGGGCTTTGTGAACTGTAGGTGACTGTGATATGCTGCTCGAAGGAGAATGTGTGAAGAAGGGCACGAGGGGGAGCATAATGCTGTGCACTGGGAGGAGCTGGTCACATTGCTTAGGATATGTTTCAAACAGCATCACGGATAAGACTGTATAACATAACAGATCCTGTGTCATGGAGACTTCTTTTCAATAGAAATGGTAACAGTAATATGTTAAAGTACATGCCAGTGCGTGTACATGTACACACACACACACACACACACACACACACACACACACACACACATAATAAATCTTGATAAGTGCTACTGTCTACTTTAAAAAGCTTATTACCAATTTATGCTTTCCACAGCAGTGAGTAAAAGGATCAAACTGGGTTTATTATTGTAAACTTATGGGGGAGGGGAATGGAATCTTGTTAGAGTTTCATTTTTATGTTTTTGTAATTGCTGGAGAAGTGAATAGTATATATGTATTTGTTGATCATTTATTTATTTTTTTAAATTACCCATTTCATTATTTTTTCTCTTTTTTGTTATTCCAAAGTACTACTGTATGTTTTAAAAAAGAATTCTAGGTCTTATTTTGAGAGCTTATATTTTCCTTTGTCTCTTGCAGAATATGTGATGATAAAATCATCTTTAGTGATTTGCAGTTTTATTAAGTAATTGTGCATTAAACTAGTTTTTTTTTTTTAATAAAAGAAAAGTCATGTTGAATTAAGTCTTTTAAGGGCTATTTAAACTGTAGTTAGCCCCTATTCTCACCATCGGCAAGTACTAACCAACTTGTTCTTTGTCTGTTGGGGGTTTTTTGTATGTTGGTTTGTTTTTTGTTTTATTGTTTTGCAAGCTACTTAACTTTGACCTTTTACTGCTTTTGCTTTTAAAATGGGATGTTTACTTGCCCTGCCCCTCTCAGGACTGTGAGGACTCGAGGCCGTGAGTGTGAAAATAACTCTGAGTAAAGCAAGCTGAGTAATGCCAGGTGGTGCTTATGTTCAGTGAAGCCATGTGTCAGGGGCAGATTGAGACAGTAATAATAACCATTTCCTTCCATGGTATGTCATCAATAGAGAGATGCTAGCAGCATCAGAGCCTAGCTCTCTGCACTGTCCTTCAGGTGACATGTCTGTTTGATTCTTTCTTCTCTGAGCCCACATGTTGGTTTCTTACAGGTCATTTTCCACTGAGTCTTTATTCTTCTTTAAGGTACTTCCTCCAGGACTGAGCTGCACACTGTTTTCTATGGTGTTGCATGATGACTTGTATTAATATGCTTGTTTACATTTTAAGTTTTGAAAACTGGCTTGCTTCTTTGAGAATGTGTTTGTGTTTGTGTGATGTGTTATAAATGACTTTGTATACAGGAGAGTAAATTTGAATATGAGAGGAAATTAGTATTACTCTTCCTGTTAGTAATATGTTAACTGCAGTCATCTCTTGATTATTCACAGCCAGTACGCAGCTAGCCTACTTCCTTTGACTCCTGTTTGCAGTCCTTTAAGCATTGTGCCTTTGGATATTTGCTGAGGGCTTATTATCATCTAAGTCCAGAGCTATGAAAAACACAAAATCACTTTGAAAAAAAAGCCATGTCCACCTTTGTTTGGCCCTATTGTCAGTTTCCTTTGGGGGAAAAAAAACACCCTAATCATAAGTGATACTGTTGATTGTGAGTTATCTCTGAGACTCAGGTCCTCTTGAACATTGACTGAATACATCAGTGTGGGCAATGCACTAGACAGCAAGAGGACATTGATGGCAGCATGGGACAGCAGAGTGCTAGACTTGAACCCATGATACTAGAATTTGAACACTGCTCAGTTGGGCAAGTCGCTTAACATCTCTGAGCAGCTTTGATCGCCTCCTAGTAGAGTAGTGAACACTGGGTGAGCTGGCACATGCAGATCACACTGCAGCTGTGCGAGAGCACCGTTTAGTGTTACTCCATTGGATGGATACTCAGGAGGGGACTGCATGCTAACTTATGCACGATTTTGGGCTCCTGGCCTTGTAAAATGTTCGTGAGTATGCTTTGTTTCTTTTCAACTTGCATTTTGATGAACTATTTCTGCATGCTTTTCTGTCTGAAAGCAACCCTCAGATTGTCAAAAAGAAAAGAAAAAGTCAAAAATCACTTAGCGGACCTTTGAATGAACTCAAAGGATCTGTTTGGAAGTCAAGTCACCTGTGGCAAGGCAGTTCACCAATCTGAGACACAACTTATGCATTTGCAAATGCAGAAATTAGATTATATTATCCTTACGTTCTCCTCCTAGTGCCAAAATCTCCAAGAGCACCAAAAAGCTGCAGTTAGAGTAAAGTTACTGGAGTATTAAAAGTTACTAATATCAATCAGATTTGCATCCGATTGAGCTCATTTACATTTTTTAACCTCTGCTACAAAGAGTTCTGCTATTCTGACCTAGCACTGAGGCTCGTGTCTATACATCTGGCACTCAAGAGGCTTAGACAGGGAGTTCACACACTCTGCCTGCCTGGGCTGCATAACAATTCTTGGCAAACATAGTGAGATCCCCTGCTCCCACTCCCACCCATACTGAACACTCACAGCTAAGATTCATCAGCTAAATCTATCTCCTCCTCCTCTGTAAAATGTCCCTCCATAAACTGAAGCAAAGAATGGGTTTACTACATCCTGTGTTAGTGACCAGGACCAGGACGCAAAGCATTGCAGAATGCATTTGTTTCATGTTCACATGAAACAATCTGAATTGTTCTTTATGACTCGCTGTGTCCTGAAATGGCATATCAGAGGTCTTTTATGTGACCTCTTCTGAAATGATAATTGTGTTGCATTTTTTGTAATGTGGAATTGAGATAAAATATTCTCAGTGTTGTGCTATTTGATGTAGTTTTGTTAGAACTGCTCATATCATTATAGGATTGCATTAACGTACTGATACTTATCCATCTCATATTGGCCAATAGCTAAAACAGAAAACAGTGGAACTAACACGGGCATGTCAGAAGCAGTATGAGCTGGAGCAGGAACTGGCCTTTTATAAAATTGATGCCAAGTTTGAGCCACTAAATTATTATCCATCAGAGGTAAGTTTACATTTTTTAGTAATCCAAAATTAAAGTCAGGATTGGGGAAGGCAGGAAGAAGACAAGTGACAGGAATCTCGAGGGGATTTTACCATGACTTTCTCTGTTACCTTTTTAAATACATATTTGTGTTCGTATGTGTAGGGGAGGGCATGCATGTGGAGCTTAGACATTTTTCAGAAGTTACTTCTTTGCGTCCACTGTATGGTTCCCAGAGATTGAACTTGGTTTGTCAGTCTTGGCAACAGGTGTCTCTGCCTGCAGAGCCATCTCCAGTCTACTCCAGTTTCTTGATGTAAGGATATCATCAAAGCTAACTGTATTGTGGTTGTACTCGTGAGTTATGTGGCTGGTGGAGTGAAAATAGTGTTCTAAAGATTAAAACTCCAGGGAGATTGCTGCCTACAGCTACGTCTGCAGTCAAAAGCTGTCTGTTACCTTACTCTAGGTGCAGATCGGTGAGATGCGAACTTTCAGTGGCAGTACCTCAGCTCCTCTGAGTGGCAGCTTCTAGCTTGCTTGTCTCTGCTCTCTCGAGTCAGTTATAGTCAGCCACTATTCACCATATCAACAAGGCGCTGCCCAGTGGCCAAGGCCAGGGAGTCCAACAGTACATGCGTGGTTTAGTTCCTAAAAATTTAATATTAAAATTTATTAGATTGAGATCTTACATCAATCAGGAAACAATGTAATACACCCAGACTTCTGATTTAAAGATGAAGCAATGCTAAGCAGTCCCATAGCTGTGGGTAGTCTAGTCAGTTAATCCCATAGCTGTGGGTAGTCTAGTCAGTTAATCTAAACTCTACTTGCTACTAGAGGGAGTAATCCTTTTGAGACCATTTTTAGTTCTAATTCCTTTTTGCTATATGAAAAAGAAGAGAATGAATAACATATCTTTTAGCCTCTAGGCATGTTAGATTAATATAAATGTAGTATTCTGTGATAAGTTTGCCATTAATAAGGTGAATAATGTCATTTGACTGGAAGTTGCTTCTTAATCCATAAATCTTATTAATATGCTTGCTTTAGTATGCTGAAATTGACAAATCTCCAGATGAAAGCCCTTACATTGGCAAATCCAGATACAAGAGAAATATGTTTGCCACGGAGACTTACATTGTCAGCGACGCCCAGGCAGTTCAGATCAGGAAGGTGGTGCCAGAAGGAGGACAGCTTAGACACGAGCACATGCCCCTGAGAGCCCAAGCACCACCAGATATACAGTTGGAAGATACGGAAAAAAAAATAAGTGCAGGTAAACAGAGGTACTCGTAAGTTCTTAGAAAGGAAAAGATGGGCTATGACTGCATGGTGGAACATTTGCCTAGCATGTGCAA
This sequence comes from Mus minutoides, assembly GCA_902729485.2. Lineage (NCBI taxonomy): Eukaryota > Metazoa > Chordata > Mammalia > Rodentia > Muridae > Mus > Mus minutoides. Next base: position 1,528,870 of record LR749805.1, read on the forward strand.
GGCTCTTTTTCAGTGTCCAGCCCTACAAAAGGTAATTTGTGCACACATACGATAGATAGATAGATAGATAGATAGATAGATAGATAGATAGATATATCTCTCTCTATATATATATAGATAGATAGATATAGATATGTATATATCTATATCTATATGTATATATCTATATCTATATCTATATCTATATCTATCTATCTATCTATCTATATATATATATATATCTATATATATATATATACACACACACATACATATACACACACACATACACAATAACTGAATATGCCGGTTGATGATATTTTACAATTTTTAATTAAACATTAATGGTTCTTATTTTACATGAAAAGTCTAAAGTCTAAGTAATGAGTAATGAGCCTGCTTTTTCGCGATTCATCTTGTGTGTGGTTGAGAATTGGGTTTCTGACAGTAATTGACACTGTGTTCAGGGACTTTGTCTAATAAGCATATAAATCTCATCCTGCCAGCATACACTGAAACTACTCACTGAGTAGCAACCACTGAAGGAGTAAATAACCATTCTCATTATTATTATGTGTAAGGGCCAGAACCTTCCAGTAGGTTGGCCTCTGTCTCTCCTTGACATGCCTGCCCTGCATGTCTATTTTCTCAATCATAGTACACCCCCACCCACCACTTACACCATCCAATTCGAGGGACCTTACACCCCTGGCAAACCACATACACCAAGAAGTTAAACCAAGAAACACTATAGGTACTCTGCCAGTGTTGGCTGTGAATCCACTTACGCACTGGCTGTGTGGATGTAACCAAAATGACTCCTGCCTAGAGTCTGCACGTTAGTACCCTGGGTCCACTGTAGGGCTCCCACTGAGCAGTTTATTAGCACATCATTGCCTAATAGGTAAAGACTGATTTCTTTTTGACACCTATTTTATGGAAAACTTTGGCAGAGGAAGCAGAAGAACCCGGGATATATAGAGGCTGGCTGTAGCAGGCTCTGGTGAGAGGATGGAGAGAGGCTCTGGTGTGAGCAGGGAACACAAGTGAACCTGAGGTGGACACTAGCTGATTCCAGGGCCTCTCCAGATGGGTTTTTCTGCTTGTCTTGATTTCTTCCCTTTCTGTATTTCCTTTCCTTGCTTTTCCTTCCTTTCTAAATGCTGGCAAGCAAGTCCTTCTATATGTCTAGCTCTAGCCCTCCCATAGCAAGGACATTTGTCTTGGATTTGGGTTTGTTTGCTTGTCTGTTTGCGGGAGTCCGGGGTGCTTGTTTTGTTTTGTTTGTTGTTGTTTTTCCTGAAACAGGGTCTCTCTGTGACCCTGCTGTCTCAGAATTTAATAGGCTGGCCTCAAACTTACTAGATCTGCCTATCTCTGCCACTGCCTCTGCCCCTTTGTCCCTCTGTGCCTGTGCCTGCTAGGATTAAAGATGTGCAACACCATTCCCAGCTCCAAATAATAGTGCTCTCCATCATAAAGCACTAACCTAGAACAAAGGCAGTCCAGTGCGATTATTGTCAGTAGCCTGGGGGAATGAATTATGACTTATAACATGGGAAGAACCTCCTTTACAATATAGTCCTAGTATCTTAAAACAGTGGTAAGAGAGATCAGGCTCAGTCCTTCTGATGTTATGAATTATACAAAAAAGATTAATTAGAGTTTTATAGAACAGAGCTTAATAGAGATAGAAGCCATCATAAGTAAGACATATCTTTGTTCTGCAGTGGAACACCTTCACTGGGTGGAGTTCATTACAAAGAAAGTAGTAAAAATTCTAGAAGTCAACATTTTTTCATTTGTGTATGTGAAAATTGTTTTTAAATTTGCAGCACAAACTCGACTGTCAGAACTACACCATGAAATAGAAACAGCAGAACAAAAAGTATTACGGGCTACTCAAGAATTTAAACAACTGGAAGAAGCTATACAACAAAAAAAGGTATGTGAATCATGCCGAAGAAATCACTGTTAATGTGGGCTTGCTTCCTTCCTTCCTGTAAAACTGCAGTAGTGATGGCGCTTGCCTTTAATCCCAGCACTCAGAAGGAAGAAGCAGGAGGAACTCTGAATTTGAGGCCAGCTTGGTCTAGAGAGTGAGTTCCAGACCACCTAGGGATATTCAGCCATATAAATAATTTTGAAATTAATTATTATATGGATTATTATAAATTAATTATAATTATGGATTATTATAGAGTAGAATATGGTTACAGTATTTCACTCATAATGATATCCTGTTAATATTTCATAAAATATGTAGAAATAAATTACTTAAAAATTAAGGTGTGGTGGCATGTGACAGGCAGGCAAGTATCTGAGTTTGAGGCCAGACTGGTCTATAGAGCAAGCTCCAGGACAGCCAGGGCTATACAGAGAAACATTGTCTTGAGAAATCCTGTCTCAAAAAAAACAAACCAACCAACCAAACAAACAAACAATTTATTACTTATAAGAGTAATTACTAGCCGGGCGTGGTGGCGCACGCCTTTAATCCCAGCACTCGGGAGGCAGAGGCAGGCGGATTTCTGAGTTCGAGGCCAGCCTAGTCTACAAAGTGAGTTCCAGGACAGCCAAGGCTAGACAGAGAAACCCTGTCTCGAAAAACCAAAAAAAAAAAAATTACTGCTCTTCCAGAGGACCAGAGTTTGGTTTTGGTGTTTTGTTTTGTTCTGTTTGTTTTGTTCTTGTTTTGTTTGTTTGTTTGTTTGTTTCCTTTTGGTTTTTTGAGGCAGGGTTTCTCTGTATAGCCCTGGCTGTCCTAGAACTCACTCTGTAGACCAGGCTAACCTCGAACTTAGAAATCTGCCTTCCAAGTGCTGGGATTAAAGGCGTGCACCTAACACTGCATTAGGCAGCTTACAACTGCCTGTCACTCTAGTCCAGAGGGACCCTGTACTTCTTGCTAGCCACATACACCGGATACATAGGTATCCACATGCACAAATTCACATTCAGATACGCACATAATTAAAAGAAGAAAAATACATTTTAAAAATTTACACAAAAACTTGTGTTTGGTCTCTTATACTGTGTGGCTTCCTGACTTATCTCTTCTAAGCTTTTAGAGGTAGGGTTTCTACCTATAATTAGCATAAAACTACAAACTGCATAGAGACTGCCTGGCTGTCTTAGCTGCTTTTCAGTTGCTGTGACAAATCACCATGACCAAGACACTTTATAAATGAACGTGTCTAATTTGGGGACTCACAGTTCTAGAGAGTTAGAATCCATGACCTTGTGGCAGGGTGCATGGCACTGGAGTAGTAGCTGGGAGGTCACAACACAAAGACCTAACTGGGAATGACTTGGGCTTTTGAAACTTCTGAGCCTGTAACACCTCCAACAATGCCAAACCTCTTAAATCTTCGCAAACAACTGGAGACCAAGTATTCAAATATATAAGCATGTGGGAACAATTTCCATTCAAACCACAACACTAGACAATTACCACATCTTTTATTTTAAAAGTCGTCTATAACAGAGTATTTTTGAAGTTATAGATGCTAGCTTCATAAATCGTTGTTGCTCTCCTTTGTTAATTATGTGCTGGGGGCTGGGGAGAATTAGATTTCAGAAGCAGAGAAAGACCTTCTTCTCAAGCAGTTAAGTGGTAGACTACAACATCTAAACAAAGCACGCCAGGAAGCTCTGGATCTAGAAATACAATTGGAAAAGCAAAGAAAAGAAATTGCTGAAAAGCATGAAGAGATCAAGACCGTGCAGCTAGCCACAGATAGCCTGGATTCCAAAGACCCAAAACATGTAAGTAAAATGGGAAATCTTGACTTGTTCCACAGAGACTGTTACTTTATATCTGTGTATAGATAGTATTTGCTTTACCATTTTAATAGCAGAATACTTTCTGAGAGTTTTCATTTGCTATACAGACTTAAGTTAAAAAAATATATGTGTGTGTAATTATATATACTATATATATAATTATTTGTATATGAATACATATAATTAGATAGAAATATATCTAATATGATATGAATGTATTCATATCAAACATTTATATCCAAAACAGAACCACCTAGTCTTGAACAAATTGGTCTTCAGTAAATGAAGGCTACATGACACACTGTTTAGGGGTAGTGGCTGATTTTTGTTGTATTCTAGAGCAAGAGAAACTTTCTTCAAGGTGCCCTGTAAATTGCTCTCCTAAAGACAGGAAGTGCTGAAGCAAGGTCAGAGGACTTCTGTACCTCTTTAAGTTTTCATTCAGATAATCCACAAACATTGTTTGCTGGTTCTATTTATTTTGTCCTTAAAAATAAAACATCTCTCTGGAGTTTGCCATGCTGTGTTGTGAAATAAAGATGAGTGAACGATAGGGTTAGACTCTTGTCTCTTTCTGTCAATATCTTAGTAAATCTTACTAATGATGTATATTTTAGCCACTGTTCTGAAATAAGGTAAAACTATTTCCTTCATAATTTACTGTCACAGGTGGAATTGTAAAGTTATAATTTAAAAAAAATGAAGATCTCTGGACTAACAGGAATCAGAATGTAATGTGATAAGGACAGTGCACTAGAAATGCTTTAAGTACTTGTCAGATATCTCTTTAAACATCAGTTTTATATGTTTGTATGTAAGTATGTATGCACCTATAAATAGAGGCCATGTAATTTTGACAAGGATAAACTAATTGTCGTAGGTATAAAATATCTTCAAAAAAGAATCCTAAGCCTTGGTATTCTTACTGAAAGTATTATTTTATTTGTGTGCGTGCATGCATGTGTAGTGTACTTTTGTGTGTGCACATAGCATCATGTGTATGTGGAGGGTAGAGGTCAATGTCCATTGGCATCCTCACTTGTTTTCTGTACACATTCATTCATTCATTCATTCGCTCACTTTTGAGACAGGATCTCTAATTGAATCTGGAGCTAATTAATTGAGCTAGGTTGGCCGGCCGGCGAGCTTCAGCGGTTGGCTTTTGTCCCCTCCACCTAACCCGCACTGGGGTTCTATGGTCTTGCTGTGTGCCTGCCTTACAGGAGGGCTGGGCATCCAGATTCAGCTCTTAGGCTTACATGCCCACATTCCCAGGTCATTCTCAAGAATTTTTGTCAGGTGAAAAATCAGAGATTTTTTAAGTCCTGTAATGTCTAACAGTCAGTAGTGTCTTACTGTATTATATTTACATATTAAGTCTTCCATCTGTGAAAGAGTTGCCATGACAGTAGGAAACTGTATCCCCCAGGAAGGCAAGAATGAAGCAGCTTGATGATCCTGAGTCAGATTAAAGCCACAATTGTGTTTGCTACAGCAAATGACCATGACATTCTAGGCATAAGGGGAAATTAATTTTCCCTGTATTTCTGAGCAGTATCACATAGAGGAAAGGGCTAAAGAGACCTTTTGTTTTGTTGTTGTTGCTTTGGTTTGGTTGTTGTTTTGTTGTTGTTGTTGTTTTGAGACAAAGTTTCTTGTGTAGCCTTGGCTGTCCTGGAACTCAGAGAGATCCATCTGCCTCTCCAGTACTGGGATTAAAGGTGTACCACCACCTCCTTGTTTTTTGTGGGTTTTTGTTGTTGTTGTTGTTTTGTTTTGTTTTGTTTTGTGTGAGGGATGTGCCTCAAGATAGGGTTTCTTTGTGTAGTCTTGAGGGTTGCTAGGTAGGAGTAAGGCACACTGACCAAACTCCAGTCCTGACATCATAGCACAGTTCTCAAGGTTTCCACTTGCAGAGGGTAGAATTGTGACTTAGGAAAACTAAATTACTTGCCCTTCAGCACTTTTAGGAAGGGATGGAGTCCTTGCTTAAGTTATTACAACAACCCTCTCCTTACAAAAGGATTTTTAAAATCCAAAAATGGAAAATGAAATCTTAGCTCAGAACCAAGCCTAGTCAGATTAAAAAATAAAATAAAATAAAATAAAATAAACATTTTATTAGGTTTCAAAAGGGGAAATGACATTTAAAAGTCAATCCCGTTTTAGTTACCAAGTTTTCCCAGCTAGAGGAACAATTATCACCTGCAAACACAATGAAGATCTGTCCGGCTTTCCTAGAGGGAATTTCAGCTTTTGGGTGTGATTGGCCCTCGGGAGCTTCCTGTGTTTTGATTTAAAGTTGGAGGCGGGGCCTGTCCATAGAGACTGCTGGTGACTGGACTAGCTCGCTGTCACTCATGCTTGACTAAAGACCGTAGTTTGAGGCGCTGGGAAGTTACTTGGGCACAGAGGCGCTTGCCAAGATGTGCCTGTCAGAGAGAGAAGTGCACATGAATTTGAAGACAGACTTAGAAAGCTTTGCGCACTCTGTTTTTGTTCTCCACGGCTCAGTCGTAACAGGAAAGATCCGGAGTTAAGGTATGGTCATTCCTCTGTGTATAAAGAAAGGGCTTGGAAGGAGGAGGAGCCAGATCTGTAAGTTCCTGTTTGTTTTCACAGTAACTCTTTTGTGAGCTCCACCGCTGCAGAAAAACCGCAGGATCGGTTGTGGCACCGCGTGTTTAATGCATAGCATTGACATCTTCTGAATCACATGCTTGCCCTTCGTATAGAGGTTGCAGTGCACTTTTAACGGCGAATTTTAAGCTGTTAAGAGGACAGTAGAATTTTTGTTCATTCTTGAGCCACAAAAGTGTTTGGTGTACTATTAGGATATACACTCTTCCTGTTGTAGGAAAGATTCAAGATGGGTATTTGGGGAGTGGGAAAAGGTGATTCGAACATCCCGTCAAATCTACCACTAGTAAAATAAAAGCTGGCCTAGAAGGTGGCGTGGCCACTTACTTGCTCCCCATTTGAAAGCGGGGTACCTCTCAAATTAAGCACTTTGTTGTAGAAGCTAACATGTCTTAGGCTTGAAAACCTTAGCACTTGTTGCTTGGGCTCTAATTGTTCTCCTAAAGAGTTTTCCCTCAGTTATTGTTCTGTTCTTCTGATCCTCTTGGATAAGGTTGGAGTCTTGGGAGCCTTGAGGGGAAGGGTGGAATTAGTAGGAAGGCAAATGTCTCTCAGGAATTATTTTGTCTCCAAATGAACTGTTGTCTAAGGAAACCAGTCAAGACATTTGATTGACCTGAGATTCAGGCTTACATTTCTGAAGTGGAAGGTTAGACTAGATCATTGGCTGTTTTCCCCAGCACACCTGAGGGAGATAATACATTCCTCTCACTTAGCAGTGGCTCCATGATACCATAATTGTCAGGGCGCAGGAACAAGAGGGTGTGGGCCAGAGCGAGGATAGTGTAAGGGGTATGCCTCCCAGGGCCCTACAACTGAATACTTGCTGGGATAAATGATTTTTGAGCGTCCTCTCCATTCCCAGATAATTATATCTAAGAACAAAATGTTTGAATGAATAGGAGATAGAAAATAAATTTGAATCCCATGTGTTTATTGATCAGAAGTCTCCATTTTCCCCAAGCCTCCCCAAGAAACCTTTTAAAAGCATATTTAAATGCTATTTTTCAAATTAAAAAGACTTTAGTTATTTACTATAAAACTCCCAACCTAAAATTTTTGTAAATTTTAAAAACGTATAAGTAAAATCTCTTAGAGTCCTTATACACAAATATAATGCCTATTTATACTTTGGAATTACCTTTGGATGTTCCCTGTAAACATACTGTCAGTATAACCAGTGTTCTGAAAACCTTTTTAAAAAAGACATATGCATAAAACACTGAAATTTCTATATTGTGCCTTGAAAAATGGCTTATCCTCCCTGATCAGCTCTGTTTTCTCATCTTATCTCAGATCACCCTAAGGTTAAACAAGAACCATTTATATGAAAATACTAAAGGGCCTAACTCACAGCAGATGAAATTGTCACATTTTATTTTCAATACTGGTTTTTAAAATGTTGCTAAGGATTATTATTTTCAATAGTTTTAAATTTTTGGGTTGTATTGATTTTTTTTTTCCTGAAATTCAGTCCCACACGAAAGCCCAGAAGAGAGGTAAAGAACAGCAGCTTGACATTATGAACAGACAGTACACACAACTCGAAAGCCGCCTGGACGAGATACTCTGTAGAATTGCTAAAGAGACTGAAGAGATCAAGGACCTTGAACAGCAGCTTACAGATGGTGAGAACTTAAGTATGATTTAGGGTGAATTCAGGATACACAGAAGATGCTCACACAGGCAATCCAAGACTTGGCTGGATACATTTCAGCTCTTTTTACTAGTGTTTGATGGGGAATTTTGGCTGAACATATCCAAAACATTTAATAAAATTTAAAGTATTTTGTATTATTATGGTTTGTTACATTGATGACCAGTGAATCAGGCTTCAGTAGGGAAGAAGTCAGTCTGATCAGGAAAATCTTGGTCAGTGATTGTCTTCTGTGGCATAAAATCCTTTCAGGAGCCCTTTGACATTAGGAAACTCATTGTCTAGTTATAGAAAGAAGGCAAATTTAAATAGCATTCTCAGAGTAGAGGAAGAGGGGACAGTAAATCAGGTGTAGTAAAGAGAGCCTGAGCTCCGTGTAGGGAAGGTTCCATCCTCTGATTGTCATTCTGTGTCACCTTCAATTTGTCTCTGCATTGATAAATAGTTGTTGAGAGAGGCTTTTTAAAGTTTTCATAAAAGTATCCTGTAAAATAGCATGTGTCAACATACACGTATTTTTGTTGTTGTTGTTGTTTTGGTTTGGTTTTTTTCGAGACAGGGTTTCTCTGTATAGCCCTGGCTGTCCTGGAACTCACTTTGTAGACCAGGCTGGCCTTGAACTCAGAAATCTGCCTGCCTCTGCCACCCAAGTGCTGGGATTAAAGGCGTGCGCCACCACTCCCGGCTAGCATACACGTTTTAAGTACTTAACTAAAAATGTATGTGTTTGGTTGTTATGCCTGAAGTGTGTCTATGTACCATGCGCATGCCATGCCCATGGAATCTGTAAGAGAATGTTGGATCCCCTGGAACTGAAGTTACAGACAGTTGTGAACCTCCATGACAAGAAGCCAGTTACTCTTACCTGATGGACCATTTTTCCAGTCCCTATGATACCTTTTTACTCTTCATGGTATATATATTTATGCTGCCAATCTGAGATTCGTGTTAGTTTTATATATTGAGTGGTCTTGTATTGTGTATTCAGGAAGAACTCATAGTCTTTTTATACTTTATTATTCTTTCTTTCTGGTTTTTTTTTTTTGTTTGTTTTTTTTGAGACACAGTTTCTCTATGTATCCTTGGCTGTCCTGGAACTTGCTCTGTAGCCCAGGCTGGCCTCAAACTCACAGAGATCCACTTTTCTCTGCCTCCCACATGCTGGGATTAAAGGTGGGTAGTACTACCACCCAGCAATGCCTTTTTTCCTATTTTAGAAGAAATTAAATTTTACAGCATTATTCAGGCAAACTCTAAATATTTGTCATAAATATGCTTGTCTTATTTATGCATAATTGTACAATATTCCTGTATTATAGGAAATAAATTATCCTATCTTCAAAAATTAGATATAATAAGAAACTTAGACTTTCACTGTGGGCTAATAACCAATCACTAAAGAGACAAAATACTTCTAAAATACATATTACCCCTCTGTTTTTATTGTGCATAGGCCAGATAGCAGCAAACGAAGCTCTAAAGAAGGATTTAGAAGGTGTCATCAGTGGGTTGCAAGAGTACCTTGGAACCATCAAAGGCCAGGCAACTCAGGCCCAGAATGAGTGCAGGAAGCTACAGGATGAGAAAGAGACATTGCTGCAGAGACTGACAGAAGTCAAGCAGGAGAAGGAGGAACTCGAAATCGTTGCCATGGATGCAGAAAATATGAGGAAGGTATGACTTGCTTTTCTGCTTGTTTGAGCTTCCGAAGTAAATGATGTATGTCAAATTCACTTAGAAACAGGTCATCAAATAACTGAAGAATATGAACGTGTGTCTACCCAAAATGCTATATCAAGTGTTTATATTAGGTTCATGCAGCAAAATTATAGGAATACCATGATTCATCTTACTGTTATTACTTGATAACTGACTATTTGCAGCTAATAGACATGAGTTACATTACACCTTTCATCTGTTGCCCATCCTCATTGCTTTGAGGATTTTCCTATGTTGTTTTAATGACCTGTTTTAGATAAAATCTTACTATGTAGCTCAGGCTGGCCTTAAACTGGTGACTCTCCTGCTTCTGCTGCCTGAGTTCACCACACCAGCAGGAAATGTAATAGTTTGTCAGATTTCATGTTTGTCAATCTGCTGAATTTTAAAAGGTGTCTTCGCTCCCAACTTTATATTATGAAAAATCTCACATTTGCAGGAATATTGTAAGAGTGGCGAAATCCCTCAGCCTCCTTAGATTAATAAATATTTTAGTCTGGCCCTATAAACATATCCCTTTGGTTTGTGCTCAGAAAGTCTCAGACGTCACCCTTCCATCGTCTGCTCTTAGTTTCCAGTGTCACTTAAATGAATGCATTATTACACCTAGGAAAACTCAGGCTCCCTTCCCAAGGCTCATCGAACCATTACAACACCTTCTGATTGTTAGAAGTATCTCCATGATGTCTTTTTTTTTAAATTTATTTATTATATATAAGTACACTATAACTGACTTCAGACACACCAGAAGAGGGTGACAGATCTCATTATGTATGGTTGTGAGCCACCATGTGGTTGCTGGGATTTGAACTCAGGACCTTTGGAAGAGCAGTCAGTGCTCTTAACCGCTGAGCCATCTCTCCAGCCCCCTCCATGATGTCTTTTATAGTGGTGTGTGTGTGCGTGTGTGTGTGTGTGTGTGTGTGTGTGTGTGTGTGTGTGTGTGTGGTTTAGACTGGTGTGCCTTTGGATTGCTCTTCCTTCTGTATTTCTGCCTGATGGTTTCTCTGTGCTGTTGTACTTTGTTCCTCCATGCTCCCTATAAAGCAGTATCTCTTTTTAACTTTATTTTCTCCAGACATTAGAGTAGTTCCATACCTTTCATTTGTTCTTTATGGTTATGATTTCCTCAGCCTAGTGGATTCCTATTCATAGAATTCTTTGACCATTTTTTTTGTATTGGACCATATTTCTTTTGTTAATGATTTGCAAGATCTTTATATTTTGGATGTTAATCCTTTATTGAATACATACAATATTTTATTTTATGAAGCAGTGCCAAGTGGTCCTTGAAAAACTAAATAGAAGTTACCCAGGATCTTTGTGTGTATACAGAGTAGTTTGAGATAATTCTTTCATACCTAAATAAATAGGTGGAAGTTGTATATGCACATCTGAAGGTGTGTCAGTATGAGACTTTAGCTGTGAAAGTGTTTGTTTTTCTTAGTGCTAACTAGATTGCTGTAAGCCCTCAGTCCAGTGTGCCGTCTCTAGAATGCCAGTGCTCTCATGTGCTTTTGTTAAGGGAACACACTATGGTGTAATCAGAAAAATGTGGGCTTTGCAGTCAGAGATCTGGGTCCATAATGCACCTCCTTTTTCTAGCTGTACAGTGCTGTGATCCCTGAGACAGTTCTCCAGTTGCTTACTATAAACTGTAAGTTCCCATCCAGGGCTGTTCTCAGATGAACCAGTGAATGTAAACACACTAAGTCCAGGGAAGGACAGGCCTTACTTACACTTATTATTCTCCGTTTTTATAAATGTTTTCCCACTTCTGTCTTCCTCATATACTTTCAGACTAGAGTGTCACAGAGATAATGACTTTGGAAAGCAACATGTTGGTAACTTGGTGAATTGTCAGGTGACATTTAGTAGAAGAGTTTGTGTTTCAACTTGGATATGCCAGCATGACCCTGCATCCTGTTGTTCATAAAGTCTGTCTGTGCTGGGCAGTAGCAGTTGGCCAGCATTTGGTGCTCAGGTTCGTTACAGTGACTTGCAGATGCTTATGCATCACTCAGGATGTTGCATTTAAACATGCTGAATCTTTGCAGGAGCTTGCAGAGCTAGAAAGTGCCCTCCAGGAACAGCATGAGGTGAATGCATCCCTACAGCAAGCCCAGGGAGATCTCAGTGCCTATGAAACTGAGCTAGAGACTCAGCTAAAACTAAAAGACGCTGAAACCAGCCAGCTCAAGCAAGAGTTGGAAAAACTCCAAAGGCGTACTCAGGTAAGTAGGAACGTATGCCGAATACAAACCAAGCAGCCTGAGCTGTCTGTCCCTCTTTTGAAATAGCATCTCACTATATAATGTAGCCCAGGCTGGCCTAGAATTTATGGAAATCACCCTGCCTCAGCTTTGTAGTGCTGGGGTTACAAGCATGGGCCACCACAACTGGCATTGTCTTAATATCAGATATTTTTAATATAATGGATATGGATTGATGGAACATATGAAAGGCATATTTGGGGAGTCTGATGTTCTGAAATCAAACAGTAGCCCTGTGTAAAATGTAGCCAGAGTGTTTCATGGATCCACAGGCCCCCCCAACCCCAGCCTGGTTTAGACAGCAGATGCTGAGATAAAGGGGACAATGGGCATGAATGCCTTGGTAGTTAGGGTTTTATAGGCCTAGGGGTCCTTTCTCAGAATAGCTTTAAGAGCTTCTATTTAAGTTGACTTTAGATTTTAGTTTGCTGTTTTCTTTTATGATTGGTTGTAAATTAGAAAAAATAATATTCAGCCAATAAGTATTAGCCTTTGAGGATCTGCCCTGAGGAGTTGGTAGTCCAGCGAGTTAAATAGGTGAGAGAGAGGAAGGGGGGCTTGAACAAGCCAGTCGTGGGTAACCACCTTTAGAAAGGATGCCTTATTAGGGCATGGGGGCGAGTGGGAGTGAAAGGGATAGAAAGGGAAGGTGGGTGACTTTGACAAAGGGTTAGAGAGGGCAGTGTACTGCAAGATCTTCAGATGTCAGGGCAAAGAAAGTACAGAAAGTAGATAAAAGTTAAGTAGAAGGGTGAATATGGGTGTCGTAGCCTGTCCATCATCAGAGTGAGATGGTCAGCAGTTAGGAGCACCTGACTTCTCTCCTAAGGCCCCAGGCTGGATCCCAGCACCCACATAGTGGCTCACAACCATCAAAACCCCAGTTCCAGAGGATTCCATGCCCTCTTCTGGCCTCTGCAGACACAGACATCCATGCCAGCAAACACAGACACACAAAATGATAAATGTAAAGGCACATGCTCTAGAGTGTCTGTGTGACTAGGAAAGGAACCAAGAATAGGTCTGTGCTGTAGTGATTAATGTTATGTTCTTTTCTTACCAGAGATCGGTGTCTTGCCAAGTGTCAGTATTGTGTTTTTCAAGAGCACTACATTTTATAAAACCCTTGGCAGGATCAGAGTAGCAAAAAGCAGCCGGTTAGGGGAAAGTCATAAGAAATTTTTTTTTAATAGTAGCAAATAAAATTTCTAAATGCCATCTCTTTAGAATGAACTCTTTTTCTTTTTCTTTTTTTCTTTTTTTTTTTTTTTTGGTTTGCCCAAACTACTTTGAATGATGGTCTTTTGTACTTGGTGACAGGCTTTTTCTCTCCCTCAGTGATGCAGATATAGGTCAGATTAGACCTTACTAAAAGTAGATAAAGGCAGGTTTATTAGAGGCAGCTCTTGGGTGGGCTCTCTGATCTCACAAGTAGAGGTCAGTGAAGTCATTCATCCAGGCTAAAGCAAGAGTGCTTTATAGAGCTTAGTAGAGGGGTGACGACGTGCCAGCTAAGAGCTGGGATTGTGTCTATATGTGGTCAAACACTGAGTCCCTGGGCAGGCACTCTTGAGTGGGTTGCCAGAAACAGAGAGACAAGAGGCATGTTAGTTGTTAGCCCGGAGTTTTCTCTGTGTGGGTGGGGTTAGGGGAGGAAGGGCAGATGGTATTTCCCAGCTTGTGCAAGGAGTGTGGTGAACAGGGGTTCCAGCCGAACACTTGACATTTAGGTAAGTCGTGGCAGAAATGTTTTAAGAACCTTGATGATCAGTTATTGAAAGCTGTACTCTACCCTTAATTACCAGAACTGGGCTTCAAACCACATAGAAAGTATAGAGCATAAAGAATCTAGTTTCTTGGATTGTTACACTTTAGTTATATGAAACTGTTTGCGAAACTTATTGGATGCAGATTCCATAGATATTCTGACCTGTCAAATCTGAGACAGAGACTGGTCACCTGCTGCTTTGCTTTATTTTGTTGGGTTTTTTTTTTTCCTTCTTCCCTCTCTCCTGCTTTCCTTCTTCCTTTTCTCCTTCCTTCCTTCCTTCCTTCCTTCCTTCCTTCCTTCCTTCCTCCCTCCCTCCCTCCCTCCCTCTCTCCCTCCCTCCCTATCTTTCACTCTCTTTCTCTCTGAGATCAGGTCTCATTCTTGTAGCTTAGGCCAACCTCTCAGTCCTCCTGCCTCCACCTCCCAGTGCTGGAATACAGAAATGTACCACTGTGCCGAGCTTCATCTGTATGCTCCAAAATATGTGTATGAGTGTTGCCTGCAGGTATGTCTGTGTACCACACGCATGTTTTTTGTAAGCTGCAGAGGCCAGCAGGTGTCTAATCCCTTGGACTTGGGGCTATAGATTGTTGTGAACCGCTATGTGGGTTCTAGAAATTGAACCCAGGACCTCTGGAAGAGCAACTAGTGTTCTTCACTACTGAGCCATCTCTCTAGCCCCCTCATTTTTAATAGATATGTGAAATGATTTTGATACAGGTATTTGAGGACCATAGTTACTGTTAAAGGTGGGTGCTGGGGACTACCCTAAAGACTGATGGGGTATCCAGGCTGAGCAAATTCTGATTATTAAGTATTATTAGTCAGAAGGGCATAGAGAAAATGATCTTGGCTGTTTACGTTTCAGAGTATAAATTTAGAACTATAGTAGTGCATGATGCATGTATAAGTGTATATTTGCTGTTTTGGAATGTGAACTTTGACTGTTTTGCACTTTGATACTTTGCTTCCTCTGATGATAGTTAGAGCAATCAGTGCTTCAAACAGAACTGGAGAAGGAGAGACAATCCCTCAGGGATGCCCTGGGCAAAGCCCAGTCCTCAGAAGAGAAACAACAGGAGAACAACGAGCTCCGTACACAGCTGAAGCAGCTGCAGGTAAAGATCTGTGCTCGTGGGACACCCAAAGATGGTGATGGCTTTACGCTGGCACTTAGCAGCTTGGGTTATTAGGTGAAAATGAACTCTGGGTGCAATTTCTTTGGAACATTTGCTCCTAAAGTGCTGGGATTTAGGGCATGTGCCTCCACACCTGACCTTTTTTTTTTTTCTTGATTTTTTAAAAAAGATTTCTTAATTATAGGCAGTTCTTACAGTCTTCTCAGTAGAGACGCTATTAAAACTGTAATGTGGGATTATATAGATCCCTATGTGTCTTAGTGGATTATTAATTTTTATTTTTACTATGAAAATTTAAAATGACCGCAAAACCAGAATAATCCCTTTGGTCCATTTCCTGATTTATTCAGTTATTAACATTGTCTCAGCCGGGCGTGGTGGCACACGCCTTTAATCCCAGCACTCGGGAGGCAGAGGCAGGCGAATTTCTGAGTTCAAGGCCAACCTGGTCTACAGAGTGAGTTCCAGGACAGCTGAGGCTACATGGAGAAACCCTGTCTCAAAAAAAAAAAAAAAAACATTGTCTCATTTTAGTTTACCTTTTTCTTTGAAATATTTTAAAGAAAAATTCAAAATGGGAGTAGTGGCTCCTGCCTTTAATCCAGAATTCTCTAGGCAGAAGCAGGTGGATTTCTGTGAGTTCAAGGCTAGTGTGGCCTAGATAGTGAGTTCCAGACACTAGAGCTACATAGTGAGATCTTGTCTCAAAAAAAAAAAAAAAAAGTCCAATATATTTTCACCTAGAAATACTTACTGTGCAACTTTTACTGAAAAGAACTAAAATTAAGTCTTCAGGGGTGCCTTCATTTAAGGTATAAGCTGAAGCCAACTTTCCAAACCTGGTCCTTTCCATGGTCTGCCTTAGTTAGAACTAGATCCTACTTGGCCTTCTGGCCTCCTGATGTAGAGTATAACTTATTTGCACTCTTGTCTTTCTTAAAAGTCAGTTTGTTAAAATGAACTCATGATAGTATAAGAAAGAGATAGTTTCTATTGTGTGACAAATTTATCCTGGGAAGACACAACACATGTCTACTCACATTAAATAGGGATGAGTATACAGACCAAAGCATGAATACCACCAATGTACAACTTGGTGGTCCAATGCATTGTATAGTGGGGTTACTTACAGGAATATGGGTGAGGGGTTGCTTAATAGGAGCAGAAATGACTCAAAGACAAGCTGTATTACCAAAGCCTACCCTAGCACAGGTTACACTGTACAGCCTGCAGACAGCTCTTTCCAGGTGACTCAGGTGGCCTAAACCCCTTTCAGACAGCTGTTCTGGTCAAAAGAGACATCTTTGCAGCTTAGCTCTGCTCTCCCACAGAGAGGGGCCTAGTGAATCTGGTCAGTTTCAGGGACTTCCCAAAGCTATTTCGAGTTCTTTACCTTCCTACATAAGGAAATTGCCTGAAGGATGGAATGTTTCCATCTAGGGAAACTATTAATACAAAACTTGTTAAGAACCAAAGTCATTTGCTCAGTCTTTTAGTTGCTCTCTCATTTCTCTTTGCTAATTCTCTGTGTATATTTGGCACAGCCTGAATCACAACCCTGAGTTGATATGTTGTTTCAGGCCCAACTCTTGTACAGACTTTACATGTACTGTATCTTGCTTCAAATTATGAAGATAGTAGAACCTATTTTTCTAGCTAATTAGTGGGTTGACTGGTCTTGAGTAAGATCACGTATGGCCAGGATTAAGCAGTACAGATGTCCTTTCATTTATGATGGAGTTATGTCCTGACAAACCCACTGCAAGTTGAAAATACCATGTCTCAAATGCATTTACTATACCTAACCTGAATATGACACTGTAACCTAACTGTCTTTAATATACTTATAATAAATACGTTTTGAAGGGATTGTGGCTAGGGAGAACTGGCAAATATGGCTCTGGCAGGCTTTGTTTTTCTCCCCCATTCCCTTTGTCTTGTTTAAAAAAACAAAAAACAAAACCATTAGATTGCATTCCTAAAGCCACCCACCAAGGTTTATTCCCTTATTTGCTTATTTCCTCCTCCTGAGGCTAACTACCAAGGTCCAGCAAAGTATTGAAGGCCAGCAACTAAAAGCCCCCTTAGGGAGCTGGAACGATGACTAGGTGGTTAAGAGCACTGGCTGTTCTTCCAGGGGTCCTGAGTTCAATTTCCTAGCAACCACATGGTGGCTCATAACCATCCATACTGGGATATGATATCCTCTTCTAGCATGCAGGCATTCATGCAGGTAGAGAATTTATATACATTAGGAAGGAAAAAAGGAACCCTTAAAAGCCCCCTTTGGGTCACCTAATTAACATGCCCAATTAAAATATACTGCCACATTGTAGCCCATTCTAACACAGACCACCACTTTTTCTCTACTTAAAAATTACACCTGCATGGTTGTTTGCTGCTATTTTCCTGCCTGTATCAGAAAGCAGCCACTTTACTTTTCTTCCCCCACTTAGTAAAGGCTCTCTCTGTGAACGGGTGTTTGGGTCTGGTTTGTGCCTAATCAGGGCCTGAAGGGGAACCCCCACCATATGTGGGAGTCTCCTTCACATTTATTATAGTAAGGAAAAATTATCTTAACACAAGCTTATTTTATAATAAAATAATGACTCTCTGATGTGATTTATCAGAAACATGATGGTACACAAAAACACAAGACAGATTGTAAAGAACATGGCATCTCGGTGCACTGTAGAGTGGTTGTTACCCTGATGGCCTGTTTGTCTATGAGCTGGAGCTTCTTGTGGTGCTCTCACACCTCAAAGTATGGTTTTTTCTGAAAGTTGAAAAGCTGTTAAGTAGGAGAGGACAATCTTCTGTCCAGAGAAGGCTGTCTCAGAGTAATGGGGAGTCAGTCTACAGATGAGACCTCTAAATGCCATAGACCCTTAAAAATGGATGTGTCGTTTTTAGTTACTCCATTGTAACTAACAGTGCTGCACTGGATTTGCAGGAGAGTAACCCTGAGGCTATTAGGGATATTCAAGGGAGTAGCATTCATCACTTAGGATATATAAACATTTTTTTTTATACTATGGGGATGTTTTAGCAATTTTTTGTATTTGAAGGAGGTATCATATGAGTTTCATTCTGTAGCCAAGATATGTTTATGCATTTGTTAGTAATGAATTCATTTGCTGGCAGATAATGCACCCTTTCCATTTTACCTCTACACACAGGATGACAACAGCCTGTTAAAGAAGCAGCTGAAAGAGTTTCAGAATCACCTTAACCATGTGGTTGATGGTCTGATTCATCCAGAGGAAGTAGCAGCTCGTGTAGACGAGCTAAGGAAAAGGTTGAAACTAGGAGCTGGGGAAATGAGGTAAGGGGAAACAGGACCCTGAGTTAGCATGAGCTTTCCCTCTTCAGAGCTGTGGCTGGGACCAGCCATGAGCCTGTCCTGCTTGGACTCTGTAATACTGACTAATGTTTCTGAAAGGCTGTGATGTAAGATTGCTTAATTCTAATAATGGCGTTAAGGTATCTAAGAGTCTCTTGAAAGTACATTGTGTGTGATCAGAAAGAAGAGCCACATTATAGACTTTGGGCAGAGAGCCAGTACAAAGCAGGATAGTGTCAAGTTTATGGACACTCATCCTTAGCCTGTGTCTTCAGAATGGCACAGTGGTTTGCTACAATGTCTTCCACTGATACCAGTCCCTTCACACAATGCTCTCTCCTCTTAATGTTAGCATAAACACGTTTGTGTCAAACTTATACCTTCTTGTTTTTTCTCCATAGAATCCATAGTCCTTCAGATGTCTTAGGGAAAAGTCTTGCTGACCTACAGAAACAGTTCAGTGAAATCCTTGCACGATCCCAGTGGGAAAAAGAGGAAGCCCAAGTTAGAGAGAGGAAACTCCATGAAGAAATGGCTCTCCAGCAAGAGAAACTGGCAAATGGTCAAGAGGAGTTCAGGCAGGCCTGCGAAAGAGCACTTGAAGCCAAAGTAAGTAGAGGGCAGAGACTGCGGAGGGAGGCCTTCAGCAAATATTTGCTGCATGTAAATCAGCATACCCGTGATTATTTTGACTCACAATACATTTCAGTACTGTGCTAAAAGCCAATGCTGAATATGGCTATTGATGTCAAAGCCGGGCCTGTTTGTAACACTGGTTTCCTTGTTACAATGCAAGTGAGAGATAGTTTATAATGAGCAGAAAAATAATACCACATTTGCTAAAGTATAGTGTTGTGCCAGAATCTGTTTGTTTTTAACCTACTGATGTTCATATTAAGGCAAGCAGTCAAATCCCAGAGAACAAGATAAAAACATCTTTGGTCACTATTTAGTACAAAACCTTGTTTTATTCCCTAGTAAGGAAATGATAGCTTCACAGCACTCTTATTTTGCTTAAGACATATAGATATGTACAAATGTATGTATGCATTTATGCACGTATGTATGTATAAATATTTGTGTTTATATGTGTATGTTTACATACATGTTTATGTGGGTATATATACATAATATATACATACACACACACACACACACACACACACACACACACACACACAGCCTGAAATTCCAGCACTCGGGATATGTAGGTGAGAGCATAGTTTAAAGCTAGCTTAGTCTGTCTATCAAGAGCTTTTCTTAAAAAAAAGAGAAAAAAGTTCTTAATTGTATTTCCTCACAGATTAAGTTTGATAAAAGACAACATAATGCAAGAATCCAGCAATTGGAAAATGAAATTCACTATTTGCAAGAGAACCTAAAAAGTATGGAAAAAATCCAAGGCCTTACAGACCTCCAGCTTCAGGAAGCAGATGAAGAGAAGGAAAGAATTCTGGCCCAACTCCAGGAGTTAGAGAAAAAGGTGAGAAGCCTAGGAAAGTAAGGGACCTGTTTCCCAGGTCCTTCGTGGTGAGAGGGTCAGCGGTGGAGCCCACCCTCAGCTGTCTGTGTTGCCTGCACAGTGCTGAGCAGGACCTCACAGCTCGGTACTTGTTATTCAGTCCTGGGTGTGAGCCTATAGAGGGAAATGAGACTTGGAAATGGGAGACCCAGCTTTAGGGCCTTTTAGGTGATAGTTAACAAATGATAACAGGATGGCTTATTGCCTGGGTACATCCATGGGAATTACTTTGACACTCTCTCACCTCCCTTTGTAATACCTTGGCCTCTCTGGTGGCATTTTCTCCATCTTCCTCTACCTACCCCAGTGTCATCTCTTGAGTCACATTCAGAAATTTCACTCCATGCTTCTGATACAGCATCTTGCTCTAATTCCAGCCCCTGTCTTTCTAGCCCCCACATATTAATGCTTTTCCAGCCTCCTTGGCTTCTGATTCATCAACCTCTAGCTTTTCAGTCTCTGCTTTCCTTCTTGTCCAGCCTAAAGTCCACAGCCAATTACTGAGTCTTTGTTCACCCATAAGTAGCTTCAAGTTCCTTGTCTTTCTCCTGTCTCACTTCCCTACAAAACTTAGATCCCTACTTTCTTGGGGTCTGTGTGCCTTTGGGGAGGTGGAGCATCGGTCTCAAGCACAGTCACTAGTTTCACTACAATCTCACTGTCACATTTCACATGGCGTCAGTCTATGCCAGTAAGCTCACCTCACCCCACCGTGAGGGAGGCCTCCTCCTTCTCATCTGCCCTCCCTCTCCTCTCTGCCTCAGCAAGTGATCTACCCTCTAGGAACCTTTAGTCACCAAGTCCTGTTGACTTCCACCACGCTTGTCTACCTGTCCTCCTCCTGGACAACTGCTGTGCCTACCTAGCTGATTTCCCAATTCTACACTTGACACAAATCCACAGAGCAATCAGCCTACCTTCGTAAAATGGGAAAATGGTTGGAGTCAGACCCTCCTTGTTTTCCAACCTCCACTATTAAAGACCAAACTTCTCTTCCCTGCATGATTTGTCCATTTTGATACCCTCAAAAATGTCAAGGTCTTCACTATCACATATCTAGGTCCTGATACAGTTATTTTGAAGGCTTGCCCATCTGTTATGCTACTAAGAAATAAGGTTGGGTTTGGGGAGGTTGTTTGCTTAAGTTTATTCTTCTGTGTGTGTGTGTGTGTATGTATGCATGTACTTTTTATTATTTTAATGTGTAGGGGTGTTATGTTTGTGTCTATGCTATGTACCATGTGTGTTCCTGGTGTCTGAGAAGTCCAGAAGAGGGTGTTGGATTCCCAGGAACTTGAGTTACAGGTTGTTAAGCGACCATGTGAGTTCTAGGAATCCAACTTGGGTCCTCTGGAACAGTATCAGTGCCCTTAACCTCTGAATCATCTCTCTTAATTAAGAAAAATGTTATTTAAAAGGGTTTATGTGTAGGGAGCTGGAGAGATGACTCAGCTGTTAGGAGCAGTGCTGACAACCATGAGGACAGAGTTCCGAGTCTAGCAACCTGCACAGCAAACCAGCATCATGCATGCACATGCAGTCTGAGCTGTGATGGATGCTGACACAAGAGGAAGCCTGCACTTGCTGGCTCCAGCCCAGCTCAGAAAACACATGCCCTAAGCAAGATTCTGTCTCAGAGGGCTCAGGGACTCCGTGGGAAATGATCAGGAAGGACATATGGTACCCTCTTCTGCCTCTACATCTGCACACATGTACACACACACACACACACACACACACACACACACACACACACAAAACTTGTTTTAAATCTCTGGTGAAGTTAATGTTCAGTGACTATTTGTGAAGCACCTGGTATGCATCAGGTACTATTCTAGACATGTGCTATATCAGGGGACAGAGCCTGGCTCTCTTGGAGCTTACACTTTAATTTACTGCTTTTAAGTGATCCTTTAATTTCATTTATGATTCTTTTATTTTAGAAGAAACGTGAAGATGCCAGATCTCAGGAGCAGTTTCTTGGTTTAGATAAAGAATTGAAGAGTCTGAAGAAAGCTGTGGCTGCTTCTGATAAACTAGCTGCAGCTGAGCTCACCATTGCCAAAGACCAGCTCAAGTACCTGCACGGAACTGTTCTGAGAATTAATCAGGAGCGAGCTGAGGTCGGTACCCGGGTTGGTCAGGATGTGCTCATCAGCACTGTCTCAAAATGAAGAAGCATGTGTGACTTACTGATCCTTGGTGCAAACTTTGGTCACCTTACACACCACTGTGACACTGTTTGGTCACCTTACACACCACTGTGACACTGTTAGCTTTTCTGTTGGTTTCGTTTGGTTTAGGTTTTCAAGACAGGGTTTCTCTGTATAGCCCTGGCTGTCCTGGAACTTACTATGTAGACCAGGCTAGCCTAGAACTCACAAAGATATGCCTGCCTCTGCCTCCTGAGGGCTGGGATTAAAGGTGTGTGCTAACCACCGCTGAGTCTGTCTGTCTGCTTTTCTTAAGAACCGGTGGTTATATTCCATCACAACTCCCAAGAATCTATTTGGAGCCATCAGATAAATATTTAAAGGATAACAGTCTCCTTGGAGAAGTGACTGCCACATACATGCTGGGATTCCAGCTTTGAAGGCTTGCCATTCAGTCTCTCTGAACCTCAAGTTGTTTTCTCATCCTTTTCTTCCTCCTCCTTCCTTTTCTCCTTTTTTTCTTCTTTTCCTCCTCCTCTTCCTCCCCTCTTCTTCCTCCTCTTCTTCCTCTTTCTCTTCCTCCTCCTCCTCTTCTTCTGCCTGTTTGCTTGCTTTTTTTTTTTTTTTTGATAAGATTTCTCTGTGTAGCCTTGACTATCCTGGAACTAGCTATGTAGACCAGGCTGTCCTGCAACTGACAGGGATCCACTAGTCTCTGCCTCTCAAGTTCTAGGATTAGGGGTGTGTGCCACCATGCTTATTTTGAGCCTTAAAATGTTTATTTTGTGTATATATTTGAAATCCTACCTTACAGGCTGTTAGTGCTCTGTGCGGTAATGGTGATGATGATCAGTAAGACACAGATTCTAATGAGCTTGAGATAGTAGATTATAGTAGGAGAAAATGATGATTGAGACCTCAGAAAGACAGCCATGGGAGACTAGGATAATGAAGAGCAAGTCCTTATTCCTTTTGCAAAACCCTCCCCTTGCCCCAGGGTGGATCAGGCTTTGCACCACATGTGAAGGCATAAACCAGGCTGGTCATAGGATGGGGGCAGGGGATCACTCTGAGAGGAAGGAGGACTGGGGATGAGCATTTGTGACAGCAGCACCCTTCTCACGATCTGTCCATAGGAGCTGCAGGAAGCAGAGAGGTTCAGCAGAGAGGCCATGCAAGCAGCCAAGGACCTGACCAGAGCGGAGGCGGAGATCGAGCTCCTGCAGCACCTTCTCAGGGAGAGAGAGGGCCAGGTCAGTGCTGGTACCCAGAGGCGGCCTCTTGCTAGCTCCTCTGGGTTGCGAAGCCTGAGCACTGCAGGCGATTGCTCAAAGCACTGAAGTACATTCAGTAGGCAGCACTTTAGCCTCACCTGCTCAGTGCCATGAAAATGAAAGGGGTAAGATGGTTTCCTCATTGGTAAAAATTAAAAAACAGAAGATAGGCTTCTTGGTTACACTGGTAAATTCACCTGAGTGTGCTCATTGACACTTTGTGTATGGTTTTTAATAGTTCCGAGATGAGATGGAGAATGCAGATTTAGGTGCTAAAGGAGCAAATTCCCAGCTGCTAGAGATTGAGGCGCTGAATGAGGCCATGGCGAAGCAAAGGGCTGAGATCACAAGGCTCCGGGATGTATTAAACCTCACAGGGACAGGTAAAATACTGTTGGGCTTTGATTCAGGATGGTGCTGTCATTATAAAACTCAAGTGCCTTCTCCTGCCTTTATAGAAAAGCACTTAGCTGAAGGAAGTCAACACCATGCCTGATCCAGAGAGTCATGGCTTTCCTGATAAGTTAAAGAATTTAAAAAGCATTTTAGAGTGTGGTACTAGGGGATTTGACTTTAGCAAGACAAAGTGTTTATACATCTGTTAACTTTCTGCAAATTACTTTATAATCGATAGACAGAAAGATGTTTTCTTGGTGTTCAACAAAAAATAATTTAATTACCAAGGGCAGGCTGAAAGTCAGCTTTGGAGACACAGTAGATTCTGTTGGCTCTCCTGGAATCTCTTTTCTGTGTTGGGAGAGAAAGGAAGTCTGTGACTGTGTGGCAGCTTCATACAGTGGCTTTCCTTTCCAGATAAAAAAGGAGGCATTGAGAACGTGTTAGAGGAAATCGCTGAGCTCCGGCATGCAGTCTCTGCTCAGAACGAGTACATCAGCAGCATGGCAGATCCTTTCAAAAGACAAGGCTGTTGGTACTTTATGCCACCAGCACCATCGTCAAAAGTAGGAATTCTGTGTTGCTAGAAGTATATACTGAGTTTTTCTCCTTCCTCAAATTTGTTAGCAGGTGCTGAAACACTTCTCTGCTGAGACATACACTTAGGTTCTTCAGTGTTGTGTGTTATTTGAGATGTAAAAATCGAGCTATCCCACAGAAAATAGTGCTTGCCTTTTTATGGCCAGTGTCAAGAAGTAGATAAAAGGTTAGGATGACCTAAGCCCAAAGAGCTGACTGAGAATGATTGTAGAATTGTGCAGAGGTGTAGACAGGATAATGGGTACCTGGGTTTCATTTCCTTCTTAAAACAATCCTTGGGTGTTCACCAGTCTAGGCCAGTGCTAGGCTGTATTAGAGTGCTGTGATGGCGGATACAGCCCTGCTCTCGGAACTCACTGGCCGTGTGAGTGTGATTACAGAACAGTGACATGCTGTGACAGCAGGGTTGCCCTGTGTGTGTGCTCTAGGTGCAGAGAGGTTGGTTTCAGGGATTCTTCTCATGAGCAAGTTCAGGAAGGAAGCGGAATGCTGTGCTGAGTGTGCACCTGGAGACGTACAGACTGGGAAGCAGGGAGGGTAGAGGTAGCACGCTCCCAGAGAACACTGCTCTCCAGCTTCCTTGGTGGTGTTGGGCTCCCTTACCTCAGCTGCTGGCCCTTGAGGACAAGGCAGAAGAGAAACCACTGGCAGTGCCGAGTGCAGGTGTGAGAAAGGGACACTTGGAGTCTGGTCACATAGGGAGGATTTACTTCTCTCTTATGGGAAGGTGTGACATAAACTCACACAGCCAGATAACATGCCTTTACCACCACAGTACCACGAGGACCCGTGTTCCCAGAGAACGGCCAAAAGAGCTGGGTGGGAAATGGACGCTGTTGCATAATAGCATGATTGCATATCCACTTCTCTACGAGAGCCCATCTCCTTCACAGAGCAGTCTGACAGGACTGTACCTACTGCTTCCATAGTCCTCGCTGTTCAGCCTACCTGACACTGCTGTGTCAGATTTAATATGCTGAGCCATGTGTATGGACTATAGTTTATACCTGTGATCACTTCTTATTTCTATCTGTAAGAAATGAGCATCACAATAAGGAAATAACAATTCTTTCTTAGTTTCTGTGTATCTCGCCTTGGCTGTCCACTTTGACGTGTCTAAAGGTCAGCCTTTCCATGATGATAGGCAGTGTCTCCTGTCGCTCCAGGTTTCCAGCCATAGTTCTCAGGCCACCAAGGACTCCGGTTTGGGTCTAAGGTACACAGCCTCAACTCCTCTTAGAAAACCACAGCCTGGACAGCAAGAAGAGAAGGACAGCAGTGGACCCCTCCCTGCTTCAGGGTACTGGGTCTACTCCCCCATCAGAAGCACGCTGCATAAGTCATTTTCAAAGAGAGGTAGGCCATATCACATGAGGAAAGCTGCATTTCTTTTACCTAGTTAATAACCTCTTACTGGTCCTTGAAATAAATAGATGCATTCCAAAGTCTTTTCTTACCCGGATATCCTGTGGGATCCTGTTTTATTGACTAGTAACCTATCTTCCCATATGGTTTCTATCTAAAGCAGTGTTTCTCAACCTGTGAGTCACAGCTACTTTGGAGTCAAATGACCTTTTCACAGGGATTGCATATCAGATATCCTACATATTAGATCTTTACAATTGGTAACAGTAGCAAAATTACAGTTATGATGTAGCAATGAAAATAATTTTACAGTTGGGGTTTACTACATGAGGAATGGTGTTAGTGGGTTACAACGTTAGGAAGGCAAAGCTGCTGATTATTTAGATACCTGCAGCATGCCCGCTCCTCAGGGCTCTCTGCCTTTGTTCTCAGTGCTGTGGATTGAGCACAGGGCCTAGCACATGCCACCAAGTTACAGTCTCACCCCTCAGCCTCCACATTTTAAAGCACTTTTCTGTAATCCCAAACCATCCTCGCGGTTTAGTAAGACTGCTCACTGCATGGTTCTTCCCTCCACTCACTCTCCTTCCTCCATTCCAGCTGAGCAGTGTCTTGGCTTATGCTTCTGAAACATGGGCATTGTACCATTTATTTTATCATGACTTTACATAGCACTGCTAGAATTGTCAGAGGTTAGTCTTCCAACCTCTGCACAAAGAGTAAGACTTGGATACATCTAAGCTCTTGTATTTTATAGCTCTGTGGTCATAGTCAAATCATTTTGCTGCTCTGAGACAGTTGATCTACATGACATGGTAGTGCTACATTTTGATGATGTGTTAATTAAGGAAGTATTTGCTGGGGTAGGGATGTATCTCATTGTTACTATAACCCCTAACAGCACAAAAGCAAACCAACAGGGACTATTACTGGGAAAGTGCCTACTGTGTGCCTGCTTTATTGTCAGGTTAGCAGACATAGCCCTTGCCTTTAGGGAATAGGAAAGAAGGAATCCATCAAATTAGAGTAGCGCATGTGGCAGTAATCGATTTAGAGTTCTGTCTGACCTAACACGTCTCTGTTGATATTTTATATAGTATGAAGCACATATGCAAATGATTGCTGACTACATTAATAATTAATGGTGACTAAACATAAAATGTTGGCTTCTGAAAACACTTTGTATTGATCTGCTTCTTACACCTATAGCTGATCATTTTCACAGTTGTTTTCCATCTCCAATGTCTTGATTGAAGTACTGTTGTTTCTTCCTAAATCTGCTTTCCTACTTTCCTGTTTATGTCTTAGAAGATGCAGACAGTGGAGGAGATAGCCAGGAAGAAAGTGGACTGGATGACCAGGAGGAACCCCCATTTGTGCCTCCCCCTGGGTACATAATGTATACTGTGCTTCCTGATGGTTCTCCTGTACCCCAGGGAGTGGCCCTGTATGCACCATCACCTCCATTGCCCAACAACAGCCATCCTCTGACCCCGGGCACTGTGGTTTATGGCCCACCTCCTGCTGGGGCTCCCATCATATATGGACCTCCTCCTGCCAACTTCGCTGTTCCCCTTGTCCCCGCGGGTGTGCAGCATTGCAACATCCCAGAGCACCATAACCTAGTAAGTGAGGACTGCAACTTTTTCCATATTGTACCATGCATTAGTGTTTGTATAAAGCTATCACGTACTAGTACCTATAACTTCACATACTAGTACCTATAGCTTATACATATGTAAGTATGCTCCACATGTACATGTGTGCCTGTATATGCAGATATGTATAAACAGCATGCAGGAATTATCTCTGGGTTAACTAATGATTTTAAATTATTTCATTACTTTTATATGGACATTTGAGTTTTGTTTTCCTATTTGATGTTAGTAATACCCAGTACTTTACACTCTTAGGATTTTATTAGTTTTAATTACATGTGTATGTGTGTTGGGGAAGGTGTGCTTGTGAATGTGGTGCCCTCAGTCAGAAGTCAGAGTCACAACCCTGGAGCTGGAGTTATTGGCAATTGTAAGAAGCCTGGTGTGGGTTCTGAGAGAAGAACCTAAGTCCTCTGAAAGAACATTGTGTGACAGTTTCCCAGGAGACACAACAAACATATCTACTCTCCCCAGATAGGTGGCTACAACAGACTAAAGTGCAAAGACCACCAGAGACCAACTTAGTGAGCCAGGGAGTTTGATTGGGGTTGTTTACAGGCATGTGGATGAGGTGTTGCTTACAGATGTAGCAGTAACTCCCATAGCTACATCAGCACAGCTAACTCCAGCAGATTCACAAAATGTGGGACATGAAGCACACTGCACAGCCAACAGGCAGCTAGCTCAGCAGGTTGAGAGTGGCCCTTCCAAAGCGACTCCCTTGTCTAAGCCTTTCGCAGGCAGTGCGTTGGTTTCTGCTTCATCCAGGCAGCTGGCTTGGTCTCAGTGCCTTTTTGCAGCTCTCAGCTAATGCTGACAGGAAGGAGCCTAGTGAATCTGGTCACTTTCAGAGACGCCCTGAAGCTATTTTGAGTTCTTTACCTTCCTGCTTAAGGGGCTTCCTGCAGGATGGAAATTTTCAGCCTAGGAGGAAACTGTTACACACAGAACAGTATTACTGAGTTATCTCAGTCTCTACAAATAATTAAGCAGCATTTTAATATCTATATAACATTTCTTTATTTGAAGATGTTTTAGCTGACTGATTTCTTACATGTGCCTTGTATTCTTGTGTTAGGATAGATCCCAATCTGATTATTTTCTAACTTTTTGGTTCTAACTTACTAAACTTCATCCCAGATCCTCTTTTGTGCTCAGAGCTTTTGGGGCCTTCGTTCTTCCAACTCACCACTGAGGGAATAATGAGGAGAGGATAGTGTTCAGGCCACAGTCCCTGCTAGCAGGCCACACTTGGTCTATAGGCCCCCATGCAAGAATCACTCAGGTTCTCTGCGGCTTTGTGGTGTACACGCAGCTTGTGAGAGTTCTGTCTGAAGCATTTACGGGTACTCTGTCAGATTGCTTTTCCTCTCCAGAAATGCATTACTCACCAGCCTCTCGTGTACTTTCCAACTCCTCACACTTTACCTCCTTGTTTCTTGAGACTTGAATAATAAGGGTCTCCCTTATTATTGTTATTTTTTTATAAAATGTGGGCAAAATACCTCTTCTTCTGGGAACTTATTTAAACAGTTCTCCCGGTGTCCAGAGTGGAGAGAGACTTCAATTTGTCTCTTCTGTTAGATGCTGAACTCTGGAGACAGAGAGAGGTGGTAATTTCTAACACATGGTTATACTGATGGAAGAGTTATGTGAGTCTGTCAGTTTCATCTGTGCCATGTGGCATGACTCAATTTTTCTTTCCATACTGGAGACTTAGAATCTCCCACTATTTTTCAGGATAACCACTTTAACTAATTAGTTTTAACTTTTGACAGCAAAGCAGGAGAGACACCCTCTGGCATCTCTATAATGCATTCACTTTCTGCGTTCAGGAGAATGAAGTGTCTAGACTAGAAGACATAATGCAGCACTTAAAATCAAAACAGCGGGAAGAGCGGTGGCAGAAAGCATCCAGACAGCATGCTGAGAAAGAATTGGAAGAGCTGCACCGTAATATTGATAACCTTTTGCAAGAAAAGAAAGAATTAGAACTTGAAGTAGAAGAATTACATAGAACTATTGAGAGACATCAACAGCGAAAGTAAGCATTCACCATTGTACTTTTATAATTCAAAGGGCATAATATCAGGACATTCTCAGTCAGCACTGCCTTGTAATCTCTCCTTTTAGAAATATCCTAGATCATAACTGCAAAATAATAAATGTTGGCCATGTGTAGGTGGAGCTGGCAATAGGAACTAAGACACAGAATTTAATTCCACTTAACTTACTGCCCACATGGTAACTACCATTTAGGACAGTACACACCTAAGGCCACCTGCTTAATAATTCAGATCAGCTTTTTCTATAGTTGTCTTTGAACAGCACAATCATTTTCCTTCCCAGCCACCATGGCAAAGTAGACAACAGGAATTTCAACCCTAGTTCTCCAAGGCATTTGTTTGATTTCCTTGTCCTTCTGACTTTGCATACAAAAAACTGACCCCTTTCTCTTATTTCTGTGCTGTGGCCTTTAATTAGGGGAATTCTCAACCACCATAGGAGGTTCCATACTTGCCACCATGTCTAGAATCTTTCTCTCCAGTCTGTCGAGAAAACACTGTGACTCAGTGTCAGCTGCCTGACTGTTACCCTTCAGCCTCACACAGTGCTTGGCCTGAACCTGTGGTCTCCCCACATAACACTTTGCTCTGCCTCCACACCTTCACATGCCTTCCCCAAGCCCTGTCTGTCTGTCCTGCCTTTCAAAACAAAAGTGACAATGGGCAGATAGCAGAGGTGGCTCAGGCTTTAAGTTAAAGCACTTGTTGCTTTTTCCAGAGGGTGCAGGTTCAATTCCCAGCACCCACATAGTGGCTCATATGCATCTATAACTCCAGTTCCAGGAGATGCATTCTTTTCTGAACTCTGGGTACCAGGTACATGCAGACATACAAGCAAAACATTCATATACGTAAAACCTTTTAAAAACATTAAAGGTAAGGGATCCCATTTGTAGTAGGCCTTTTTTCTTCTCAGGGATCTTGTACAGTGCAGGGGTAGTCACCATTAGCACTGCTTGAGCAGTGCTGTGCCCAGCCAGAGTCATTGAGGGGAATAGCTGGCCCTCCATCTGTGGGCACCGGTGTTAGCATGGGGTCAGCTCGTTCACATGCCTCTGCAGTCTGCTTGGGTACATGAAATGCTGTCTTCTGTGCTAGTCCATGAGTCATGGCAGTTCCCTAGATTTTGTCATTTGATGTAGACCAGACTGGGCCTCAGTGTGATAGGGAGGCCTGTGAGGCAGGCAGAGTGAGAGAGACGTGACCACTGTTGTCTAGGAGTGGACAGCTCTCGAGAGAGCCACACTGAGGAGACTAGGACTTGCTTGTTGCTTGTGAGGGAGATAAGCTTCTTTTCATGTGCATGGACATGTTAGGAAGAGGACAGAGCAGGCAGGGTATAGGTCCACTTCTTCCACTATAGCAGTATAAATGATTACTCCAGGAAAATTGGGTAACAGTGTACAGAGAAAAAGGCAAAAATTATCTGCATGCCTTTGTTTAAAGAAAGAAGAAAAGAATCAATGTGCTGAGTTTGATTTCATGTTTTTTCTGGCAAGCAGCCCATTTTCAGTTAATTTTGTCTTGTTAGGCTCGAGTTACTGAATTTTGTGTCATGACTTTTTGCCAAATCTTTTTTTTTTTTTTTAGACAGGGTTTCTCTGTATAGCCCTGGCTGACCTGGAACTCACTTTGTAGACCAGGCTGGCCTCGAACTCAGAAATCCGCCTGCCTCTGCCTCCCGAGTGCTGGGATTAAAGGCGTGTGCCACCACACCCAGCTTACCAAATCTTTTATGACAGTTTTACTCCAACATAAAGAAGTCAGTCACAAAACAGTGCAGTGTGTGGAGTTGCATGCTCTGGGACTGTCCTTGAAGACTAAGGGACTTGAAATGTTTGTGTAGTCACTTCCTTTATCTCTTCTCTTCAGGAGAATGATGTGGCAATGCTGTCTCTGCCAGATGCTGACCCAAGTCCATCAAGCCTTGTGACATAGTGTGCTTTTACTGCCAGGAATACGCTGTGTTCATAATAAGAATGTATTTGGAACATGTAGCTACTCTCTTAAAAAGTTAGCAAATTCCTTAGCTGGGTGTTGGGTGGCACATACTTCTAATCCCAGCACTTGAGAAACAAGGGCAGGTGGATCTCTGAGTTTGAGGACAGCCAGGGCTACACAGAGAAACCCTGCCTCCAAAACAACAAAACAAAACAAAAGTAAAAATTTGAACATCCTTCATAGGCTATCAGTGCCCATATTGTCTGTGTTTAAAATCTCTTGATATTTATGTAATTTTTAGGGACTTCATTGATGGAAATGTTGAGACTCTTATGACTGAACTAGAAATAGAAAAGTCTCTCAAACATCATGAGGATATCGTAGATGAAATTGAGTGCCTAGAGAAAACTCTCCTGAAACGTCGCTCGGAACTCAGGGAAGCTGACCGACTTCTGGCAGAAGCTGAAAATGAGCTTGCATGCACCAAGGAGAAGGTGTGTCTAGTGTGCTTCAGGCTGGCCCTCTTGGGGACACAGGCAGCCTCCTGCTGTTCACCTAAAACTGGAAAGCAGTGGTGGCAAAGCGCTGTCCAAGCTGGACATCTGAGCAATCCACCTAGCTCCGCTGACTTTGCTCACCTTGTCTGTAAATTCAAGCTAAGAATGTGTGGAGTGTTGCGTGTGGAATAAATGCGTGCTTTAGACTCCAGACACTATGCTATTTAGTTCTCAGCATGTCCTGCTTGCCTGGCTGGGTGTGTTGTGGGGCAGAGGTGAGGTGGTTGTTTTAACTTTGGGTTTTTCAATCTGTGTCTTTTTTTTTTTTTTTTTTTTGGTTTTTCGAGACAGGGTTTCTCTGTATAGCCCTGGCTGTCCTGGAACTCACTTTGTAGACCAGGCTGGCCTCGAACTCAGAAATCCACCTGCCTCTGCCTCCCAAGTGCTGGGATTAAAGGCGTGCACCATCACACCTGGCACATTCTTTTTTATTACACTATTTTTATGTCAAGATTTATCTCATTACATTTTTACACAGTAATTATTTGCTTCTGGATAATTTTCTAAGCATTAGATTCAGAGCAAAGGAATGTTTTCACATTTTTCTGTTTTTAATCTTGTTTTCTAAGAGTTATACCAGTTAATACTGCCAATAACTGTAGTGAGTACTGCAGCCGAATTATTTTTAATGACAGTTTCTTTTCTAGACAAAGAGTGCTGTTGAAAAGTTCACTGATGCCAAGAGAAATTTATTACAAACCGAGTCAGACGCTGAGGCATTAGAAAAGAGAGCCCAGGAGACTGCACTTAACCTTGTGAAAGCAGAGCAGCAGCTAAGGTGGGTGGAGCTCGGGTCTTGGGTGGGTGGGGCCCAGGTGCTGAGGGCTCAGGCACTCAGGGGAATGATTCTTCCATGCTATGCCCTAAGAACCAGGGGGATGAATGCTCCATTGTAGATTGCTCCAGGCTGATGCAGAGGACTTGGAGCAGCACAAAATCAAACAAGAAGAAATCTTGAAAGAAATAAACAAAGTTGTAGCAGCCAAAGATGCTGATTTCCAGTGTCTAAATGAGAAGAAGGAAAAACTGACAGAAGAGTAAGGCCTTTGAGGGGTAGGGGTAGGGTGGGATGGAATGGAATGGAATGGAATGGAATGGGAAGAGAGTATTCTGGGCATCTGCTCCTCTAGAGGAGGGCTGCTGAAGTCCTGCCCTCCCATGTAGGCTTCAGAGTCTGCAGAGAGACATTGAGGCAGCGAAACACAGTGAGGATCACCACCTTCAGGTCCTTAGAGAGTCTGAGACTCTCCTTCAGGCCAGGAGAGCTGAGCTGGAAACACTGAAAAGCCAGGTATGACAGCAGATACTTGGAAACGACTGTTTTTAAACGTATTTTGGATTGCTGAATCAGGTTTATTTGGTTGTAGAAGAGATGGAAAACTAAACTAAAGTATTAAGAATACATGTGTCCTTGAGTCAAACTTGCCATCTCCCTTTTCAGGTGACAAGCCATCAGCAGGAGTTGGCTGTCCTGGACTCACAGTTGGAGCATAGAAGGGAGGAGCTGCTTCTACTCCAGGACAGCCTGGCCCAGGCGAAAGCTGACCTCCAGGAAGCCCTGACACTGGGGGAGACAGAAGTTGCTGAGAAGTGCAGTCACATTAGGGTATGTTTGCCGTAAGCTTTCTTAGGAGTCCAGGGCAGGCTGAGGTTTATTTCAAAGTGTTCCGAGATAGAATTTCTCCCTATAGCACCATTTGGGGTGTTCATGTATTGGTGCTGAGGCAGTCATGTGGCCTCTGAGTACACTATGGGTTCTCTTGTTTCGTGGCTTTCTAATGTGTTTCCTGTCCAGGGATGCCCTTACTGCAGTCATAGGCAATATTGCAGCCTGCCTGTTTCTTGTGGTTCACCACATGCAGCCTCCTGGGTTGTTTGTTTGTTTGTTTTTGTGTTTTTTCTAAGCTGCTCTTAAGTTTCTTTATCTTGTATTTAATAATAGCTGCCTATGTCCTGAGCACCTCAGTTTGTGACTGTGCCTCCAGCCTTCTGCCTCTGACAGTCACTGAGGCTGGGAACAGCCTTTGCATGGGGTAAATGGCACGAACACATCTGCATGAACATAGGTTACTTCTTCATATTACATGGTAGATGTTGGTGCAAAATATAAGACTGTTCTTGGTACCGAAGGCAAAAAATTATAATTTAATGTAATATAAATTAAATTATAAATTAGATGTATGAGATAGAATAATAACAGAACTGACTGCTGTAAAGGGGATTTTGATTTGTAATTTACAGAGAAGCTGACTTTTATTTAAACACAGGAAGTAAAATCACTTCTGGAAGAACTAAGTTTTCAGAAAGGAGAACTGAATGTCCACATCAGTGAAAAGAAGACTCAGCTCGCACTTATAAAGCAGGAGATGGAGAAAGAGGAAGAGAATCTTCAGGTAGTTTTACAGCAGCTGTCGAAACATAAGACTGGTGAGTTTAAAAAGCAAGTCACAGAATATGAGGCTGGCCACTGCAGGTCACAGCGAAGTGCACTCTGAACTGTAAGCTCACTAATGAGCAAATTATAAAAGGAACGTGATGTTTCCTGCATTCAGTTTGCTAAGGATTATTTAAAGCAAAATAAGCATATGGGTGGCTGGTGAGGGCAGGGAAGGACTCTCACAGCTGGTGGGAGAGGAGCTGAGATGCTTGGCCAGGCTTCAGCACTCCAAACATTCAAGCTTGTAAAGCCAATTTCTGTTCGTTCAGAGATTTCTATCCATCCCTTATGTGTACCACAGCAACTTTTACACTTAGGAACCTGGAAAGAAAAGGCTGATGGCTTCCCTTTAATGCCATGTAAAACTAGAGTAAACATCTGAGATAAGTCGTGAGTATGGGAGAGAGCCCAGTTATTTACTTACTCATGTTACCCTGTTTCCTGTGTGTGCATCCCTGTGTATGTGCACAGCCCATAGGAGACCATCCCATGTCCTGTTGGGTCACTCTCTCTCTCATGCTGTTGAGACAAGGGCTCTCACTCAGCCAGGTCCCAGTGATCCCTTGTCTCTGCACACCCTCAACACACACTGCAGTTATAGATATCCACCACCAAGTCCCAGGGACCCTTCTGCCTCTGCACCGCACCCCACACCCTACACATCCACACAGGGGGTTACTGGTACATGCACAGCCACATGCAGCTTTTTGTGTGGGTGCTGGGAGTGGGTCCTCATACCTGTATAGCAAATGCTTTTACCTACTGTGTCCTGGACACCTGACTAGGGCAGGAAGAGAATGAGGAAAAAGCAGATATGCAGTCTGGCACCCAGAGAAGCAGGGATCAAGTGGGTCATGCTCACTCTGCTAGAGCAGCACCAGTTACACAGCAGCCCAGGTCCCCAGTTTATTATGCACAGCAGTACAGAATTTTGTATAACCTGTTTGGAATTGTGCCAGTGTTGTTTAGGGAGCGTGTGGTTGAGACTTGGTGAGTACAGCTCCCCTATCATAGCTAGAAGATCAGTTTCAGTATAGACTTCCTGGTCCGCTGGCTCTCATATCTTCTACCTTCTCTTCTGAGGTTCTGGAGCTCTTCTGAGATGTTCCAGAGGGCCACAGTCTCCTAGGAGGTCTCTGTAGGCCTGGGTAGCAGTCTGGGGCTATAAGTGGCTGGAAGGACGCAGCTGCAGTAGCTAGCATGTGCACACACTGTCAGCACTCACACTCAGGCTAGGGAGAGGAAGGCTTAGCTCAGTCAAGTCAACTTCCTGTCCAGAGCTTAAACATCTGCCTGAGGCTTTTAGATCATCATCACCCTTGACAGTGGGTCTGAGGCCATGCAGTGTCAAACAGTGTATTCCTGAAATAAAACACCACAAAGCGCTGTCATAGTAGGTCAGTTTGGAGTTATTACATTGTCTTGTTGTGTGTGGGGGGCGGGGGGGACAGACAGACAGACAAACAGTATGGACATGGAGTTGAGACAGATTTGAGGAGTTGATTCCTTCATACTCATCCCAGGTCATCATGTCTTCACCCCTTCTAGAAATTTCTTAGCACATTTACCATTGGGCTCCTTTTCCAGATTTTCTGCAGAGAACAAATACCCATACTTTCAAGTTTTTCCTATCTTTTCATACAGAGATATGGATATAAATGCTCCTAGAGTCGGGGCATTGTAACTGTTTTGGATACAGTGTTTTTAACAAATTAGTGTTGGATTTTTTTTATTTTGTTTGTTTTGTTTTTGTTTTTTTGAGACAGAGTTTCTCAGAGATCCACCTGCCTCTGTCTCTCAAGTGCTGGGATTAAAGATGTGCACCACCAGTGCCCAGCACAAATTAATGCTTTTAACAGTACTTTCAAAAAGGTTTTTCCTTTATAAATAAAATTAATACCATTTAGGCAACACAGCAAAATTATTTTTCTCTTTCTGGTCAGTGAATGAGGAGTTATAGTCTGTTCTGTTTTGTTTCCTGGTTCAAAAACACTGACCCTGTTTTGTCTGTCTGTCAGAACTAAAGAATGTTGCAGACATACTGCAGCTTGAAACCAACGAGCTCCAAGGTCTGAAGGTCCAGCATGACCAGAAGGTGGTGGAGCTGGAGAAGGCGCAGGTGGACGTGCTGGAGGTATGGAGGAGCCACTGCCACCTACCTCAGCCTTTCTCTTTCAGGATGTCTAAATCTTCTCTCTCTCTCTCTCTCTCTCTCTCAGGAGAAACTAGAGCTAGAGAATTTGCATCAGGCAGCACAGCAACAGAGAAGGGAGCTAGAGCGGCAGAGACAGCTCCTGGAGAGAGACAGGCGGGAGACAGAGCGAGTGAGGGTAGAGAGCCAGGCCCTGCAGTCCTGCGTTGAATGTCTGAATAAAGAAAAGGAAGATCTCCAGGAACAGTGTGAGAGCTGGGAAAAGAAGTCTTCATATGCCAAAAGGTAAGAGCAATGATAAAGACATGGGGGGCAAACATGAGAACAGAGAGATGCTCATAGGGGTGCATTCTGTAATCCCAGCACCCACCAAGTGGAGGCAGGAGCATTGCTGTGGATTAGAGACCACCATGGCCTACCCAGTAGGCTGCAAGCCATCAGTACTGCTTAGCCAGAGCCTATCTCAATCCTTAGCCAGAGCCTATCTCAATCCTTAGTCAGAGCCTATCTCAAGATAGCAGCAGAAGCCACATGTGGGGTGCACACCTTTAACCCCAGCACTCAGGAAGCAGAAGCAGTCAGATCTCTGAGTTCAAGGCCTATGGAGTAAGTTCCAGGATAAGTCAGGGCTACACAGAAAAACCCTGTCTTAAAAAAACAACAAAAGAGCAAAAATTATAACAACAACAACAACAAAAACCAAAAAAAAAAAAACCAAAACTAGAAAAAACAGTATTGTACAGACATGATAGCATAATTTTCTGATGCCATTTTTTTCTTGGTTACTTTTCCCTAATTTTTCCCCTTAAGAGCATTTTTAA
The DNA here is from genome assembly GCA_902729485.2 of Mus minutoides. Taxonomy (NCBI): domain Eukaryota; kingdom Metazoa; phylum Chordata; class Mammalia; order Rodentia; family Muridae; genus Mus; species Mus minutoides. Next base: position 1,566,119 of record LR749805.1, read on the forward strand.
CAGACTACCTTGCCTGGGGTAGACAGGCAGCTCAGTCATGAAATCGCCTTTTAAGCACAAGGACTTGAGTTCAGTCTCTAGGTCTCCATGTTAAAGCAAAAACAGCAGACACAGTGACAGACGCTGTAATCCAGCAATGGGGATTACAGAGAGACAAGTGCATCGCCGGGCACCAGCCCACCCTCTCTGAGCTGCAGGCCAGAGGGACCCTGAGTCTAAAGGGAAAAGATAAGCAGCTCTTAGACCCCAGCTTTGTCCTCCAGGACACACGGTCTTTTGCTGGAAATAAACAGAAAGGAAGGTTTTTTTTGTTTGTTTGTTTTTTTGTTTTTTTTTTTTGGTTTTTCGAGACAGGGTTTCTCTGTGTAGCCCTGGCTGTCCTGGAACTCACTTTGTAGACCAGGCTGGCCTCGAACTCAGAAATCTGCCTGCCTCTGCCTCCCAAGTGCTGGGATTAAAGGTGTGCGCCACCAGGCCCGGCGAAAGGAAGATTTTGTTCACTGCTATAATAAGACAGATTTTCTCAGATTGATCTATATATTCAAAATAATTACAGTCAAAATCCCACTAAGTTTTTTTCTTTTTCTTTTTTTAAAAGTTATAAATTGGTTCTAAAATTTATAAAAAAAAATGCAAAGAACCTACAATTTATAGAATTCTTTAGACATACCACCAAAAAAAAAAAAAGTAGAAAATGAGAAAGGAGTTAAGACTAACACACCTGATTTTAGCACTTAATACAAATTATAGTAATCAAAATCCTATTGTACTATACAGCAGATAAGTGGATGCAGGGAACAGAACAAAGCGATGGTCCTTGCCCGTCCTAATGCTGCAACTGTAAAACAGTTTCTCATGTCATGACCCCAACCATAAAATCATTTTCATTGCTACTTCATAACTGTAATTTTGCTACTGCTATGAATCATAATGTAAATAGCTGTGTTTTCTGGTGGTCTTGGGCAACCCCTGTGGAAGGTAAAATCCCTGAATGGTTGAGACTGCAGGTTGAGAACTGCTGGAATAAAGGTTTAGAAATGAGCTTTGATATATGAAGCAAAGATTTTGAGAAAGATTGAAAGGTATCTTTTCAATAGAGTAGTCTTTTTAGAATTATTGCCAAAAGAATTGAAGATCCAAAATAGAAAATTTGATCCATATTTCACTATATAAAAAAATGGAGGAGCTCAGCAGTTCATGCACCGGCTGCTCTTCCAGAGGACTTGAGTTTGATTCTTACCACCTAACATGGCAGCGCACAACCATGTGTAACTCTGGTTCTAGGCAATCTGACACTCCCTTCTGGCTGCTTTGAGCACCGGGCATGCAAGTGGTGTACAGACACACATGCAGACTGAACAGCATGCACATACACAAGCCAGCAGAATGCCTCAGTGGGTAAAGGTTCAAGCCTGGGACGACCTGAGTTTAGTTCCTGGAACCCACCAAACAGAAGGAGAGTACCAAGCCCTTGCATTGTCATTTTATCTACACACCTGTGCCATGGCATGTGCAAACCTCTTCCACACTGAATAAATCAGTGTAAAATAAAATGAGCCATAAATATAAATGTAAATTTCAAAATATAAAACTTAGAGATGGTAAGCCCTTAGTGACTTTGAGTAGGACAAAATTCTTCTTAATTAGATGCCAAAAGCATGATCCATAAAAACCCACAATAAAGCGCAAGGGTGGAGAGAGAGCTCAGTGCGACCTGCGTTTCAGGACAAACACCCACATGAAAAGCTGGGCATTGCAGGATAGAGATAAGGACCCCACTGGCCGGCCAGTTTAGCCAAAAGAGTGAGTTCCAGGTTCAGTGAGAGAGCATCTATTTCACACGTGCCTGTACAGGTAAGCACACCTTACATGCATGTGCTCACACATACACACAAAATTAAACAAATAAAACAAGACATTTAAAGCTGACAGGACAGTAGAGGTGAGGATTCAAAGCCCAGCAATCCTGATGTCCTTAGGTTGGTCCCTGGAACCTAATAAGATGCTCTGGGTATGCATCTGAGATCCCAGCACTCTTGTGGCAAAACAGGAAGCAGGGATAGAAAATCACCTGGAAGCCCACATGCCAGCTGGCCTGGAGAACATAGCATAGCAGAAACACGAGCCAGGACAAAGAACCAGCTCCCGGAGCCTCGGCCCTGTGCTCACATGAATGCACAGTGATAAGAAACACGCGATCTTACTAGAAACTAGACAGGTGTGGTGGTACTCGCTTTAATTCCCGCACTCAGGAGGCAGAGGCAGGTGGATCTCTGTGAGTTCGAGGCTAGCCTAGTCTACATAGTTTCAGGATAGCCAGGGATATGTAGAAAGATCCTCTCTCAAAAAGCCAAAAATAAAATAAAATTAAAAACAAAACCTGGATATTTAAAGGGTCACTCTAAAATATACTATTAAAACTAAAGAAAATTACATGACAACAGTTAGGAGAAAAGACTTTGAACCTGATATGTAACATAGGACTTAGGTCCACAAACGGATGGTCTAAAATGTCTTCCAAACTTGATAAGAAATAACCTGTTTTTTTTAATGGGCAAAAGATTTGGCATATATTTTTTATAGAAGATATATAATGGAAAATAAGCACGAAGGAAGTCCAGGTTAAAACCACAGTCGATAACGTGCCTGCTAGAATGGCTGATACTCAAAGACCCTATTGTACGTGTAGTTCTGGCATCTTCCATCTCCAGCCTTACCCTCACCCCGGTGACGTCCACTGTCTGTGCACTGTGGAAGGCAGGGCTGCCCCTCATCCAGGTCGTGTGGCTGTTTTCTGTCTAACAGTCTGCTTTATTCTGTGGTAGAGTTCTAGCAGCCACAGAAGAAAGTAACAGAATGGAGCAGTCCAACCTCGAGCAGCTGGAGCTGAGTGTCAGGAAGCTGCGGCAGGAGCTGGAGCAGCTGAGCCGAGACAAGCTTGCCCTCCACAGTGAGGTTGCTGAGGTGCAGCAGCAGCTGCAAGGTAAGGAAGGAGCTGGACTGGAGGCCGGGCTCCACCCACAGCCTTCCCTTAGCTGACGGTGATTGGTGCAGAAGGGTGTAAAATTAGATTATGGATTTAATTATAGCACTCTGTGAACATACTAAGACTAAGTTGTACACTTTAAGACACACATGGTACATGAATTTCATTTAAAGCTGGTTTTTAAAATCTTATGTTTCTTAGGGAACAGTTTAAAAATAGAGCAAAAAAGGTTAAATACAAATTACTTTTGGGCCAGTGAAGTGGTTCAGTAGGTAAAGAGCACTTGCCACCAAGCCGGACAGTCTGAGTTCTATCATCCAGGAGCACACTAAAAGGAGAGAACTGAGAACTGACACCCAGATGTGGGCCTTCATCCTCCACACTGATGCATGGCGCATGCTCACACTCCCACAAGTACACACATTAAGGAGTTGACATCACCCCTCAGGTCATAACTATGTATGTGAGTAGGGGGTGTTGAAGGCAAATAATAATTTATTTAGGAGAAATGGCTAAGTATTTATAGCTAATGATGTATTTTTTTGAGCATTTATTATGTTCTAGTCATGATGTATGTACTGTCTCATTTAATCCACCACGTGACACCAGTAGATCTGGTGGCACCCCTATAACTTCAGCACTCAGAAGGAAAAGGCAGGAGGAACGCAAATTCCAAGACAACTGGGCTGCATCATGAGACTGTATCAAAAATAAAAACTTCATAATATTTTTGACATAGAACCAGTATTTTATCCATTTACAGATGATGATATTGAGGGTTAATTTTCTTGCTATTTGCTCAAGATCACATAGTTAGTAATAGATAGCAATTTTGTCTATACATTGTCTTCATGAGTGTACCAAGTCTTACATTTCCAACAGCAATGTAGAATATAACTCGTTTTTAAACCATGCATCTCACCAACATTATTAGTTAAATGTTTATAAGATTCTTTAATATAGAAGCCTTTTTAAATCCCACAAAGTTATACATATAACCTTGATGTCTTTTGGCATCATTGATTTAACAGAAACAAATGTAAATTCAGTTCTGATGTACTTTGAAGGGGAATCCAGTATGTAAACATATATGCTATATGTATACTTGCAAATAACATTTTATAAAAACATTTTGGTAGATAAACAGGAAGCCATAAACTCTCTGCAGGAGGAACTGGATAATACCCAAGACCATTTGGACCTAGCAAAGCAGGTAAGGCTCAAAATATAATTGGCTTTTTACAGTTGGCACTACAGTCTCATAGGGCTCCACACAGCCCCATAGGACCACCTGCACTCCCTTACACAGCACCATAGGTAGGGGCCTCATTACCCAGCACAGCCTTCAGATAAGGCTTTGGTCCTTGGGTGGTTCTCTAATCTATTTCAGCTCTTGATTCATTTTCTCAAAGCTAAGAAGAAGTAAGATAGTAGTTAGAACAAAGTCAAACAGCAGTTCCCAGAAGCCTTAACGAGGATGCCGGGATGTAGGGATCCATGTGTGGAGCAGGGTCTGGTCAGGTGCTGACTAGTGCAGCTGTGGCCCTGTGCTTCGATGACCTTGCTCTAGGTGACTCAGGGTCAGCCTGTGAGAATAGGGCTACAATTTGGGTTTCAGAGGACTTCAAGCAAATTAGATGAAACACCTAATCTTTCTTCTATACCTCCAGGGTTCTGTGTTCTGTGTTTCTAAGACATAAAACTTTTAGAACAAAACCCTTTTTACTTTTAAGATGTCTACTTTTAAAAAGATTTATTTATTTCATGTATGTGGGTACACTGTCGTCTTCAGACACCCCAGAAGAGGGCGTCAGATCCCATTACAGATGGTTGTGAGCCACCATGTGGTTGCTGGGAATTGAACTCAGGACCTCTGGAAGAGCAGTCAGTGCTCTTAACTGCTGAGCCATCTCTCCAGCCCCCACCATCTACTTGTTAGGGGCTAAGACAAGGAAAGCCTGGAATTAACTTCTAGTCCTGGGTACCTTCCTCTAAGTTTGCTGAGAGGATAAAGGAGGTGGCACTTTTCAGACTTGGTGGGCTCTGAACTGACACTGTCACCTTAGGAAGTGACTCTCTGTGAGGCGTTTCCGTGTGTTCTTTTGCCTAAAGGACCTGATTCACACCACCAAGTGCCAGAATGCACTGCTCAGTGAGCAGACACAGCTGCAGGAGGACATCAGCAAATGGATGGCCAGGTTAGAGAGCTGCCAGAAAGAGACGGAGACAAAGGAACAGCAATTCCAGCAGCTTCAGGATGAGATCAGAGAGAACAAGCTCCAGCTAGACCAGCAGGAGATGGTACTGTGCTCAGAGGGGGTGTACTCGCTTCATGGGCCTCTGGGCCTCCCACCTCCCCACCCCAGATCACACTGCCCCGTGTGCACCTTCTCTGTGACTCTTTTGTTAATATAATTGATAGGTTGTTAAGTCATCCAGCACTGGTCACGTAAAGAGCTTAGTGGCCACATGCTAATAAATTAGCAACCTGTATCATCTCACAGTGGCCAGGTGGCTTCATCGTTACAGAGGCACTGGCATTTGTTCCGTCTGTCTGTCTGTCTGTCGTGGCCACATGCTAATAAATTAGCAACCTGTATCATCTCACAGTGGCCAGGTGGCTTCATTGTTACAGAGGCACTGGCATTTGTTCTGTCTGTCTGTCTGTCTGTCTCCCCTCCCTTCTCTGTAAGCGCTTCTCTCTTTGGAACTGGAATCTGAGGATCATCTGGGACATTTGGTCTTTTATGACTGACTCAGGCTATTGTCTCTATTCAGATGTTTCAAAAACTCCAGAAAGAAAGAGAACGTGAGGAGCAGAAGTTAGAGGCTGGTAAAGTGGCACTGGAGCAACAGCAGGGGCAGCTGGAGAAGGAGCTGACAGACCAAAAAAGCAGGCTGAAGCAGCTGCTCATGGATGTGTCGGCAGCTGAAGGACGCCTCGGGACCCTGCAGGAAGAGGAGCGGCGCACTGAGGGCCTGGAGAGGATGCTGTCCCAGGCCAGTAAGTCCATGACTGCCATCTAGGGAAGGGTGGGAGCGGGGCTGTCCTGGTCGTCTGGTGAAGTATGTAAGGAAGACCCAGACCTGGCCACCCCAGGAGAAGGCAGGAGAACCAAAGTGGGAAGGAAGGCAACAGCTCTGGGAAGGATGGCCAAGGACACAGGGAGGTAGGGCAAATGTGTCTATGGTGAAGTTTGACCCTGAGACTGGCCAATGTGTCTCTTCGTGCTCTTCTGCCTCTTTCAAGAACTGTGCACAGGAAAGTAGGTCATTACGGTGGGATGTTAGAGTCTCTGAAGGACAAGTTATGTGGGAGTAGTGACCTCAGCTATTGGGAAATACAGTGTCAGCAGCCAAAGGTTGAGTGCATGAGCTATGCTAGAGTTGGATTTACTTTGGAGTCAGTTTGCTCTCTCTTGGCGAACCTTTCTTGAGCCTGTGGAGTAGGTTGCAGGCTTGTACGATCCAGTACTAGACGGAAACAGCAGAGAAGGGAACATGCCACTCACTAACAGACAGCCTTCCCTAAGGAGCACAGAGCTCTGCCCACAGCTGGCCCAGGGCCACGGCCAAACCTACTAAGTGTGCACACTCACATTCCAGAACAGCAGCTTTCAGAACGGGAGCAGCAGCTAATGGCCAAGTCAGGTGAGCTGCTGGCCCTGCAGAAAGAGACTGACGATATGAGGGCAGACTTCAGTCTCCTGAGGAACCAGTTCTTAACAGAAAGGAAGAAGGCAGAGAAGCAGGTAGCCGGGCTGAAGGAAGCACTGAAGACCCAGCGCAGTCAGCTGGAGAAAAACCTTCTGGTAAGCGTTTGCTGCCCTGGGAGTGTAGGGAAATCAATACGTTTACCCGACTTGACACATGCATTTTACTTATACACTGCTTCATTATGAAGAAAATAAATTATCCATCAACCCAGGCCCTACCCCAGTGGTTATTATTGATGTATTTGTCATAACTGATTGTTGAAGCATACAGTGAGCCTGGCTGCCAGTGGCCAGCCTGTGGACAGCACAGCACAGTCGGGAGCTCTGTACTCTGCTTGGCCTGCTGCAGGCTCCGGACCTAAGGGGTGGGGTGGTAATGACGTCAGTCAGAGCAGTGCGCACAGTGTTCCCAGGAGTGGGTGTTTCCAGTGCTCTCCGGAGGGACTAGTGGAACTGCTGTATGAAGGAAATCTGATGCGTTATCAGAAGGTGGTGTGCTTTAACTAGGACTTGGGCAGGATGATCGTAAAGATAGATTTAAGCTGGCCATGGTGGCACACTCCTCTAATCCCAGTACTCAAAACCAGAGGCTGGAGGATCTCTGGGAGTTTGAAGCCAGTCTGGTCTTACAGTGAGTTCTAGGCCAACCAGAGCTACACAGTGAGACCCTGTCTCAAATAAATAAACGATAATCCCTACAACCATGAAGAAAATGTTGCCTTTTCATGGGTCACTGATGGGGCTGAGGAAGGGGGAGGTAACTTGTCAGAGGTACTGCTAAAGATCTGGCTTCAAACACTGGATTCAAATTCTCCCAGTCACACTACACCTGCCTCCAGAATGCGCCATTTCACAGCTGAAGAAACTGAGGTCTTTACATTGCTCATGAGTGTAGAACTTGTGTGTGGCTGCAAAGTCCTTTGCCTCCCTGCATGCTAGGAGCAGAAGCAGGAGAAGAGCTGCATGCAAAAGGAAATGGCTACAATTGAACTGGTGGCCCAGGACAACCACGAGAGGGCCAGGCGCCTCATGAAGGAGCTGAGCCAGATGCAGCAGGAGTACCTGGAGCTCAAGAAACAGGTGTGTACCCCAGAACCCCAGCTGACCAGCCCGGGCCACCGTGCGGGCACGGGCAGGGTTTATTGTTGTTAGTGTCTCTTTAAGAGGAATGTGGGACTTGTGAAAACTGACTGTAAAGAGGGTTCTTCAAGTTATTTTTTTTCTTAGCCTTAAAATGTAGACATACATACACTTAAGGAAAAAGAATTGGTTGAAAATCTCTTAAAATTAAATGAACTAGCTTTTTAAAGTGATCTTATTTATTTATAGATTTATGGTTATGTGTGAGTGTGTGTGTGTGTGTGTGTGTGTGTGTGTGTGTGTGTGTACCCATACCATGGTGAGCATGAGGAGGTTGGAAGACAACTTGTGGGAGGCCGTTCTGCTCCGTGAACTGGGCTCTGGGGATTCAGTTCACGGTATGAGGCTTAACAAGTGCCTTACCTGCTGAGCCAGCCCAGCACACTGGCTTTAAGTGGCTGTGCAGGCCCAGGACCTGAGTGTGCTGGTCCATAGGTGTGTGGAAGTGGGAGGACCCTTGGCTTTCATTCTCAGGAACGCCAGCATGTGTTTGGATGGACTAGCCTACAGTGAGCCCCCATGCCCAGCACATTTATGTGTGTTCTGGGGGCTGAGCTCAGGTCTTCATGCTTACAAGTGCTTTACTGGTTAACTTTTTGTGTTGTGTGTGTGCATGCGCACACATGCCCTTGTCTGTAGTAATATACATCTGTACACATACATGTGTAGGGCAAAGATCACATGTAGGGGTCATTCCTCAGATGTCCACCTTGCTTTTTGACAAGATTCCCATCTTAGAGTTTCTGTTGCTATGCTAAGAGACTGTGACCAAAAGCACCCTGGGAAGGAAGGGATTAATTTCAGCTCACAGCCCTCAGGCCACACTCCATCAGGACAGAAAGTGAAGCACACCATGGAGGAACGCTGCTTACTGGCTTGCCTCTCATGGCCTGCTCAGACTGCTTTCTTGTACAGCCCAGGACCATCTGCCAGGAGTGGCCCCACCCACAGTCTGTGGGCCCTCCCTCCTTCACACATCAATCAGCAGTCATGAAAAAAACGCCTGATGCACTCACCTATAGGCCAGTCTTAGGGAGGCATCTTCTCAATTGAGAGGCCCTCTTCCCAAATGACTATAGCTTGTGTCAAATTGACATAAAACTAACCAACAGTCTCTCACTGGGACATGAGGCTTACCAATTAGGATAGGCCCCATACGTCAACCTGTCTTTATGCCCCTAGCACCGAGACAAATCCAACTCTAGTCCTCGTGCATGGCAAGCACTCACTAACTGAACCTTCTCCCCACCTGTTTTTGTTATTGTTTGGTGTGAGTGTGGGTGTTGCATGCACTTAAATGGTTCATGTAGAGGCCAGGGAAGGACACTGGACATCTTCCTCTAATTGCTCTTCCTGCCTTGAGACTGGGACTCTCATTGAAACTTAAGCTCACTGCTAGGCTAGGCTAGGCTAGGCTGGCTGGCCAGTGAGCCCCAAAGACTGACCTGCCGCTACCTCCCCAGTCCTAGAATAGCAAGCATGGTCCCTCACCCAGCCTTGTGGGTTCTGAGGATTGACTTTGGGTCCTTATGCTTGCAAATCAAGAACTGTATGTACTAACTGAGCCTGTCCAGGGTGTGTAGATCTTCCATGTAAGACGCACTAAATGACTCAGTTCTAAGTCTTGATGTTTGACCCCACCACACTGCTTAGGTGGCAAACCAGAAAGACTTGGAGAGGAGGCACATGGAGGTCAGCGATGCAATGAGGACGCTCAAGTCTGAGGTGAAAGACGAGATCAGAACCAGTCTGAGGAGTCTCAGCCAGTTCCTTCCAGAACTGCCGGCAGATCTAGCAACTATTTTGGAAAGAAATGAAAACTTAAGAGAGTTGGAAAGCTCGAAAGAGAACTTCCCGTTTACCACAAAAGAGAGGATTTTTGAAGAAAAATCCAACTTTCCCCAAGTTCACATCATGGTAAAGTTTGTCCAGCTCTCCCGGGCTTCAGAGTGAGAATTTGATTCCCACCTCCCCCGAGAAAGCTAAAAACAGATTTGGGAGCGCCAGGGTAGGAGGGAAAGATAGTCGGCTCCCACCTGTGGCAGTCGGTGACTCATTGGTCTCCTTTTCTCTCTGAAAAAGGATGAACACTGGCGTGGAGAAGCACTCCGTGAAAGGCTGCGCCACCATGAAGATCAACTCAAGGTTGCCTCTTAAAAAACCAGAGAAAGCCCCTGTGAGATAGTTGGCACTTGGCAAGAGTAGGGAAAGGTTTCCATGTCCAGTCTACTGCAGCACTCAAGAGGATGCTTACAGATCACACTTAAGAGGTTCAGAGAAGCTGACATTACAGATAGCAAATGGGTATCAGCATTCAAGCCCATTTGAATTCTAGGGCATTGGATGATAGCCCAGTGGTACAGCACTTCTCTAGCACATGCAAGGCACTGGGTCCAATCTAGAATCCTGGTGTGAAGCTGTGTTCTTTAACCTCTATAATGCTGTTCCTTGAGACAGGGTCTCTCTGTACCCTAGAATATCCCAGTAATTTAGGGCTGTCTGGCCTGTTTCCCCAGTGCAGTTTGGTGATTACTGCCATGCCCTACCCTCATACCTGTTTATTGAAGTCTGCTTGTTTATTACATGTGAAGAAGCGGAGTACATTCAAGAGCATTTCTTCCATGTAACCCACATCTGATTACACTTTCCAGGCTCAACTTCGACACTGTATGTCTAAGCAAGCAGAAGTATTGATCAAAGGAAAGCGGCAGACAGAGGGCACCCTACACAGTCTGAGGAGACAAGTTGATGCTTTAGGAGAACTGGTCACTAGTACCTCCGTAGACTCAGCATCATCACCCAGTCTGCCTTCTCTTGTGGAGGACTCCCAGCATGGACATAGTCAGGTAAGAGGGAGCTCTCTAGTCTAGAGTTACTTGGAAACTTTGGGGTAGGTTTTTCCAAGAAGACTGAAATGCCACCCTCAACTGTTTTAGCAAAAAACTATTTGTCTGCCATCACTGGGGAAAGTTTGCCTGGTTTATAGGTACAGAAAGAATAGGTTAAGCTGTAGCTCAGACAGTGAATTAGAATTGGATATAGGATGACCCAGGAGAGATTTAGTGTGTGTCCTCGGCTTTGGATTTATTTTCTACTTGATCAGTATAGAGGGTTGGAGAGATGGTTCAGCAGTTAAGAGCACTGAAGCTTGACCTAGACTAAGTTCCTAGCACTCATCTGGCAGCTCACATTCATGTGTTTGATTTCAAAGGACTCACCACCCTTTTCTCCACAAGCACCAGGCACCCCAACAGTGCAGACATATACATGCAGGCAAAACAGCCATATACATTTAGAAGAAATAAGAGCTTAGACCTGTGAGGTTAAATGTGGGTTTCCCTGGGTGGTACCTCTCATTTCTCAAAGACATTTGAATGCAGACTTCTTCACACTTCCTATTTGTAAAACTCTGGATCTCACAAAGGTTTCTGTGTGGGACTTAGTTACCAGTCATTTAATAGGAACAAAAAGTAACCCGTGGAACTGACCAACAGTAACACATTGTGAGCAGAAAATGGCTTCCATTTTCAGGTGCTTACTCTATGTACATAATAAACACTATACATACAACACCCCATTTAGAAAGGTAAAAATTGTCCCTTTGTGTAGGTAAGGAACTACATGAAGTTGTAACAGGTCAAGGATATAGCAAAGGACAGATCAGGATATAGAAACCAACCTACCTTTACCAGGAAGCAGAGGATCCTGAGTATACTGTAAATCACAAGGACTATCCAAGGACAGTTTTGTAGTGAGAATTTTAGTTTCTTTAAATACAGGAATGTTACAGGAATATGGTTTGGTTTTGATCTCAGGTGTGGGATACGGAGCTACTCTCATGCTCTAGCAGGGGGTGTAATTTTGCCAGCTGCCAGTAGTTTCCACAAGTGTATGATGTTTGGAATTCTGGGGACTCTTGAAAGGGTATATAAGTGCTAGAGCCCCGAGGGGCATCCCTCCTGCTGGCTAGTTAGTTGTTGGTATAATATAGTTAGTTGTTGGCTACATGGTCGTGTGTAGAAAATCATGAGATATCCTGACTGCAAAGATCAAACTTGCCCCAGGGAACTCAACACCCCTAAACAGCAGAAAGTAGTCTAATAATATCGACTGCCTCCCCTCTATTCTTTCTCTCCTGCCTAGTGTTGGGAGATTGAAAGGGTTGAAGAGGAGTGGAGAAAGGTGGTAGAAAAAGGAATTCGGTCCACAGCCAAGTTTGAATGAATACACAGTTGTTTCTTTGACTGGCCTGAGGGGCAAATAGCTCACCTGAGGCACAAACCTAATGAGCAACAGGGCTAAGATTTTAATATGGTTATCTTTTTTTTTTTTTTTAAGATTTTTTATTTAGTATATGTAAGTACACTGTAGCTGTCTTCAGACACTCCAGAAGAGGGCGCCAGATCTCGTTAGGGATGGTTGTGAGCCACCATGTGGATGCTGGGATTTGAACTCATCACCTTCGTTAGAGCAGTCGGGTGCTCTTACCCGCTGAGCCATCTCACCAGCCCTAATATGGTTATCTTAACACTTGTGGTTGAGACAAGTCAGGTAAAGGCCCAGACCACATGGCTCTCCAGAGCTTAGACTGTAAGGCAATAGCATGGAGCCCATACATGAGTCTTGGGGGTACTCCACAAGATATCAGAGGCATAGGTGAGTTGTAGGTACTGTTTCAGTCTGTGTGGTTGTCATCTGAGCCACTGTGGCATGGAGCCTTGAGTTGGGTTGGGATTGGGGGCTGGATTCTGCACCTAAAATGAGTTCCCTTCTTTTCAGAGCTCCTTCCAAGTTCTGCAAGTTCCATTAGAAGAACCAAATAGTTACCTCCACTGAGTTTCCTGCTTGCAGGTACGTTAGCCAACCAGCACTTAATTAAAATATGGAATTCTGGCAGCCCCAGGAAAACAAACCTCATCTTTCATCATTTTATAGCAGTTTATCTTATAGCATTTGGGGGCTGGAGCAATGGCTTAATGGTAGAGCACTTGCCTAGCACACATGCACGTCCCCAGATTCAATCCCAGCACTACAAAACAAATTCTAAAGCGGTCCTTAAGCACATTATTTTGCCAGTCATCACACCACCACATTCTGTAAGGCCTTGTCTGGTTAGAGGTTTAACTCATCCATTCTGCTTGTATTATTGTAGGAAAAGAAGCTCCAGCCAAGGTCATGAATATGGTCATGTGTAACCATCCATAAGAGGAATTAGCTACTCTCCTACCTCACTGACATCCTAATGGAATGTCAATCAAGATCCTGTGAAGACTGAAAATGCATTGTAGTTTGTACCATTTATACCAAGGTTTCTGTAAATCACATGCACTTGTGGGACTAGATGTGTGTATCTAACATAGGATTTAAGGGGCTATTTTTGACTCTCCTCCAATGTTGAAATATTTTTATAAAGACAGTGAAACCACATATACTGAGTCTATAACTGGTATGTCTAATTACCATAAAAAAGAATGTACTAAAAGCCCCTAGGCTTAATAAGTTATTATTTTTGATTCTGATCCAAAGTTTATTTTTAATATGAAAATAAAGGTACAGTCAACTTGTGTCTGTCATCAACTTTGCATTCCACAGGTTACCTTTATTCTAAGACAATAACAATATCCCGGCCATTTCCTACAACTTTTTACCTGGTCTACTTAGCAGCAAGTGCTTCATCAGAAGTACTTATTAAGAAATCATCAGGCTGCTTTTCCTTATAAAAATAGTAATTCTTTGGTGGAAAATATCAAGACTATACTGTAGAGACTCAGTTCTGATGGTAAGTATATTACAGACAACCTTTAAGCATTCAACTCTGATTCATTTAGTTAGAAGCAAGAGTAACTGTCTAATGATGTTGACTATGTTGACTAGACAGCTTTTTGAGCCACTATCAGCATTGTAGCATGCCAGCTCAGTGCAGCCCAGCATCCTTCACTAAGCTATCTGGCTAGAGTTACAGGATACGTATAATTTCAAGAGACAATAGAAGTCACACTGCTGGGCTGGTGAGATGGCTCAGCGGGTAAGAGCACCCGACTGCTCTTCCGAAGGTGATACGTTCAAAATCCCAGCAACCACATGGTGGCTCACAACCATCCATAACGAGATCTGGCTCCCTCTTCTGGAGTGTCTGAAGACAGCTACAATGTACTCACATATAATAAATAAAATAAATCTTTAAAAAAAAAAAAAAGAAGTCCCACTGCTTACTGCACATTATCTAGATGACATGTATTTCCAACACAAAACTTGTCTTTTGTATTCATTTACTTTCACTTTATGTCTTTTGCAAAATGTTAAAGGTATGGACTAATCCCAACTATTGACACAGTATGGGAACAGGACCTAATGATAGTCTCTCATATTCCCACATAAATCTTCATCTCTACTACCACATAAACAGTAATAGAAATTGCTTGGTCTTTTTTTGTGTTTATGAGAGAACTAAAGCATCTATTTCTTTTAAGGCCACATTTAAAGCAGTTCTCAAAACTGAGCTTTCAAAACACCTGATTTCAAAACCTACAGCCGGGGGCTGCTTGCTTAGTTTGTGCAGAGTCCTGGGTCTGACCAATCACACATACCAACACAACCAGAGGACATCTAAAAAAAACCTTGTATAGCCTTATTAGTACCATGTGACCACCACCACCACCCAACTCCTTCCAGCCATCATTTCATTGAACACATTACTTCATAAAAATATATATATGTATATATATGTATGTGTATATATATATACACATGTGTGTGTGTATAGCGTTGGAGTACTAGTTACCATCAGAGGGGCTCCTCCACAGCAAAAGCAGAGAAAGCCAGGAGGCATCTGCATGATGACAAGCTTTTGTGGGTTAAAAATTAACAGAAATCCACTCTGCCCAGATCCACTGGCTCACAGATGTTGCACTATGACAATCTGCTTATCTTTAAGCTCCCAAATTTATTACACACTAGTTACATATACAAATAGAATTTGGCCCCATATACAGAAAAGGGAGAACACTTAGCTAGCAATGTGCGGGCCTCAAAGATGCAATATGCATGGATGAAACTCCAGCTCAATTGGGTAGTTTTATTGCTACTCAGACCTCACCATACACTAAACACAATGCTGCAGTAAAAACTCATAGTTCAAATATTCATCTGAAAAAAGTCTTACAGTTAAAAAATAATGCAACTACGTTCAATTTAATCTAGATACAGGTACTTTATTTACAAATATTTAGATAATAGCATTTTGTTACATCAAATGAAGAGTACAGCAGTCTGAATAAATCCTTCTGTCACAAAACAATTAAGACCCACTGTCACTTTGGGAAATGGGGTATTGCATCTAAACAAGCCGAAGGTCTTTACTCTGTGATTGCTACCTTATGTCCCGATGGGTGATTTGTTTTGTTTTGTAAATATATACACACACCAGCAGGTCATGGTCCCTGGGCGAATCCCCTGTGATGCAACAGTGTAAGCAAATGGATCACTCTAAGTCTTTAACAGAATATATCAGTCTACTTCAAGATTCCTTTAAGTTAAACAAGGACAAAAAGGTGAATCCACAAAAAAAAACCGAATCCTATTTTCTGCACATTCCAGTTTTGGCTTTTATTTAACATTGACTATACAAAACTCTGGAATTCCCACATGTTTATAATCCAGAAGATGTACTTTTACATTAGTGTCTGGTAAAGAGGGATTTAAAATGTGCATTTTAAACACAGCATTGAGCAGAGAGCATTTTATATAATGTGCTGGGGCTTACCTATGTCCACTTCCAATGACCTCTCAATTCCCAGCCACTTTAAACTCAGCTAGAAACCAACCTAGAGAAGGGAAGAACTGAGTGGAGCAGATGCTGCCTAGAGAGGTTTCTCTTGCAAGGCGTTCTCCGGACCACCCAGTCAGTGCAAAGTAGTAACTTACATTATGTCAGCACACACATTTAGTAACACCTTCCCTTTTACAAAATTATTTATGCCAACATGACATAAGATAACCCCTCATACTATGAACACAAAGGATAATACTAAATTATTTCACTGTAGTGTTAAAAATGCACAATTTAAAATCCCTTAACAGCAGACCTGTGGTTCTGGCTACCTGGTCCAGAAGTTGACCATTCCAAGATAAAGGTATAAAAGCTTAAAATGTGCAATATTAAACCCAGCCTTCTTCCTTTTCCTATACAGTAAGGCAAGAATGCAGCCTATAACACAAAATGTTTACAAAAAAGAAAAGCAGGTGAGCGCATTGATTACACAAGAACAGTTAAGAAAATCAGCAGGTATGCCACAGTGCAAAGATGAAATAGAATCCACTAGTGTTTCCGCTGATGCCAGGAGCTCTTTCCAGCATTATGTCTGTCCCCAAACACTGCCAGCACCAATGAGTGGAGCCAGTATTACTTATGAGCTGCAGTTGTGTCTATTTCCGTGTGTGAAATGGAAGAGTAACATGGTCACATATAGGTCACACTGTACAAACTGGTATTTTATACTGTTCCAATGCCAGTAATCAATTTATTTTCTTCATTAAAATAATATACACAGAAGGTATTGTTAGTTAGGTTCCTTCAAATTTTATACATATTTACTTTCTGTTAAAGAGAAAAGGATAAAATAGTGTAAAAATTTTAAAAAAAAGATAAAGCTATTAATTAAGCACAAGAAAAGATAAATGGGTATTTTTCCCTGTGCAAGGCTAAGACAGAAGCAAACCTCATCAAGAAAAATGCCACCCCTACAACAGGGAATTTATTCCAACAAAAACAAAAGCAGTTGCAGACCCCTTTTCTCTACCATCCAAAGTCATTTCACAGCAATGAACTTACTGGCTACAACAGACATACTCAACAGTTTAAAGATGGGAGAAAGGCTGAAAAGATCAAATTTAAACCGTACAGCGAGACAAAGCCTTGCCAAAAGGGAAGGTAAAAATCAGGTCCAGCAGCAGTGCTCAGTTTAAATCATATATTGGTGACAAACCTATCACAAGGACAATCAAAGGGGGAAAGTCTAGATTTACCATGCAGGAGAGATTTATTACTCTACTTGCCTTTGATAACCTGATTACATCTAGTTGTTTAGCAGTTTAGTATTGTTAAACTGTTTTTACAAGAGTTGTTTTTCTTTTTTTTTAATTAAACCCAGTAAGATGTACAGAAGACAAGGAGGCAGTAAAAAGTACTGCTTCCAACAGACAGAGGTGAAAGGTCAAATGAGGGGCCAGAGCAAAGAGGTCACTAGCAGCCACAGCCTTCTCTCTGGGGTTGGGGTTCACTGGTTAGCCGTCCTCCCTGCGGGGCGGAGGGTTTGTGTTGTACACCAGACTCGGCAGCATTTAGATCCAGGCTTCCATCCTGAATGTTCTGATAGATTTTCTTGGCAGCCTCAAGAAAAGCATCTTCTACATTCTCTCCCCTAAGAGACAATCAACAACTTTATTCACAAAGCACAGCTTTCTAGAAAATGTAAGGCATTTACACTGACCTGCTAAACCTTTAGTCAACTGCCATGATGTCTTCCACTTAGCCACTGTCATCTAATAAGAGATTACCAGAAGACTGAGCTAAGAGAACATAGGAAATGTTTTTGGTGGTGAGTACACAACCCAGTACCAAGCTGTTTCTAAAGTTTGCATATTTACATCTTCTACTCACTGCAGTGCTCTGTTAATAAATACACTGCATGAAAACTGAGACGGCCACTCTGAAATGAGAGCAGGTTCTCCAAATAAAACTTCTCCAAATGTACTGACAGGATTCTAGGCTTTCCATTATTTTATGAACAGCCATGTGGAAAACTATGCTATCTTTATCATGTGATGGCGACATAGTCATGTTTAACCATGTTTATAGCTCAGTTCTTAAACATGAACAGGTTGGCCTGTCCTTGCCTGGTGTGATACAGAACTTATGACTGGAGTGCTGGGATCAATGCTAAACTCCAAGGCAATAAGGAAATGTTCGCTGTGCCTCTGTGCCTCAGTAGTGTATGGAGTTCTTGATGATTCATGTTGGCCCAGTGCATGTTCAAGATACCAAACTCAACCTCAGCTGTGAGAGTCAAACACTTGTGAGATGTCAGCAGTTTCATTTATTAACCTGGGTTACCAGTGGACATAATGAGGTACAACCCTTTAAGTAAAAGGTTCCCATTCTCTTGTAAAGTGAAACAGGAGCTTCTGCCCACTGCTCTTCCTGCTGTACACTGTCCATGGCCTCACCACGCGGCACAGTTCACATGCCTGTCTACAGCATCACCCACTTACACAGCACATGATTCTACTCTGTATGGAACTGAAACATGATCTACATTTTAGCCATACTTACGTTTTTGCACTTGCTTCAAGGAACAATAAGCCTAAAAATAAAATTCAGACTAAAATTAGGACATTGCAGAGTCAGGAGTGCTCCAGTCACATGTGAGTAGGCCCCACAGCTGTCAGTACTCCTACCCCAGCCCTCATGAAGGAGTGCGTGTCTGAGGACAGGGGCAGATCAGTACTTGTCATTCAGTAGCTGCACTACTACTAACAGGAATCATAGAAACAAACACTTTATTTCTTTATTGAGATTTCTGAATAGAACAAATTAAAAAAAATTTCAAATAACCAGCATGATCTAATTCTCCTTTCTTTTAAAAATCCCATAGGAGAGTGTTAAGTCTTAAACCCACCGTTTTCTTCGGCAAACTGTTTGGCTTCTTCATAGGTAACATCTCTCTGTGCTTCCAAATCTGCTTTATTTCCTATGAGAATTATTACCTAATTTGTGAACAAAAGAAAAGGTATCTTAGAACAAAAATACCTATGAAAATTCTCAAATACAAAAGCCTTGACAGGAAAAAGATAAGCCCTGGACTACACAGCATAAGGTGAGAACACTGAGCAGAACTCTGGCAACAAGCCGACTCTGGGTCTGACAACCTACTATAAGGAAGAGAAGGCGTAGTTCAGATCTGTGGGCCCCACAGAAGTTTTGCTGAATATATTTTTATTGTTGTCACAAATCCCTTAAAAGCAGAAAAGTCATTCATTAGGTGAATATGGCTCACAAGCCAATTTGTTCATATCTGGTCTAGGCCAAAAAAAATAAGCAAAATTAATAAGGCCCTAAAATTAAGTGCAAGTGCTGTAACCATGAACATTCCCTGGAGAAGGCTTATAGCTTTCAGGTCCTCAAAAGATTCTGGGACCCTGTGGAAACTTGAAAACCACTAGTTTAATTCATTCAGGGTAACAGTAATTACTTTCCCCTTAAATTCAAATAAGATAGAGTTAGCAAAGAGGGCATTAGAACCTTAGAGAATGCAAACTGTGACCTAGAGACAAACTATCCCAGGAGAGGTGTAAATTTCTATCGACTAATCAGCAACGCTTGTGTCTGTCTGTGAAAGAAGCTAGGAATGGGGTAAATGTGCAATAGGCTCAAATCCTGGGACAATACCACACCCTGTCCATCTATTTTGGAGTTACCTACTTGAGTAAAATTGTTAAAAGACTAAAGGTAGCCTTAGAAAACAAAGGGGTTTTGGTTGTTATTTAAAGCACAAAGGGGGAAGATATCAGCCCCTCTTCTACTTCCTGCCCCCTTTAACCAGATACAAAGGTTAGGAATTAATGATTCCAACAAAAGTGCTTCCCAACTTTTTTTTTTCCATATAAAATTAGTACTTGTCTCTTCCACTTTCAAATATTTGGGTCCAGTGAACTAACCAATTATTTCCAAATAAGTTACATGGTATAATAATAATAATAATAATAACAACAACAACAACAACAACAACAACAACAACATCATTCTTCAAAGTGCAAGTGACTACTGACAAGGGAAAATAATGTTCATAGTCATTTGAACAATAAAATAATGGCACTTAACAACAACAACAACAAAAAACCCAAATCAAACCTAGTATAGGGTCATTATAAGACAGGCATTCAAATCAAGAAATACTACCCTCTAGACTGAAGTATGGGCAAGCATTTGCCTAACAGGCACTCAGCTATGGTTTTAGTTTTCAACACTCCACTCTACCACAACCCTCTTCAAAAGGAAGTATTTCCTCTTTCCCAACTACACCTCAATCTTCATTGCCCACCTCCTTCCCCCCAAGAGGTAACAAAGTGGCACAAAACATTAACAAAAAGGAAGAATACATACTTTCCCCATAAAAATAAAAGGCAATTTCATAGAAAATATAGTAATATAAAGTGTGCTTCAAAAAACATTTTCAAAACTTTTTAGTAACTCACAGGGCTACATTATACTGTCAAAACCAGAAACTAACATTGGTACAATGACTGCCCTAAGATACCCGTGTTTTCAAACATGTATGTGGCTGTATCAACACATGGCTCTGTGCAGTGTTAGAATAGTTCCCAGCCATCACCTCAATCTAGGCACAGAACTATCAACATCATCACCAAAAAACTGCTCTGGCTGTTTTTTCCCAGTTCTATCAGCCACCTACCCTGTCACTAACCAACCCTTGGCCATCACTAATTTGTTCTTTATCTATCTACAGTACTGTCATTTTGAAATATATCAATAGAATCACAGAATATGTAAGCTTTTTAGATTTTTTTAAACTCAGCAAAATTCTCTTCAGATTCATCAGCGCTGATGTTGTTACCCTAATTCCTTCTTCAGTGTGGCTGAATAGTTCACTGTAGTGGGGATGCATGCAACCAAACTGTTTTACTGTTCACATATCTGTGGTAGCTGGACTGATTTCGGTTTTTAGTTATCACAAATAAAGCTGCTATGAACATTTATCCATAGGTCTCTATGCATAGCAACAGTTGAGTTTAATATAAATGAAAATGAAAGCTCTAGGCTCCATACTAGCAAAACATATCTCTTACCAAGTGCAGAAGGTACAAAGCTTAAGTGAAACACTGTTCTTGCAACACCCTCCAGGATACCAGAAGGCCCTGTTCTACTGCGCTCTCCATCACTGAACCATTTACCACATTTCTAATTCATCGTTCAGGTGGTTTTATGGCTTCTCTGTAAACCTGAAGGTTCTCTCTGCTAGACAATAAGCCATTGAGGACCAGAAACATGTTTATCTTTGCATACTGTGAAATCTAGCATGGTAGCTATCCTTTAAAAATCTCAGTATCTTTTCTGTCTTGCTAAGAAGTTAATTACTTAAAGTATATAGAATACTTACTTTTAGTTGACATTTTATTCAGATAATTACATATTCACATGCAACTGTAAAAAACCAAAAAGAGCCCTTGCACAGTTTTGCCCAGTTTCCTGTGATGGTAATATTTTACAAACTTAATCTAGAAGTGTTTTAAATTTATAATTTCAGATTATAATAACTCCAACTGAGGGCACCACCTTATTCATAGCTTTTTGTTTTTTTGTTTTCAAATCCAAACATAAAAAGTATAATAAAAATAGAAAACCTGGAAGCAACCAAAACTAAGAGTTTTTTTTCAATTAGCCTAAGAATAAAATAAAAATACTTGGGGCTGGGATGTAGCTTTATGGCAGATCATCTGCCTAGCGTAAATGAGGCCTGCATCTCTAGCATCAAAGAAAATATGAATGCAATGAATAAATGAGTGAGTGAGAGAATGAGGGAATTGTCTCTTATTCATATCACCCAAATAACAATATCTCACCAGTACAAGGCTGGCCTGTTTGGGTTAGCTGATTTTAAATCTCTATACAGTTAAGTGTTGACTTACAGTGTTTGGATTGGTGAGATTCCTTGCGTCTGTCAACCAGCTGCTTAAGTGGTTATATGTACTTCTTCTGCAAAAGTTAAAATTAAAATGTGTTGATTCTACATACGATTGCCATTTTTTCAGAATAACAACAACAACAACAACAACAACAAAGAACCAGGTGTGATGTGCCTTACACATGCAATCCCAGCAAGTCAAAGGCTACGGTAGGGCACAAGAGCCCTGAATTTGAGCCACCACGGCCCTAAGTGAATTCCTTGTACTATGGCTTGTACATCAGTCTCAAAAACAAACAAGCAAATAAACATATAAGTCTATACATACATATACAGAATTTATTTGAAAGATCTAAACTATGTGTATTTCTACTTTGATGAGATGGCTACTCCAGACAACAGCTGTAAACACAACATAATTCTCAAGACTCTAGCCAAACTTTGTTTTGTGTTTTGAAAGAAGTTCTCCCTCTGTAGTTCAAGCCCTCTTCCCTCTCTTAGTGTAGCCAACTTTCTCTCAATCCTCCCATGTCTTGGATTACAGGTGTGCCATCATACCTGGCCACAAACTCATTATTTTTTTAAATTGGGTATTTTCTTTATTTACATTTCAAATATTTTCCCCTTTCCAGCCTTTCCAGGTCTCCCCTTCAGAAACCCCCTATCCCATTCCCCCTCCCGCTGCCTCTCTGAGGGTGCTCCCCCACCCACCCTCTCCTAAACTCATTATTTTTAAATAGCTCAATATGCAACTATATTAATGATATCAGAAGTATGTATATGTGTATATACACACACACCCATGTGCAAGCAAGGTACATAGAATATTCAGAATCAAGATTTGCAGTTTAGAGTAAAAACTAACATTCCTTGAAATTATCCATATTTTCTAATCACAAATTGGATAACAGTACCAAAATGTTAACCTAGTAATATACCCAAGGGAAAAATATTTTTGCTTCTACCCTCAAGTTACGATTTTTAGTCAGAAATAAAAGACAGACATACTAAATTAGTACATAATTCATCTTTCCTAAATTGTTCTTTTACTTTCTTTTTTTCCTTTTCCTTTTTGAATGTTTCCCAGGCCCACCAACTTGTGATCATCCTTCCTCTACCTCCTAAATGCTAGACTTCCAGGCATATGACACCATGCCCAGATTACTACTCTGGACTGAGTTAATACACAGATTAAAAACTGCCTTTTAAAAAGGCATTTAATGCATTCATCTAGAAATTCAAGACCTCAGCTACTGGAAAGAAAGCTTGCATCTTGTAACTCTTATCTGCATGGCACTTAAAGCTTCTGGAGATTCAGGCTATGGCACTGTTCCACTTTCTCAAACCTGGTGTCATCTGCACTAGTCCAGTTGACCCTAACACCACACATAAATCCACACACAGACGGGCTCTGGATTAGGATGGCTCAGCTTTCTACTCTTGACTTCACGACACATTCTGACTGTCTGGAAAAACAACTGACATAATAAATAAGCTTCATTATCAACTTAGGAAAATGGCTTATAACAATTATAGCTGATGCCAAAGAAAAAAAATTATTATTAAAGCAGGAACTTCTAATTTGTAAAATGTTAAGGATTGACAGAAATAAGTGGTACGAAATAGTGTCATTACTCTACCAGCAACCTGTGACTATAAACTGTCTAAAGTCACCTAACATCCAAAGTACTTCTGTCAGTAATTATTAAAATAAAACGCATCACCATAAACCCTTTAAAAATACAATTTACAAGCCGGGCTTGGTGGCGCACACCTTTAATCCCAGCACTCGGGAGGCAGAGGCAGGCAGATTTCTGAGTTTGAGGCCAGCCTGGTCTACAGAGTGAGTTCCAGTACAACCAGGACTACACAGAGAAACCCTGTCTCGGAAAAAAAAAAAAAATACAATTTACAGCCAGGCGTGGTGGCACACGCCTTTAATCCCAGCACTTGGGAGGCAGAGACAGGCAGATTTCTGAGTTCGAGGCCAGCCCAGTCTACAAAGTGAGTTCCAGGTCAGCCAGGGCTATACAGAGAAACCCTGTCTCAAAAAACAAAAACAAACAAACAAAAATACAATTTACTTTTAGTATCACTACTATCAAATTCTAGAACATTCACAGGATCCCCAAAAAAGAAATTCTGTGCCCAATAACTGCCATGCCCTTGTAATATTCCTGCCTATTCTTTTCTAGATAGAGTCACATGTGGCCTTTCCACTTACATATAGTATGTATCAGTCATCCTTTTTACAGCTCAGAAACAGTTCACTGTATGGATAGCCACCTGATGTATATCCATTCCTTTAGCTGATAGACATTTCTGCTGTTTCCATATGAAGTGCTTGAATACACTTGAATACACATAAATTTTACCACAGTATTACTATACTTAAAAGATGTTTAAAAAGCAAAATAAATTGCATTTTAAGCACACATCGTATTTAAGTGTATTGGCAATGTAACATTTAGTTACATTAAGTCTTCAGGAATGCAGTAACAACTCATACTGAGTTAGTTCTGTACAACAGCCAGGTTTACAGTCTCCATTTACTGATCATGTTATCAACTTCCCAGTAAGTGAAGAAAATTAAGACCTACTTTACTGTTTGCTGAGAATTTGCTTTATGCACATGATTATAATCAGTCCTTATAAATATTCTAAAGGCAGCATTTTCAAGAGTGTGTCAAAGTCAGAGAAGTTAGCAAGGTGCTCCTTCCCTGTGGACGGCTCAGTCTTATGCTCAGGTTCGCTGGCTGTTCAAAATGAAACAGCATAAAGCTTTTTCTCAGTAACAATCTCCAGCTGTCTCTTAGTTCCACTCACTTCTCTCTATCTCCTAAGGAGGAACTCTTCTTAAGGGTGCTTTTGGTGGACACTCTGCATCATGATGAAAGGTGACTGGTTCATTTTTATCTTACAGGAGAAAACTGTTCAGGTCTAGTAAGTGGCAGTTTGGCTACATGCTCCAAAGTCAAACCTTTATATTCCTGTTTTGTGACATCGTGTCAAATGTTCTGAGTTTCCAGAAAGAGCCATGTTGTCATGAATTGAATCCTGATGCAGTGTTTTAAGTCACTTCAATCCATGGTAGAAAAATGAATTTAAGTAAATGAGTAATTATTCAAATATTATACATAAACCAACACCAAAAATGTCAAAAAAGTCAACTTATCAAAAAAGAACCTTTTGTTGGCCTATAGATGAGAACACAGGTCTGCTTCAGTCTATCATGCTTCCAGCGAGACTAAGTATTTCACTCCTCACTGCTCCTATTTAACAGACAGTGTCAATTTTACAGAGACTGAATACAATTCCGAAGCACTGGCTTGCCTTCCTTGAAATAAAAGTCTCATATAAAGCTACCTCTCTGCAACAATTAACTCAGCTCTGCAGACTGTGCTCTTCTTTTAGGTTCCCATTATCTCATGGTCTTTCTTTAACCAACTTCCAGGGAAGAAGATCAGAATGTTATTTAAGTTTTACAAGCTTTAAAGTAGAAATCATAAAACCCAAATAAATTAATTTACAGATCTCCAATTACAAACTAAAGGAGGTCCAAATCAGTAGAAAAGAAACCATACTGCCCAAAGTAGTGGTCTACCCCAAAGAGGAACACCATCTTACCTGGTTATGTCATACACCATGAGCGCACCCGCAGCTCCTCTATAATAGCTCCGTGTAACAGCTCTGAACCGCTCCTGCCCTGCTGTATCCCAAATCTGCAGTTTGATTTTTTGACCACTAACTTCAATTATTCTTGTACCAAATTCAACACCAATTGTGTGAGGACAATCAGCCATAACTGTTGGAGAAGAGAAAATAGACAAATTTCAGAAAACTTGTATGGAAAGCAGCACAAAAATGCTATGTTCTCAATTATATTTTGCTTATCAATTACAACATACTGGCCTCTTTCTCCACTACCTATGATAAGAACTGTATTGTAAACTTTAGCCAGTGATAAAGATAGAATCCTATTAATTATTTCAAAACTAAATATAATTAATAAATGATACATACAGAAAAATTATTTCTTAAGATAATACATTTTGAGCCGGGCGTGGTGGCGCACGCCTTTAATCCCAGCACTCGGGAGGCAGAGGCAGGCGGATCTCTGAGTTCGAGGCCAGCCTGGTCTACAAAGTGAGTTCCAGGACAGCCAGGGCTATACAGAGAAAAACCCTGTCTCGAAAAACCAAAAAAATAAATAATAATACATTTTGGGGGTGGGGAGCTAGAGAGAGGTCATAGTGGTTAAGAACATTATTTGCTGTCCCTCCAGAGGACCAGAGTCTAGTTCCCAGCACCACCTACACTGAACAATTCCCAACTGCCTATAACTTTCAGCTCCAAGAAATCCAACAGCCTATTCTGGCCTCTGTGTGTACCAGTACATATGTAACATACATGTTCATACATAGCAACACGCATGATCATGCTGGTACATATGTGCATGGATGCATGTGCGCGCGCACACCCACACACATTTAAAAATCAATTAAAAAGACACGTATTTAAAGTGAAAGAAAAAAGATGGGGTTATTTAAATTTAACATTCTACACTTTTAGAAATTAATTCACACTGTGCAGTGGTTGCCACACCTTTAATCCAGCACTTTGGAGGCAGAGGCAGGTGGACCTCTGTGAATAGCAGGACACCCAGGGCTACACAGAAATTTTGTCTCGAAAAAAACCAAAATAAACAAATCAAAACAACCTGCCATGATGGTGCGCATCTTTAATCTCAGCATTCAGGAGGCAGCTCTCTTTGAGTTTGAGGACAACTTAGTCTACATAGTCAAGTTCAGGTCAGCCAGAGCTATACAGTGAGACCCTGTCTTTATTTATATATAAATAAGAAGAACCAAAGTGAATATAACCAGACATCATGAAGTTTAAAAAAGCCAAAACAAAACAACAACAACAACAACAACAACAACAAAAACTAGCAATTTAACTGGCAATACTGTATTTTATCTGAACCTATTAAAAAAAATCCAAGGCCCTTGGGTCTGGAGAAATGATTCAGCCGCTATGCACTGATCTTACAGGAGACCCAAGTTTGGTTCCCAGCAGTACATCCAGACAGCTGACAACCATCTGTAACTCACTCCAACTCCTGGAGATCTGTTGTTTCTGGCCTCTAAGGGCACTTGCACTCACAGGTATATAACCCTACAAGCACACACACAAACACACACACACTTAAAAATAAATCTTTTAAAAATAAATCTATTAAAACAAACTGTAGAAAGATAATCATGGCACTTTAAGAATCTAAGTGTAAATATAGAGACAGGTTATAATTAAATGCATAAAATACACTAAAAATAGTACTTTTACAAATGTAGAGAATGTTACAATAAAGTAAGCTACTCATCTTTTTTACCTTTCATATTGAACTTACACTTTTTTTCTGTAAATTGATGAAGCAAGCAAGATTTTCCTACTCCCATATCCCCTGTTTAAAAAAAGAAAATATTTCAGATGGCAATTGTATTTCTCAATTTTTACACATATAATCATATGCAATGACTGCTGCATATCAGCATATCCTATACACCACAAGTTTCTGAACACTTGGAATACCTGCATCTTCCTCCTTTATTATTAATTCAAAAGACGTTTAACTGAGTGAGCACTTCTAACTTTTAGCAGGATAGAATTCTGCCGTAAATTAGTGTTTAGTAAATAGTCAACAAGTTGAACAGGACTTGTAACAGAAAAATTACTGTGGTGAGGTTTGTTTTTTAAATTGAACTGTTTCCAAGTGGGTATCCTAAGTGCATTTATTGGTCTATGCAAATGAACTATCATATCACAAAAGCAAACAAATAAATAACAAATTAAAATCTGGAAGTTTGGCTGACTATGTTGTTTTACCTCTACATTGCAATAGAGGCCATCCCACAAAGCTATACAAACTTGACATCAAAGCAAAAGACATGACATTTCTTTTCTTTTCTTTAATTTATTTACAGGTTGTTGTGTTTTGTTTTCCAATGCAGAGATCAAACACAAGCCCACAGCCAGGATAAGCTTGCAAGAGCTCTTCCACTGGTCTGCAACTCAGCACAGCATCTGGGCTTTTACCTGTTATTAATTCATGGATAAATGCATTAAGAGAATTTAAGCAAAGTCTTGACATTTAAGAAAAAAACAAAACTATTTGTGTGTGTGTGTATGTGTGTGTCACAACCAATTCTGAATTGGTGTTCTCTACTTTTGGAATTCAAGAGGACCTGAAAACTTTTATGACATTGGGATATTTCGGCACTAGCAGAAAATTAATTTTATAACCCCAACAAGTTCGCAGGTGGCCCTGAATAACAACCACCATCATTTCATTGGTGCCCGGAGACTACATAAGTACCCAGGGTCATGTTGGGAAAGACATACATATCTTCATCAAGAAGCTTTAGTTCTGAAGTCAATAAAAACATGCACTTCTGCAGCAGTATGTTTAGGCACTCATGTATAAATGTTTCATGTGTTAACTTTCTTTGGAGGACAAGCATACACATTAAGTAAACTTACCAATAATAATATACTTAAAGATGTAAGAGTAGTTGTACGGTGCAGTTGCCATGGTGGCACTAAAAACAAAGAAAACTATGTTACTTCAGAAAACAGTTCACAAGTTATAGAAACCAAATTACTACTGCCTTTCCAAAGACAAAGCAGATATATTACAAACATACATATCTTTTAAATATATCATACATATTAAGAAAACACACTGACTACACAAACAAAATTTTTATCAAGCCGGGCGTGGTGGCGCACGCCTTTAATCCCAGCACTTGGGAGGCAGAGGCAGGTGGATTTCTGAGTTCGAGGCCAGCCTGGTCTACAAAGTGAGTTCTAGGACAGCCAGGGCTATACAGAGAAACCCTGTCTCAAAAAAAAAAAAAAAAAAAAATTTTTATCTAAGTCAGTAAAATTCCCAAACTGACCACAAACATTCTCTTGAATGCTACTTTAGTATTCTCGTGTGATCCACAAAAATATGAAAAAAATAAGTTTTGCTCGAGGAAATATCAAAAAAAAGTTATTCTGGAAATCTTACAAAGAAGAAAATCTTTATGAATTTAAAATCAAACATCATTACATAGTTCCTTCTCCCTTTAAGGTCCTTTTCCTTGTTAATTGATCAAATAAGTTATAATATCAAAAGTAATCACTAACATAAATACAAAAATAACTTTCTCCTCTAGTTTAAATCAATACTTAGCAAAGAATCTAAAGTCTACACTGAGCATGTAATCCAAATCAAATTGACATCAAAATTAGACTTTACCACACAAACTGTTGTTCCTATAGATTTTTTTAAAAGGAGAACATAATTAGCAATTTCATATGGCTCAATTTAATATAGTATTTAATTATTAAAAACACATGAATTGAGTTCTGAATACTATTCTAGGAGGGAAAAAATGCTATAAAGCTGTATTCACACTTATGAAATCCAAAAGCTTACATATTAAAATACTTCCAAAGACCA
Source organism: Mus minutoides (assembly GCA_902729485.2). Taxonomy (NCBI): domain Eukaryota; kingdom Metazoa; phylum Chordata; class Mammalia; order Rodentia; family Muridae; genus Mus; species Mus minutoides. The sequence continues at coordinate 1,595,168 of LR749805.1, forward strand.
CAGCCTACTCCTTCCTTAGTCATCAGGTAGATTTAACCTAAGAAAAATTCCAATTTTTTTTCCTAAACTTTCAATCTCACAGGCACAATTACACACATGTTAATCCTGGCTGATACTCAGGAGACTGAAGGGTTGTTTGAATCCAGGATTTTGAAATCAGCTTGGACAATACAGAGACCTATGTCTCAACAACAATAATCTTCCCAAATAATTCATGTGCTGTATAAATGTTTCATGTGTTAACTTTCTTTGGAGGACAAGCATACACATTAAATAAATGTACCCCTTAATAACATACTTAAAGATGCAGGGGCAGCTGTGTCTCATGTGTCTCACACTGTGCTGGGGTCTAGAGAAACATCCTAACAGCGATAACAGCATCTAATAAAGTTATTTTTCACCAGTTTTCAGCTAAGGAAAGACAAAACTCATACATCCCAAGACTTATTAACTGTTCAAAAACTTGTGCTTTCTAGTGTTTTAATGATTATTTTGTGATAATTTTACGCTATATTTCAAATAAAATTTCAACATAATAAAACTAAATCTATAGGAGGAACACCTGCAATAGGTGAAGAATCAAGGAAAAAGAAATCCTTAAATACAGAAAACTAAAGAGCGCATCACATAATTACACAGTCACCTTACTTTGCTATATAGACAAGTCAACCCAAGTCCATGCCTTGCTCCCAATGCACCCAGCATGTCGTGACACATAATCAGTCCTCCACATCTCAGAAAACTCCCTTAACCAGTTCTTTCAGGAGTTTTTCTAGTTGGATCAGCTGGGACCCTAGACATGGTAACTCTTACCTCTTTTCTAGCTACTACTGGGACTCAACTTTAAAATGAACTTGGTCTTAAGCTAGGCAGTGAAGTGGCACATGCCTTTAATCCCAGCACTCTGGAGGCAGAGGCAGGAGGATCTCTGAGTTCAAGGCCAGCCTGGACTACAGAGTGAGTTCCAGGACAGCCAGGGCTACACAAAGAGAAACCCTGTCTCAAACAAACTAACAAAAAAACCCACAACAACTTGGCCTCAAGGTTAAACTTGATTTAAATTATTTACCTGATCTCTGAATCAGCTACTTACAAGAGGTAGAAGGAACCCTCGAATTAAGTAATTTTCAAGATTATTAAATTCCTAACATGTATTAATTTCTCTTCTGTATGGAAACATAATTTCTCTTCTGTATGGAAACAGTTATATTCTTTTCCTCAAATTAGTTTTTAATTCCTAAAACTCTTTTCCAAAGTAATCATTTGTAAGTTAGTTCTCTTGCACTCTTCCCCTTGATTTTCCTATTTTTTTTTCTGTCTTTTGACTAAAGTTTTGTGTACATACTTTGCTTCCTACTATTTTATTATGTTAAAATCCAGCACTAAGGAGACAGAGGCAGGCAGGTATCAGGGAGTTTGAGGCCCGCCTACTCTGTATAATGAGTTCCAGGATAGCCAGGGCTATGCAGAGATCTTGTTATAGGTAGATGATGGATGGATGGATGAGAAGGTGACAAGTAAACAGATAAATAAAATTACAGGGTTTGTGCTGTATCTTAGTGTTGAATGCATGCTTAGTTATACTCAAGGCCCTGGCTTCAAGCCCCAACACACAACACCCAAAAATCATGGCCTTTAAACAGTCCCAAAGTCAACTAACTTCAAGTGTTCAAGGAGCAACTGTGAGATTATAATTCAATTCTACTTGGACTAACTGTGCACATGCTAGTAGTCACATATAGCATCCTCTAAAATATCAACTAAAATGATGAATTCTTTTAAATAAGCATTAATATAGTAGTTTTCTAGATAACCACTATTCAGGATGAACACAGATGCTTTGTTTTTAGTTCACCACAATAATTTTTTAGTTTAAGTTTCTTTTATAATTACAAATAAAATCCCTGAAAACATAAACAGGGAGACAGTGCGGGGAATGTACCTCAATTGATAAGTGTTTGACTAATATGTACCAAGACCCAGCTTCATACATAAACAAGACCTGGTGGCACAGGCCTATAACCTAGCACTCAGGAAAAAACATCAGTCCAGAAGTTTGAGATCATTCTTGGCTACATGTTAAGTTTGAGGATAGCCTTAGCTACATGAGATACTGTCTCAAAAGCAAACAAAATACAAATTTATTCATTTCTGCAAAGGCAAAAAACATCTTTCTTATTCAAAAATAAGAAACTGGTAAATTTTAAATAATCCCATAGTCTGTCTGTTATAGTACATGTTTACAAGTCATATGCAAGGGGCTCCTTTTTGAATAAAGCAATGCAGGCTTTATCAAAGCACTCCACTGAAAAAGAGAACAAAAGATTTTTGCCTAGCTTTGGAAAGAGAAAAAATAGTCCTCTGTTATTTAAGAGCAAGTTTGTTTTAAAAGCTCAAAGGTCAAAAACAGGCAGAGGGTGGGGGATGTGCAGGGAATGCTGGTTAGTGTTGAAAGCACAAGTCACTCAACACTGCAGTATCTGCTGATTTTTTTTAAGAGCTTCGCAATATTCTATAACTTGTGTGGTTAAAATGCATTTTCTTCCCATTTTGTTTTGTGAAATACAGTCTTATTATATCATCCCGGCTTGCCTGGGACTCACTACACCATCCATTTACAATACTCCTACCTCAGCCTCTTGAGTCTGACTACAGGAAGTAGCACCCTTTGTTCCTTTTTTTAAAATAAAAATTACTTGGATAAAATTGACCTAAGATCACCTTTAATGCTTCTAATTTTTTTAAAAATAAAAACAAAACGATTGATTTATGAAAACAAGCTTGATGAACAATGTGTAAATTAGTAACACAACTTCTATCATTTCCATTTTGGGGCACTTAACAAATACCAGGCAGTACTCTAAGCGCCACTTCATCTGACTGCTGTCCTTATAAGACCGCTACTAGGTTCCTCATTTTACAAAAGAGGAAATGGTCTCAGAGGAAAGGAGTCTGTCTAGCTCAGGCAGTTTGGACCAAGACTATACTGCATCCAGCCTAGTTAAAAACACAAGTTCTCTTTTACAAACAGTACCATCCTGCCTCCTCCAGGCGATGCTTTAAGGCACAGACCTTTCACTCCTTTGCTTCTAATTTAACACTCTGAATAAGAAATATTAAATAATTACATTTGGAGTATACACAAATTTAAGAAATATAAATAATTGGTAATGTTAATTTATTATTATTTATCCATGGTAATAAGGAACATTTGAGAATAAATCATACAATGATGTGTGTTACTTACACTAAATCATTATTATTTATTCATGGTAACAATAAGGAACACTTGAGAATAAATCATACAATGATGTGTGCTACTTATACTAATTCTTAATTCCTACAATTCTGTAAAGCTATTATTTTCATGCAAAAATTGAAGAACTTGAGATTTGGTGAAATTCACTCCGTTGGCCAATGTTATAAAGTTAGCAGATAGACCTCCTAGAACTTAAGCTCAGAGGCCTGACACCAAAGAGCATAATGCTCTCTACTTAACTAATTGCTGAAGACATGCAAGGACCTAACTGTTCTTGGCTACCAAAAGAAATCTTCACAAAATGCCTTTAAGCACTGATAATTGTTGCACTATGTAATCAGGTGGCCAGCTTTAAATATTAAGCATCCTTAATGTTACTTTAACAAAGGAGTTTTCAACATACCTATGTTAAGGAGGTATATAAGCTTTGCTTAAAGATGAAACATAGCAATTATATAAAACATGCAACATGTTTTCACTTAATGAAATCATGGACATATTCCTGAGTCAATACATCTATATCTAAATGGTTACGAAACATATATTGCATGCTAGTCATTGTCATGTCAAACAAAATCATATCTCTTACTGAATAAGGTTATATAAATGAGTTTTAATTTTTTTTAAAAAAATGTATTTTATGAGAACATTTTGCCTGCATGTATAGTATATACTCCTGTTAGGCCCCTTAAATCTGGAGTTATGGATGGTTGTGAGCCACCACGTGGGTACTGAGAATCAAACCTAGGGAATCTACAAGATGCTTTTATCCACAGAGCCATCTCTCCAGCCCCAAATGACTAGTTCTAAAGGTGCTGGTAAAGGCCTCAGAGTATAAAACAAAGTTCCTACTAACGGGCATCTTCTCAGGCTTATATTTTAACTCCTATGTGTTTATTTATACACTGTCATTCACTGTTTACAGCTCCTGTAGTCTATTCCTCAGATTACTACACAATCTTTACAATAGCAAGAGGAAAGCAACCCACTAAGTACTCCTGGTGGCTTAAAGTCTCTTCAGTTTTAGGGTTTTTATGTACGTATTTTGTTATAAACACTGGAGACAAGACTACTTTTGTGATTAAACACCAACAACATGAAAATACCCCACATCTACTAAGCACAAACCACTTTGAAAGGTTTTGACAATAATCAAAAAAGGGAGTTTAACACCGTCTACCTTTATGGAACTCAAGAATGGGTTCATCCTTGCTTAGAGGCCCCTGAACTGGAATGCCATATATGCCACATGTTAGTCAGATAGACAGGAAACTTCCATAATTAATCTAATAATCTAATCAAAATGGTCAATTTTCTTTCCATAATGGAAATACAACATTGGAAAATAACCTGTCCATTTTTGAGAACAACTTTTCATAACTCACTTAAGATTACACTTTTGTGTAAATTAATGTAAATTAAAAATTTTAAATACCAGATTGCTTAACAATGTCCACAGAGAAAGACAAAACCTTCCCACCAATGAGAGTGTGCTGTAAGAAACAAAGTACTCCCAAATCTGTTTTCTGATTTCCATAAAAGTATTTAACAACAACAACAACAACAACAACAACAACAACAACAACAAATAACAATGATACCTGCACTTGAAAGGATTAGTAAAAGCTTACTAATGACTTGTCTGAGACCCAGGTGAGTTTGGGAGGAGCAGTGTAAAGATAGACCAAGACTGTTCACTGCAGACACTGATCAGTAATACAGTATTAATGCTCACTATACTGATGCTTTATTTTGCAAACTTTAAAAAGTTTGAAATATAGTATAACTTAATATTAATAATAATTTGTCTCCTACATACTTTTAAAATACTTGTATTTGCCAAGTTTACATACTTGTATTTTAAAAGTATGACTGTATGTATGTGTACATGTGGCACACATGTAGGTATTAGAGAGAATAACTAGCATGAGTCCATTCTCTCCTTCTACTGGGTGGGTTCCAGAATCTAAGTCTGATTGTCAGAGTGGCAGCAAAAGAATTTACCTGCTGAGCCATCTTGCCAGGCCCACATTGCTAACATTTTTAATGTCATAAACACTTCGAGAGCTATAGTTTGAACATTTTTATCTTACATGTCTTGCTAAGAGTATGCAAATAAGACCTATAAAACCTGGCTGCAAGAAATTTTCAAGCTCTGTTGCAAAACTTAAGTTTACAAATATACAATTTAACATGAAATATATAAAGCAGAATTTAAAAAAAAATAGCCTTAATTCCAAGGAATTTTCAGTAGCAATTAGAATCTAAGATTTGTACATCTTTACAATAGCTCCACTTACTGAGCCCCTAATATAAACTAGCCCCTAATATAAACTACTTTATAAACAATTTCTAACCCTAAAAATTCATTTTACAAATAAGGAAACCAAGTCAGAAGTGATTTACTGATGGTTATATACTACCAAATGGGCAGGTAAGATTAAGCCAGAGACTACTTCAACAGTACTCGTCCAACAGATATTAAACACCCATTATATGGTTAGCAAAACTACAGGCAACTTACATGCCAAACCTGAGCTTTCTTTAATTCTAGTTAATCCTTGAAATGACCCTGAAATGTGGGCACAATTTATAAGGACACTGAGTCTGGGAGGTTGGCTACCTTGGTTAGGGTCAATTAAGTAACTAGGACGTGTAGGTATGGTTTGGGCGACTTTACTTGGCCATGCATGAAAGCGTGCAGGTTAAGGTTTTGGAGTCCCAATGCCTTGGGTTCTAACTCTGGTACTGCCATTTCCTAGTTACACAGAATTCCCGAGAAAATCCCCTGCTGAAGGGAAGGGAGAAGAGGAAGCTGCATTATTACTGGGTCAAATTTGTACTCAATGATCACATTTACATAAAAGGTAATTGAAACAACATGTCATGACCAGTAAACTTTCCAAGAGTTTCCATACTTGGCTGTGCACAGCCACCAAGAACATAGCTCTCTTCACAAATACAGAGGACATTCTACCACCACCTCTCCGCCAACGAGCATTTGCCAGAGTAGCAGCTGACATGATAGATTTTGGGTCTTATCAGTTCTCACCCAGTGTGAATTGAGAAAAAAAAAATGGAATTCAGTTGTCTCGTCTCTGAACCGATCCAGTATTGTGTGTCTCAGCCCTCGTGGAACGTACTGTAGTACAAAACATAGCAGCCAGGATAGGGAGAAGCCATCATTACTCAGCTACAGGACAACTTCTGGCTTCGGTCCGTCCCCCGCCCCTTATTAAAAAAATGCGGAAAACTCTCAAAAGGCACTCGAAGCAAGCAAGCTATGTGTGAAGACACCTAAACCCGTGTCTGGCACACACTGGAGTTTTAGCATTCCCACTCCATCGTCTTTTCTCAAATTCTCGAGATGCCCAAACTTTTTCCCTTCGTTCTTTCTAGATGCTGTCTAGGTTCCAACTCGTGCAAGGCTGGCCAGGGACTTTACAAAGATTCGGAGCCCCTCGCGCACGGTCCCACACGCCCAATCCTCAGCCGGGACGACAGAGCGGTGGCTTACAAGGACACGGGAGCCAGCCCGAGACGCCGAAGCGCTGCCTTTTGTAAGACGAGGCCCTGTAGGGTGGGACTGCCGCGGCTGGGGGCTCGTGGGTGGCAGGACGGCGCGCCACGCGTGGGGCAACACTGCGGGGGTGGTCTGCAGCCGCGGGCAAAGGCGGCGAGACCCGGGCCTCCGCGGGCCTGCGGAGGCCGCGGCTGTGCCCCGCGGGCCGGACGGAGGAGGTGGGAACACACCCTCCCCGCACGCCTCGGAGCAGGGCTGCGAACAGGGGGCGCGAGCCGCCCGGGGCGGCGCGGGCGACAACTCGCCCCGCGGAGTCCTGTCAGGCCGGCGCCCTCCGCCGACCCCCCGCGCTGGCCGCGGCCTGCGGGGCCCAGCCCGGGACGCCGCCCGCCTACCTCTCGGCTCGCCTCCGCCCCTTGGAAGGGCCGGGCTGGGAGGCCGGCTCCGGGCGGCCCCTGCGCAAGGCCTTGGTTACCTGGGGGGTTGCTGGTGGCTGGGCAGCTTTCCGGACGGGAGGGGGACGTCAGGACGAGGAAGCGGAGGGCGGACGCGGCGGGAGGGCGGCCGGAATCCGTCGGCCGAGGCCCTGGCAGGTAGGCGGGCTGGCCGGACGTTGCAGACACTCGGGCGGCAGTCGCTGTGGCGGTGGCGGCGGCGGCGGCGGCTGCTCCTGCGGCTCCCTCAGGATCTACCTCGGGCTGGCCCAAGATGGCGGCGCTGCCTGCACAGGGTTTCCTGTCACCCTCGCAATGGGCCGGACCACAAAAGAAGGGGGGAGGATGCGCGCGCAGCCAGCGGAGCCCGGAAGAGGGTGGTGGAGACTAACCTGACAGCCACGCCCCTTCCTCAGTTCGCCCCTCCGGAGTAGACCCGCCTCGGCCTCGGCCCGCCCCCACTGGTCCTCACGCCTGAAGGAGGCGGGGAAAGGGGTCTGCGCAAGCGCAGTCGTGTGCCACGCCTCCCGGCGGAGTTACTGCGCAGGTTCGCACGCTGTTTTCTAAGGGTTGACAGTGTTTGTCCAGAATTGTCGCCGTTGGAGACCTAACTATTTTTAATACGCGCAACTGCTTATCACTGGTCCGCCTCTGTATACCGGTCTCTGGAACACACACGTATTTACAGCATTTATTCAACATTTACAGGCCAATTAGAGACTAGTAGGAACAAGGCTGGCCAACACCCAGAGACGCTTCTCATGCCATCATAGGCAAAAGGGTGGCTCACATTGACCAACCCACTGGTATAATCATGTAGCTAGGAGGTGTTCGTCTAGCTTAGCCTTGCTTTGCGGACACCAGCAACAGGAAGAAGGAAACTTGACATTTTTATTGTTTGGCCACCACTCCCACATTCCCAAGACACCTTAGAGAAAGCAACAGTTTCACTTTCTTGGTCTTGCCTTGTAGAACCTGGATGTGGATTTACGTTTAACTTATATTTTACAATTACATTGCCACAGGGATGGATATGTTAATATCGCATAGCAAGGCTTTTTTTTTTTCAGCATAGAAGTTGACTTTTTTCTCCTGATTTTTTTTTTGAGGAGTGGAGTGGGGTTCAATACAGGATTTCAGTATGTTCTTCTGGTTCCCCTGGAACTCACTATGTGAATCAGGGCGGCCTCTAACTTGCAGAGATCTGCCAGTCTCTGCATTCCCAAGTGTTACGGTTAAAGGGATGTGCTATCACACCAAGGTTCTCCCCCATGATTTTAAAGGATTTGGTACATATCTTGTGTATCTCTGAAGGGACTATGGACTGTAACCATTATTCCTACCGTGCCTAGTAGATAAAATGGCCCTTTCCAGAACCCCCAAAGAAAAGTTGCAATTCTAAGCATTTAAAACCTTTCGTTGTAGGAAAGTGAGATGTCATTAGAAAAATACATAGCAGTTTGAAAATCTCTTGTTTTGATAAATACATGATACAGACAACACATTTATACATGTCATTTAATTTCTCAGGTCCTCAGTCTTTTCTCCAAAGTAAGGATGTGATATCTAATTCCTATGGGTTCTTGTTAAAATTAAATAGACAATGCATACAAAATTCCTGGCATATAATACCTTGAATGGGGACAATTATTATTTGATAAGCATCTCTTCCAGTCCTGGAGGTCAGTGGTTTAATTCATTGTGGTGGATTAAATAAGAATGGGCCCCATATGACATATATAAGATAGAAATTGGTGCCATGAACTGGGGTGTTGTGTGACAGTCATGACCATTCCATTTGTTGGAGGAATATGGAAACAAATGGGACTTTGGACTAGAAAAGGCACTGGAGATTTTAAGTGGGGCTTAATATGCCATCCTTTTAGAAACATGTGAGACAATGCCGAGGGCAATTTGAACAATAGGAACCCACTCAAGATATTTCAGAGGGGAAGAATGAGTGGCCTAGAGGCCATCCTTGTGATATTTTGACAAAGAATATGGCCACTTTGTCCTAAAAATTTCCTGGAGGATAAATTGAAGAATTAATGGATTAATGGCCTTGGAAGAGGAGATTTCAAGATAGCCTAGTGTTGACTGTGTCACTAGTGGTCACTTTTATTTAGATCTACAATGAAAAGAATCAAGTGTGGCAGAGAGAAATATAGAATGCACAGTTAGAGCACCAGAAAGTATAATGGAGCTAAGAGTCTTGTGCTCTGGATAAAGTTTAAAGAAAATCCTGATGCTAAACGGAATAAAGGCAGTGGTGGCCTCAGGGGAGGACCCCACTCAACTAAACTGCCAGTTTGTCAAAAGGGATTAAGGAAAATGTTAGGCAGTGAAAGAAACCATAGAAAGCAGAAAACTGGTGAAAATGTATTTGAATGAGGGGGCCAGCCCCAGCAAAGAGAAGATCATGGCAGCTTCAGCCACATGGTTCTGACTTTAGAGTCAAGGATACCAGAAATGGACTGTAGAATCTCCCTCCATGGCTAAGGAAAGCCACGGAAGCCAGGAATGATTCAGCAGTGTCCCCTACATGGAGATCTAGAGAGACCACTGCATGAATCTGTGAAGGTGAAGCCTGGATTGCCTTGGAGACTCCAAGATGTTGGCGATGCCAGAGTTGTAGGAAAGCTGACAAGGAAAGCTGCAGACTAAATGTGGAACCATCCCAAGAAAGAAGTCTGTTGCAGCCAACAAAACTAAAGGGTGTTGGAGATCTGGAGAGCGCTTTGACATCAGATAAAGAATTTAGAGTTTTCCCTGTTTATTTTCAGTCTTGCTTTGGTCCAGTATGTCTTCACTATGCTTCCTTTTCTCTTTTGGGAATGGGAATATATCTTCTGTGCCATTGTATATTGGAAGTATGTGGCCTGCTTTTTATTTTTGACTTTTCAGGAGATTACAATTAAGAGATGACCATCAGTCTCACTAAAGACTTTGGACTTTTAAACAGTGTTGATGCTGTTATAGACTCTGGGGACTTTTGAAATTGGACTGAATGTATTTTGTTTGGCATTATGACATGGCTACAAATCTGTCTTAGTCAGGGTTTCTATTCCTGCACAAACATCATGACCAAGAAGCAAGTTGGGGAGGAAAGGGTTTATTCAGCTTACACTTCCACATTGCTGTTCATCACTGAAGGAAGTCGGAACTGGAACTCAAGCAGGTCAGGAAGCAGGAGCTGATGCAGAAGCCATGGGGGGATTTTTTTTTACTGGCTTGCTTCCCCTGGCTTGCTCAGCCTGCTCTCTTATAGAACCCAAGACTCCCAGCCCAGAGAGGGCACCACCCACAAGGGGACCTCCCTCCTTGATCATTAATTGAGGAAAAAGCCTTATAGCTGGATCTCCTGGAGGCATTTTTCTCAACTGAAACTCCTTTCTTTGTGATAACACCAGCTGTATCAAATTGACACAAAACTAGCCAGTACAAAACCTTTGGGGGCAGGCAGTGCAAAGTAGTGGTTTGAATAAGAATGGCCCCCACAGGCTCATAGATTTGAATGCTGAGTCATCGGGAGTAGAACTGTGTGAAGGGATTAGGATTAAGAGCTGTGGCCCTGTTGGAACCTTGTGGAAGAAGTGTGTCACTAGGGGTGCATTTTGAGGTTTCAAAAGCATATGTTAGCCCAGTCCCCCACCCCTCTCTGTGCCTAAGGAGAGAGAGGCAGCTCTCAGGTATTGCTCTCGCACATGCCTAGATGCCACCATATTCCCTGCCATGATGATAATAGACTAAACCTCTAAAACTTGGTCAGGAGGTCTCTTCACAGATACGGCCAATGACTAAGACATTTATACATTTTTTTTATACTTATGTACATATTTTGACATTTTTTAAATCAAGGAAATTTCTAGGCAGCTGTAGAACACTTATATGGACCAGGATGTGAATTCCATCTTAAACACGGCAAAGGATAAAAAAAAAATTTTTTTTTTTTTTGCTTTGATAGTGTCTTGGTAACTAAAGGAGAAACTGATTGTCAGTTGTCACTGCTGGCTCCGGGGTGAATTTGTACCTAACCAGAAAGTTTCTGTTTATTACCTGAAGTGAAACCTTTTGGTGTTACTGAACAATTATTACACACCAAGAACTATCCAGAAGTCATTTTCTTACCTAGTTTCTATAAGTCTTTTTAATTTTTAATTGTAAGTGTATGAATGATTTGCCTGTATGCCTGTGCACCATGTGCATGCCTGGCATCCACAGAGGTAAGAGGCACCAGACTTCCTGGAATGGCTGGAGTTATAGATGGTGTACTGGCTAGTTTTGTGTCAACTTGACACAGCTGGGTTATCACAGAGAAAGGAACTTCAGTTGGGGAAGTGCCTCCATGAGATCCAGCTGTGGGGTATTTTCTCAATTAGTGATCAAGGGGGAAGGGCCCCTTGTGGGTGGTGCCATCTCTGGGCTGGGAGTCTTGGGTTCTATAATAGAGCAGGCTGAGCAAGCCAGGGGAAGCAAGCCAGTAAAGAACATCCCTCCATGGCTTCTGCATCAGCTCCTGCTTTCTGACCTCCTTGAGTTGCAGTCCTGACTTCCTTTGGTGATGAAAAGCTGTATGGAAGTGTAAGCTGAATAAACCCTTTCCTCCCCAACTTGCTTCTTGGTATGATGTTTGTGCAGGAATGGAAACCCTGACTAAGACAAATTGGTACCAGTATAGTGGGGTATTTCTGTGACAACCTGACCATGTTTTGGGGAGGACTGTGGAAGGACTTTGGAACTTTGGGCCAGAAGATCCATTCTGTGTTAAGAGCTCTGTGGGATGTTGTATAGGAGCTTGGAAGATAATGTTGAGAACAGTGCAGAAGATGGAGGCCTGGCTTGTGAAATTTCAGAGGGAAAATTAAAAACTCTTTCAGGGCCATTGTTACTTTGTGAAGATTCTGTGGTTCTGGTTAGCTGGGGCTGAAGAATCAGCTGTGATTAACAAGATACCAGAACTAGTAAAGTGAAACCTTTGTATTACTGGGACTATTGATGCTAGTTAGCTGAAGCTAAGAAATTAGAGGTGATTAAGAAGAGACCAGCATCATTGAGATGACATCTTCTGGGAAGTGTTTTCTGAAAGCACAAGGAAGCTGTGTTCCAGAGATAGCCATGGTTGTACCTTGTGCTGTGGCTGGACTTGGTAATGTGTAAGAGTTACTTACCTTGGTGGTTCTGGTTTTGAAGGCATGAAGGGGTCATGCAGAGCAGTTGAGGCTCAGCACTGTAAGAGGCCATGGAAGGCCATTGGTGAAAGTACAGCCTCAATTGCAATTGATGGCCCAGGGCTAAAGGGGTCATGCAAAGGAGTTGAGGCTTGGCACCATGAAGAGAGCCTATGAGAGGCGAGTGTTGAAGCCTAGTTACAGCGGAAGACAGCAGCGTTTTGGAGATGCCAGTACCATGAGATGACCACCAAGAACAGCAGCAGCAGTGGAGTACAGGCATCTGGAGCCTAGAAGACAACATGTGTGCTACAAAGGGCATGGCTGGAGAAGTGACCCAAGCCCTTGGAAGAGCCCAGAAGATCGTGAGTTGGATCCCAGACATTGGATGGTTGGAGATTGAATTTTGCTTTTGATTGTGACTGTGCCCTGATATTTTTCCCTCTTGAAGGAAGTTTTTTAGTGGAGCCCACTGTTAAGAGACTTTTTATTTTAAAGTACTTTGTATTTCAAAAGATACTGGATATTTTAAAGGGATTGAACTTTTAATATGTAAAGACTGTGGGACTTTTAAAGTTATTTAGATCTTGGGGATGAATAAGAACTAAGGGTTGAGGCTTACTAGTGATGTGTTTGTGTGTCAAGTTGACAAGGGGTCAATTGTACTGGCTAGTTTTGTGTCAACTTGACACAGCTGGGGTTATCACAGAGAAAGGAGCTTCAGTTGGGGAAGTGCCTCCATGAGATACAGCTGTGGGGTATTTTCTCAATTAGTGATCAAGGGGGAAAGGCCCCTTGTGGGTGGGACCATCTCTGGGCTGGTAGTCTTGGGTTCTATAATAGAGCAGGCTGAGCAAGCCAGGGGAAGCAAGCCAGTAAAAAACATCCCTCCAGGGCTGGTGAGATGGCTCAGCGGGTAAGAGCACCCAACGGCTCTTCCGAAGGTGATGAGTTCAAATCCCAGCAATCATATGGTGGCTTACAACCACCCGTAATGAGATCTGACGCCCTCCTCTGGTGTGTCTGAAGTCAGCTACTTATGAATAATAATAATAATAGACGAATCCTTGGACTGGAGAGACAGACCAGAGCGAACGGGGCTGGCCTGAGCAAGCAGGGCCGAACGGGGACGGCCAGAGCGAGCGGGGCCTGAGTGAGCAGGGCTGAACCAGGATGGCTGGAGCGAGCGGGGCTGGCCGGAGCGAGCGGGGCCGTAAGGAGGCGGCTGGAGCGAGCAAGGTTGACTGGAACGAGGGGGGAAAAAATCCCTCTATGGCTTCTGCATTAGCTCCTGCTTCCTGACCTGCTTGAGTTCCAGTTCTGACTTCCTTCAGTGATGCGCAGCAATGTGGAAGTGTAAGCCGAATAAACCCTTTCCTCCCCAACTTGCTTCTTGGTCATGATGTTTGTGCAGGAATAGAAACCCGGACTAAGACAGATGGTTACCAACCACTATATGCATTCTGGGAATGGAATAGGTCTTATGCAAAAACACATGCTCTTAACCTTTGAGCCATCTCTCTGGTCCCATTCTAAGACAAGTCTATGAATTCATCACTGTATCTATCCATTTTACAGATGAAAAAGTGTAATGTCATATAGGCCTAAAGGTAAAAGTTGTCATATAGGTAAAAATTGGCAGTGCTGAGTCAGGAGCCTGGCAGGACAGGACTCTAAGAGTTCCTGCTCTGAGCTCTACCCTGCAGCTCTTCCTTAGCTGCACTTGGAGATCTGGACTGCAGCTTACTGGATCATTTTGAAGTAGTATTGAACAGAAACATTGTTGCAAATGAAGACTGCGAGGGTCTCATGCTAAGAAGAGAAATTATAAAGTTATTATATAATTATAACCATTAATCATTATNATCTCAGGGTTGTTTTGATCTGCATTTCCCTGATGATTAAGGATGTTGAACATTTTTTCAAGTGCTTCTCAGCCATTCGGTATTCCTCAGTTGAGAATTCTTTGTTTAACTCTGTGCCCCACTTTTTAATGGGGATATTTGATTTTCTGGTAGAATTTCTAAAGTTAAGGCCCAATGTAATTGATTGCTGTATCATCTGTCAGCACTTCCAGCAAACTCTATTAAAACACTGTTTCTATGTAATGGAAGATATACACACAATATTTATATTTCACTGTAATAGCAAAGGACTACAGATGAAAATAGATAGCTGTTACAGTAACTTAAAGTACATCTGAATTGTAGAATATTATGCAGCTCTTTAAAAAGGTGACTCACTTATGTAATAGACATTGGGAAGCATCTTTTCTGTTGTCTTAGAACTCCTGCTATGGCCAACCTAAAAACAAAAGTCTCCAAAGAGTCCATATTTTACATGCAAAGGGCCATGGGTGGCTGGAACTATGGACCTTCTAGCAAGGGATTTGAACATCTATTATTCAAGATGTGGATCTTGTTCCAGGAAGCTCCCACCTCCACTCCATTACTCCTCAATTCTTTCCCCCATTCATAGGTGCTACGCACAGACACATACCATCAGCACCACTCAGTGGAAAGATGGGCTGGAGAGATGACAGGGACATCGGTCTCCATGGAAAATGCAGTGGGGAGGGGCTCTCCTTCCACTCTCTGCATAGAGTCTCATATCCCCTTCTAGAATTAAGAGAGGAGCTCCAACTCATCAAGGAAGACCAAGTGTGCCTGTAGCAAGAGGAGACTGGCCAGCAAAGGATATCAGTTCAGGCAGCAGATTTAACTGATTCATTCTGCCCAATTGCTGCCTGCACTAGTGGAGGGAGTCAGCCTAGCAGGGGCTTGTGGAAGAAGGAGAGCAAAGTGTGGAGGGAGATCAACTTAAACTGCTTTCAGCTCTCCTACCTCACTTCCCAATCCCTCAGTGGGGTGTTATCAGAAAGGCGAGGCCAAAACAATGGGACCAGCAGTCATCTGGACAATACAGCAGCTACACGGGGGTCACCAGCTCCCAGGGGAGACATTGAGGACCCCCTTGGTACTGAATCATTGCTATGCCCACCTGGTCTTGTTTCACTGTTCTTTATGTATTTTATATATTTTCTTTTCTAAAAAAAAAACATTATTTTATTCTGTATCTTATTTCAGAACATAAAAAAATTAGAGTCATTTTCAGATCTACCATGCTTATTAAACCAAAATAATACATCTTTTTATTGTTAGTTTTACAATCTTAATTTTGTTGGCTAATTTTTCTCATATGTTTTCGATTTTTGGTCCATAAGTGTACTGGCTAGGTTTGTGTCAACTTGACACAGCTGAGGTTATCACAGAGAAAGGAGCTTCAGTTGGGAAAATGCCTCCATGAGATCTAGCTGTGAGGCATTTTCTCAATTAGTGATCAAGGGCCCCTTGGGGGTGGGACCATCTCTGGGCTGGCAGTCTTGGGTTCTATAAGAGAGCAGGCTGAGCAAGCCAGGAGAAGCAAGCCAGTAAAGAACTTCCCTCCATGGCTTCTGTATCAGCTCCTGCTTTCTGATCTGCTTGAGTTCCAGTCCTGACTTCCTTTGGTGGTGAACAGCAGTATGGAAGTGTAAGCCAAATAAACCCTTTCCTCCCCAACTTGCTTCTTGGTCATGATGTTTGTGCAGGAATAGAAACCCTGACTAAGACAATAAGCTTATATTGGATTGCAGATCATTTTATCTCCCCTCTCCCTTCCTCCTTCCTCTCGCTGTCTTTTCTTCTCTCCCAGGCTTCCCTCCTCATCCATTTTTGTCTGGTAGTATTGGAGTTGGCACCAGTACAGAATCAAATGTTAAAATATTGCTGCCCCGATGCCTTAGAAGGTACTGAAGATAGTACCAGAATTTGCACAATTTGTAATCTGAATTGTATGCTGTATGTCAATGCCACCTAGTTAAAAACAAATATATTTTTAATGTAGTTGATTAACTCTCAGGGATGCATAATTAAGTAAAACCAAACAAAAAGCAAGCAAACAAAAAAACCCTAGTTCAGGTGAAGAAAAAAGTGGTGCACTCCAAAATTCAGCAGATTGACAAGCGAGTTAAAATCAAGTTCATGGGATGTTTTAGTCTTTAGTCTAACTGAATTGAAAAAGTGTAGAACACAGTGTCCTTCAGGTCAGGATATAGAACTCTTGGCTACCTCTCCAGCACCATGTCTGCCCCCATGCTGCAGGTTTCCCTCCATGATGATAATGGACTAAAACCTCTGAAATGTTTATGAAGCTCAGAACTGACCTTGAGAGATAAGGTGTTCTCCAGAAGGTCAGTCAAGGAGATTGGGGAGAGAAGGTCACAGTCTAGATCAGCACCTTCACCCATTGAGTCTTAGACAATCACTGAGCCAAGGGACATGGCCAACCAGCACAGTGCATCTTAGGCTCCCATACCTGCTCCCAGGCACACAGAACCCTTTTCTTCTATCGATAATCAACTCATAACAGGAAACCTTTTTTGTTTCAGTCGTGGAAATTGAACTAGGGCCTTGCACACCCTGGACAGAGGCTCTACCAATGAGCTACATTTCCCGTCTTTGTTTTTTATCTTTCAACAATGTCTGAATAAGTTACCTAGGCTAGCCCTTATGAGTAGCTGGGACTAAAGGCCTGTGTTTCCAGGCCTGGCTGACACTGTAAGAAGACCTTGCTGACAAACCTCCCTGCCACCACACTACACATACAGAGGCCTGTCTGCAGCCATGCCATGTGGCACCCACAGAGATCACCCAGAGCCTCTCCTGGCATGAATGGCCTGCCTGCAGCAGGAGCCACTACAATGTGCAAGTATGTGGTGGATAGATGGGAGAGGAAGAGGCTCAGGACAGTTTGAGCATTGGGAGGAGAGAATTGGAAAAGCAAGGCTAGAGAGGAAAAGCCTGTGAGCCTTGGTGAAGTCCCAACCCATGCTGCCTCAGAGGGCCATGCCTGGCAGGTATCTGTGGCCATGTACAGGCAAGGGTCAGTATCCATATCTTTGGCTCATGTTACCACCAAAGACCATGAGAACATCCCTGGTCAGGGAAGTCGTCTGGGAGCAAGTAGATGTCAAAGGGTCGTGCAGAACTGGCCCCAGCCCTCAGTGGCTGTAGCACTTGGGAGAGCAGGCTCTGCACCTCAATGGGGCAACACAATGGAGCTGTGTTGAATGCACCACCTTCAAATGGTGAAGGTGCTGGTGAGCCAGCCGGAGCAGGCCCTCACAGGCTGCAGCACTTTGGAAAAATGACACCCCCCCCCAACCTTGCTGGGCAGCACCACTGTGCTCTGAAGACATGGGTGAGTGAGAGCAGGCCTCCAGGGCATGAGAGTGAGAGAGCTGACCTGCCTCCTGCTGATGGCAGAGCTCGGTGACCTGGCCAGAGCAGTGGGGGACATCTTGTCCTTGTGTGCAGGCAGACCAGCCCCCAGATCCAGAGTTTCGAGTTTGCCCACCCCAAAACCTACATCATCTGTGCAGTGTTAAAGGGCTGGTCCTCAGATCCAAAGCTGCAAGGTCTCCGTGCAATAGAGCACTAACAGGGTAACTGGTGAGCAGCCAATGTTGATGGTGTGACAGAAGCCAGAGATCTGGAACCAGACCAATGACTCACTAGTGAACATTTGCTTGTGAGGATGTGTGGACAGAGGGATCTACTGTGAGACACACTGTGACACACTACGGCTTCCATGATGAGATGTTTTCTGTGCTTTGTTTTGTTTATGTGTGTGTGTGTCTTTCGTTTGGAGGGGAAGTTTGCAAGGGTGAAGGGTGGGTATGAATGAACGGGGAGATGAATGTGCATGATGTGAAACTCACAAAGAATCAATAAAGTTTTTTTGAAAGGACTCAATCCAGTTAATGGTCACTAAAGAGTGGTGTGCTGTATCAATACAACTGTGTAAAAAAGTTGAAAAACAAATATTCTATTATAAAATATACTTTCCCATCTCTACTTTAAACTGACTCTCAAGTAGCCTGAGCATCAGCTTGCTAGATAGAGTCAGTCTCCTCATCAGTTGACCCTGGGATGATAACATGAGTGGGTGCCAGAACACAGGGTGGCTATGTTTCAAAAACAAATATAAATATTAAAGAATAAATTTGAGTGTGTGTAAGCCCCCTGCGTGGCTGCTGGGAAACAGACTTGGGTCCTCTAGAAGAACAGCAAGAGGTCCCAACCCCTGAGACTTCTTGCCAGCCAGAGCCTCCCTCTTCTCTCCTATTGGGAAGCAACTTCTATGACCCCATCTGTGTTAGATAGAAGATTCGATTCAGATACCACAACCAACCAAGGCCCTCAAGACGATTGTTGCCTCTCCCTCAGAAAAACAAAACAAAACAAAAAACTTCTGTCTAGTGGCTCAAAAACACTTATAGTGTCTGCCCAGAAGCTGCACACACCATTTCTGCTTACATCCCACAGATGAGTCACCTGATCACAAAGTGTGCTAACTCGAAAGGCAGGCTGGGAACTCAGTTTTCTTTTTTTTTCTTTTTNACACACACCTGTCACTCTACACTTTTTGCCTGAGAGGGCACTGACAGTAAAATAAAATAATTTAAGGGAGATGAAGGGTTGTGTGTGTGTGTGGCGGGGTGAGGCTGTCATAATGGACTGGGGAGGGGGAGATGAGAAATAGGACTTGAAGTCTTTCCCACCAGGGTAATTCCCTCAGGCTACCACTTTGGGACTGACTGCAGAACTCTAAGTCAGTGTCTTCTCTTTGTGTGCTGAGCTTCTTGAGGAAATGAAACCTAGAGGAGCAGAGGGAGGCCGTTGCTGATACTGCCTGGTTGAAGAAGAGGATATTAGATCAAGCAGCAGGAACACACCGGCATCAAACCCCAGACCTGGGCTGCAAAGACCAAGGCACGTTCCAAAAATGGTGAGCAGAAGCCAGGACCAGGCTAAGCTGAGTGTGGCCACGGATTCACAGATTTAACAGACAAATCAGTCCTTCATCTCTCCAAGAATATATGAAACAGAAGAGGTTTAGGGCCATCCTCAGAAAGAAAATCCTCTCCAACAGAAACAGGAACTAGAGAAAAGAATTCCCCTCTACTGTCCTGATGAACTGAGTGGGGTTTAGAAATAGCAGACCAAGCAAGTCTGCAAAAGTCCCCAAACCAACAAGTCAGAGGGATCCAACATCATAACTGGATTTGAGCTCAGCTTTCTTCTCTGTAACTGAGGCTTTAGATAAGTTCCTTATGGAACTTTATTTCCTTGTCTGCAAAATGACAAAGTAGTGGCATCCAAGTCCCCCAGTGGTGAGTGAGCTAGAATGAGAGAGGGCATGCAAGCTTAGCAGGGGACCTGCAGGCATGGACACCTACCCGGGAAACAGGAGAGCCAATCAACAGCTGCAGAAGCAATCCCGTTATATAAACTGGGAAAGGAGAAGACATTTCCCCGCCATCGTGGGATTTGAGAGAGATCAGAAGGATGTTCACAGAGAAACAAATAGGCAGAGAGAGAGAGAGAGAGAGAGAGAGAGAGAGAGAGATCAGGAAGTAGGTATCTACAGGCTTGCCTATCTGAAAAGCTGGCTGACATCTGGGACAGTCTCAGCAGGATCTTCCATATCCCTTGGCACATGCACACAAGAGCACATACCACACATATAGAGGCATACACACATATATGCATATACACACACATATATATGTACATACACATGCACACACATATATGCACCCACTGTTCATGCAAACATGCACACCCACAAATGCACACATGTGAGCACACATAGATGTATGCACACATGCAGGAATATGCACATAGACACACACACAGAACCAAGAATTTTATTGAACATGAAGTCACAGCTCTGTCTCAGGAATAGACATTGCTTTCATAGACACGTTAGCAAAAATCTAGGTTTTTCTGTGTGACACATGAAACCATCCCTGATCTCAGTGTTTATAACAACTACAAACATTTACTTCTTGCTCATTCCTGCACCTGTAATGTGTCTACTGCTTCCCAGTGCCTTGCCATCTTTACTCCAGGACATGGAGGGCGCACTCTGTGTCTGTTTCTGAAGCATTGCCAGAATTCACAGGAAAATATCAGTGAATAGACTGAATTATCAGGCTTCTCTCCAAAGTAGCACAAATTATGTTATGTGACCTCCAGTTGAGAGAGTTGTGTTGTATAGTTCTCCTATAGAACGATGAATGATGCACACAGGTCGATGGTATTCCAGCCTACCACATTTGACTCCATCCCCATCAGTTACACCCATGAGAGACAGGTAGTTGCTAAGAGCTGCCCTCTGCAAAAATGGGCCCAGTAATGTCTGCCCTGTGAACTTTACAGAGAATGGGTGGGAATTTACATGAGAAGTACAGATCTGAGGGTGGTTTGTAAACTGTAAAGTCCCAAACTCCTAATAGTGAGTTTCCTTACCACTCTGAATATTGGGAAAAATAATAGTGTTGTCTGTCTGTCTGTCTGTCTGTCCGTCTGTCTGTCTGTCTATCTATCTGTCTGCCTATCTTTGGTTTTTGGTACAAGGTTTCTCTGTGTAACCCTAGCTGTCCTGGAACTCTGTAGATCAGGCTGGCCTTAAATTCAAAGATCCACCTGCCTCTGCCTCCCGAGTGCTGGGATTAAAGACGTATACCACCAGGCCTGAGTGTAGTGTAATTTTTCTACCTCATCCTCTCTCTGCACTCAGGTAGACTTTTGACCATGTTAGTATGTAGTGCCACATTACATAAGCATCTTGCCCTGATCAGACCTCAGAAGTATTCTACTAATGCCACTAAGGCCACTCACAGGTGGATAAATACACAAACGCAGTGCCAAGTTATTTAGTCTCAGAGGGGAAGGAAATTCAGATTCATGTCACATGTGGCTGAACCTTGAGCATAGTGTGCTAGTGGGGAAAAAAAAGGCAATCACAGGACTGGTATCATATGGTTCCACTTCCGTGGAGTCCCTAAAATACTCAAATGCACAGACCCAGGGGATAAAGAGTTGCTTAGCAGGAATAGGGAGCCATAACACAGGAGTTTTCGCTCCATTGATACAGAGTTTCAGTCTTCAGTGAGGAAGGATCTCTGAAGCTGAACGGTGGCAACAGTTACACAACAATGAGTATCTATCTAACACCTCTAAGTATACATTTAAAAGGTGCTTCAATGGGGCCCAGGGGCTGGCTCAGTAGGCAACATGCAGACCACGTGTTCTAGTTTGCTTTCAGATGCTGAGATAGATACAGTGACTGAAAGTAACTTAGGAAAGGGTACTTCAGCTTCTGCTTCTAGGTCATAGTCCACCATCAAGGGAACTCAAACAGGAACTGGAATAGAAACCATGAACTAGCTGTATATTGACTCACTCCCTTGTTCAATCTCAGATAGCTTGCTTGTCCTTCGTCCTTCCTCCCTTCCTTCCTTCCTTCCTTCCTTCCTTCCTTCCTTCCTTCCTCCCTCCCTTTCTTCCTTCCTTCCTTCCTTCCTTCCTTCCTTCCTTCCTTCCTTCTTTCCTTTCTTCCTTCCTTTCCTTTCAAGGTACTCTTGACTCCTGGCTGGATGCCAATGTCGTCTTCTTCTTCTCCTCCTCCTCCTCCTTCTCCTCCTTCCTCCTCCTCCTCCTCTTCTTCTTCCTCTCCTCCTCCTTCCTCCTTTCTCCTCCTTCCTCCTCCTTCTTCCTCCTTCTCCTTCTTCTTTTTTTGAGACAGGGTTTCCCTATGTGTCTCCCTATCCTGAAACTAGACCAGGCTGGCCTCGAACTCAATAGACCCACCCACTTCTGTCTCCCTGAGTGCTGGGATTAAAGGCAGGCACCATCATGCCCAGCCACTTAGCTACCTTTCTTATATAGCCAAGACCCACCTGCCCAGGGATAATGCTGCCCACGGTGGGCTGGGTCCTCCCACATCAATCATCAGTCAAGACGATCCCTCAGAGATATGACACATCTGAACTGCACAACTGCTCATTTGAGGTTTCCCTTCCCAAGAGTGCCAAGTTGACAGTAAAAACTAGCCAGCACATCGAATAAACATGTGTTCCTGGGTTCCAACCCCAGCACCCACATAAAGAGCTGGTATGGTGGCACATATTTGTAATCCCAGCACTGGGCATGTGGGCTCCCTGAGGCTCCCTGGCCAGTCTCACCTATGTAGTGAATTCCAGACTAGTAAAAGATCCTGTCTCAAAGACCAAAGTGGGATGGCACCAAAGGTTGTCCTCTGAATTCCATATGCACCTGCACATATATACCCCTGTGAGTGTGTATGTGTATGCACACACACACACACACCTATACACAAACACATACACGCATATACCTATACACATATATAGACACACACACACATATACATATATATATATATATATATATATATATATATATATATACTTACAAGGGTTAAAATAGCAAATGATATATATTATATTCTACTACTCCAAAAAAGTACATTTTAGTAAAAAAAATTTTTTTTATTTTGAAAAATACCGCAAATTCTTCAAGTCTTAGGTAATTGAACTCACATAACAGATTCTGTAACCACTATGTAATTTACTGGTGGCTTTCCATAGTCTGTTATGCCAATAAACAGTAGCTTTCAAGTGTACCTGCTGTTATTTAACTGAGGACTAAGGGGGTAAGGAGGTGACCTGGATAAACCATGAAATGAGACTGAGGTTTGAGGAGCAGCAGAAGCCAACTGGAACCTTGTGGAAATTGCTTCCCCTCTCTGGGTTTCAGCCTCTGGATCTGTGAAGGGAAGAGATTAGTTGAACTCAGCAGTCCATTCCATCTTTCTCAGCCCTAGGGCCACAGGGTTATCCACAGTTCAGGTGAACGAGGCTCTATCCCCCTCAGCTTTCCTTCTCAACACCTTTGTAATGGGAAGAAATGGTGGCGGCGGTGGTGACGGCGGCGGCGATGATACACAGCAGCCATTTTAAAGGATTTATGGCTTGGTGATTTTGGTCAAAACTTGAAAAACAGAGAGATAAAGAAATCTCTCTGGTTGCTGATGCTCTCTGCTCTTTACTGATAAGGGTCTGAGGTGCAGCAGGAGAGGCCTCGAGCTGACTGGGCATTCCCTCTGATAGGAAAAAACACTGGCCTCTACCTGGGGCCCTCCTCTCTTCAGGTCCCCTCAAGCCCCACTGTGTCCTGTTGTGTTTTTCTGACTTCAGTTGTTGTAGTAGCTGGCAGACCACCAAGAAGCCATGGGCACCCTTTAAATTAAGTTTCTGTTGTGCTGATAAGAAAACAGATCCCAGCAGCCACACAGCAAGCCACCATGCTAGGGCTAGGTAATGGCTTTTGGACGTTTTATTTCCTGCTTCCTCAAGGTCTAACGGCAGCTCATCAGGTCCGAGGCTCAAGCAAGCTTCTTCATATCTCAGGGCCTGAGTGTCCTTGCCCGTGCAATAAGGGTGGGCAGGAGGGGAGTCTCTTGTTGATTGAATTGGTGGTAGTTGGTTGATTGAAATGGGCGGTGGGCTCTATCACCGTGGCTCGGTGGCTCGGCCTTTCCACTCCTTGCTCTCCTCTTCAGGATCTAGCTGCCACCTCCCCAACCCCGAGGAGGACCACAGAGCAGCCTCCGAGGCGGTGCAGGCAATGCTTCAGTAGAATTGAGGACCACAGAGCAGCCTCCGAGGCAGTGCAGGCAATGCTTCAGTAGAATTGAGGACCTAGCTGTGTTAAAACCGCTTCTAATGTGGCAAATGAACTCACATGCATTTAATGCATTATTGCATTAAAAACTCCCTGCATGGGCACCTTTTTTCATTGCTGCAACGTCACAGCAAGTAACTTACAGGAAGCAGAATTTTATCTTGGCTCACAGTTTAAGGACTTCCAACCCATCATGGGGAAGGCATGACGGGAGGAGGCTGGCCCAGCTATATGCCCCACTGCCCGAGTCCCAGCAACGTACTTCCTCCGGCTAGGTCCCACACTGCCCAGAGGCTCCACTCTGCACCCAATTGGCACTCCCAACTGGGAACCGAGAGTTCAGACACAGACAAACCATAGCATTCCCTCATGCCTTGGGCTTGTCAGAGATCTTTCTCCACTCTGGAGATGGCAACAAAAGTGAAAGAGGAAAGGAACAAGAAGGAAGCTGAATTTCTTCCTGCCGACATTATTTGTTCTGGGGTTTCTTGTATTTATGTTCCACTTCTTCCACACTGCAGATGAAAGGCCACTTCAGGTAGGTGTACTGTGTTTTGCCGCTGTTAAGTACAGACATGATGTAAAACCAAAACACAAAACAAAATCTCTGTTTAGTCAACAACTGGACCCAGCGCAGCTGGGCTTCCCAGAGTGGCCAGCAGTCTCAGTGCTGGTGTAAGAGATGGTAGCTGAAGCCACTGAAGTTGAGTAACACACCCTCCTCCCCTGGCTACTCCTGCATCTAGTCTAGTCTGAAGTCAAAATGGAAAACCTAGAGAAGCGGAGCATTTCAGCCCTTTTCCACAAGAGGGCGTAGGTTGTCCGTGCTGGGCCGCTCTGCAGGCAGCTTGCCCTGCCTGTGTCCACTGGGCCCATCGGTGTTGCTGGCCCACACCTTGTTAGGCAGCTGTGTTTCCCGAGTCTCTTTGTTAACGCCTCTTATTCTCCAGCCTAAGAGTAAACCGAGAAGCTTCGGAGTCAGGTGTACTTGGATTCAAATCCTGGCTCTGCTATTTGCTGAAATCTTGGCAAGTTAGCTCTCTTTCTGATTAATAATTAGTGACTTTTTCCCAGGGCTGGAGAAGCATAGAATTATAGACCTCCCGGCACACAAAGGAACCTGCCTTCTGCTTTGGTCAGTACCGCCCTAACATTTCACGGATCAGGGACCAGAGGTCCAGGCTTGAGGAGAGAGAGAGAGAGAGAGAGAGAGAGAGAGAGAGAGAGAGAGAGAGAGAAAGAGAGCCCATGGCTTACTCTCTGGACTCCAGCTCTTGTCTCCATCACCCATGAAAAGTGAGGGTCATTCATTAAGGAATGAAAAGATAGAAAGCCCTTTTATGCTGCAAGATCGGGCTTTCTGTTAGAGCAAAGACACAAAGTACTGCATTCATGGTCTGGCTTCCGCAGTTACACACTCGGGCGAGTACTTGACCTGCCGGCTCTTGGGGTCCTCACGGCTGCGGTGGGAGGCATAGACGAAAGACGAAAATAATACCTACCCCAGAGGGTTTCATGAACTTTCAATGAGAGCATGACTGTGAAGCTCTGCATGGGGCCGGCGCCTCACAGGCATGGGATTAGTGTTAGTTTCTGCGGATCACGAGCTTTCTGACCCATGTTCTCATCCATAAATGGGAAGGTGGTCCATAGATTTGTGGCAACGCACAAGATGGAACAACAGTCACTTACCTCCTTTTGTAAGCACAGCTGTTTATAAGAGCAAAGAAAACTAAGACCACGTTCTAGCTTGTTCTGAACATCGTTCCTTTCGATTGCTAGCTTGAAGGGATTTAAAACTACCTGGGAGATGGGCCGTGGGGTTGTGTCGATGTTGTTCATTTATGTGGGAAGACCAATCTTAATTATGGGTAGGAACGTCTTTCGGTAGGGGGTCCCAGGATGTATAAAATGGAGGAAGCTCGCTGTGGGCACACGCCCTTCTGCTTCCGGATGGTGGATGCGTGGGATGCTTCAAGCTCCCATGTTTCCTCCACCTGATGACTTGTTCTATGAACTGTGAGTGAAAAAATAAACCCTTTCTTCTTTAAGGTATTTTATCACAGCGATAGGAAAAGACACAAAGACAATCCCTTCGTTGTACTGCTTCTCTTAATGGTCCTGCATCTTCCCATTCCTGTAGAGCTCCTATCTGAGCCACCCCTGTGTCCTCCACCAGCAGCCGGTGCAGAGGTAAGTCCCCAGTGTCTAGGAGGGACGGACAACACTTGTTAAACCTTCCTCCATATTTGTGTTGCTTTGATTGCAGGCGATGTTCTACCAAAGTACACAAGGTCAAGCAACAGTTTTAGGGGTGAACCCTTTAAAACCATGAACTGACATAAGTCTTTCTTTTAAGCTTATGTCTGACATCATGGTGACTTACACAACTTCTGACCCCTCTGCTCCATCCTGTGCTCAAGGATTACATTCCTGTTTTCCTCTGACCCACACCAGAGCTTCATGGCTGGCCTTGCTGGCCTCTCTTTTCTTTAGGTATAAAGCAGAGACCGTGAATTATTCTGCTCATTTCCTAGGATCCTCCGTTTAGAGGTTACCTTTCCTGTAACAGAAACGATTCCTTACCCTTTATGGAGCGGNTCTGCTCCATCCTGTGCTCAAGGATTACATTCCTGTTTTCCTCTGACCCACACCAGAGCTTCATGGCTGGCCTTGCTGGCCTCTCTTTTCTTTAGGTATAAAGCAGAGACCGTGAATTATTCTGCTCATTTCCTAGGATCCTCCGTTTAGAGGTTACCTTTCCTGTAACAGAAACGATTCCTTACCCTTTATGGAGCGGCCCCACCCCTACTCCCTTTCCCTTCCCAGCTTTAGCTCCAACCCCAATCCTGCCAGATTCTGATTTTCTTTCCTATTCACCTTCAAGGTCCAGTTCTAAAACCACTTCCTCTTTGATTCCTGCCAGGCATCTCACTCGTTTCCTTGGAATTACAATACTTCACCATAAGACCCTGCTTCTTGGACTAGGCTGGGGGCTCCTAGAGAAGGAAATTGACCTAGCCCTGTTAGCTTGTTACATGCATTTGCCAGACATCCATCACGATAACAAAATACCTGAGATAATTAATTTGGCTCATACTTTTTGAGGTTTCATCAATCCCTCTGGGCAAACTTGAGCCAAATTTGGAGCAAGTTGTAATTAAATGCTGGCCAGGATGATGGACTCTTGCCAGGTCCATCCCAGGGTTCCCTGAAAATTCCCGAGCTACATTGGTCAGGTACTTAAACAAGCAAACCCAACAAGGCTACACACTACCACCTTTTTCCAGTGGAAACAAGCACACATCCTGATGTACTTCCTGGCTGCAGTCAAACTAGGCTTACAGTTTCAGACCCTCAGACTAGGACACTTAGTGTTGCAGGGCATTTTCTTATCAGTGATGGATGTGTAAGGGCCCTGACCAATGTGGGAGGTGCCACCCCTGGGCTGGTGGTCCTGGGTTCTGTAAGAAAGCAAGCCACACAAGTCTCTGTGGGATCTATATTAGCTCCTGCCTTCAGGTTCCTGCCCAGCTGGGATTCCTGGCCTGACTTCCATCCATGAGAGACTATGGATGTGGAAGTAGAAGCCAAATAAACCCTTTCCTTTCCAAGTTGTTTAGGTGGAGACATTTTACCACAGTAATAGCAACCCTGACTAGATAGAAGTCATTTTCGTCATCTTCTAGGGCCATCCAGTTATCAGGTGTTGAGAGGTTACCTTTCGTGTGACAGGCTGCTTCTCTGAGAGTTGCCTTTTGTGGAGTTACTATCCCCCACCCCTTAGCCTGGTAGTCTGAATTGTAAGGATGGTCTGTGCCTACATGATTTAGATGGTAACTGCTAATTAATCTTTCTTCAGAGAACACCAGAAGATACACTGCCCCTCTTTGCTCTAGTCTTGTGCATCAGCTACCACAAACCTTGTATCTTAGTTTCTCTTCCTGGCTCTGTAATAAAATACACTGCAAAAGTAAGATAGGGGTGCCTTGGGGTCTTATTGCTATGAAGGGATCAAGAGTAAGATGGGGTGCCTTAGAGTTTTATTGCTATGAAGGGATCAAGCAGCCTTATAAAGGCAAATTGAGGCTTGCTTATAGCTTCAGAGGGTTAGTGCATTATTGTCATGGAGGGGAGCATGGCAGCATGCTGACAGACATGGTGTTGGAAAAGGAGCTGACAGTTCTACATCTTGATCTGCAGGCAGCAGCAGAAGCTTGTGTGCCACACTGGGCCTAGCTTGAGCATAGGAGACCTCAAAGCCTGCCACCACAGTGAGACACTTCCTCCAATAAGGCCACACCTACTCCACGGCCACACGTCCTAACAGTGCCACTCTCTATGGGTCAAGCATTCAAACACATGAGTCTATGGGAGTCCAACTTACCGAAATCACTACGCACTCTACTCCCTGGTCCCCATAGGCTTATAGCCATAACATAATGCAAAATGCATTCAGTCCAACTTCAAAAGCCCCCATAGTCTATCACAGTCTCAAAGTCTCTTCTGAGATTCATGCAATCTCTAAACTGTAATCCCCTATAAAATCAAAATCAAAAACCAGATCACATACTTCCAACCTATAATGGCACAGGGTATACGTTGCTGTTCCAAAGTGGAGGAAAGGGTGGAGCTTGAGCACTAGGAGATTTCAAAGCCGTCTATACAGTGACACGCTTCCTCCAATGAGGCCATACCTCTTCCAACAAGGTCACACCTCCTAACAGTGCCACTCCCCATGGGCCCAGCATATTCAGACCACCACATAAGCCAGCCTGCCTGCCTGCCTTCCTTCTCCTTCCTTCCTTCCTTCCTTCCTTCCTTCCTTCCTTCCTTCCTTCCTTTTTTCTTCCTTCCTCCCTCCTTCCTTCCCTCTTCCCTCTCTCCCTCCCTCCTTCCTTCCCNGAGAAGAGGTGCCCTGGCCCAGCCCCAACTCCAACATGAAGGAAAGCCATGTAAAAACTTCTTCAGCCCTTCCCTTTAGCTGCTCCTTTCAAGTAGAATTTCCATATCCCTTCTCATAACAATTACCCTCTGATCAAGGTTTTCCCCAAAGCAAACAACAAAAGAGCAGCCAGTTTTCCCCAACAAGGACTTAAAGGACAGGCTGCTTTGCAAAGGTCTGGGAGAAAATTAGATCATGAGGGTGGTCCCCCTGTAAACCCAATCCCAAATGTAGAGGGACTCCACTCTCCCTACCTCTAAAGAAAAGTTTCCAGAAGCTCAGCCTTGGCCTTCTCTTTCTGAATTGTGCCGTTTTCCTGAGGCCGGTTCCTTTGGCTTGGCCTTCCACCCACTTCATGACTAGAATGGCGAAGGGGGAAAGCACTGGCCAGAGCCCTGGATGCTGGGGTTGTACTATTGTAGTGATTTTTCAGTTTGCTGTGTTACCTCAGTAAGGAATGACTCCCCTTCTGATCTAAATTCTCCCCTCTAAAGAGTCAATGTAAAATTATGACTTTGCTGTAAAGAAAACAAATGTTTGAGCGTAATCTGAATGCCCAAGCTGTCAGGGATACAGTCTATCACAGACGGCAAGCCCCGGGGGCACCGCAGCCGCGGTATAGAAACAGATGAATACTTGTGCTTAATTTGCTTCTTCCTCTCTTCTCTTATTTGGCTTAGGACCCAGCTCCCCACACCTGGTGTGCCACTCCTTGTAGGTGAGATGCAAATGACCTAGATGACTCCAAACCCGTCACGTGACCACGACCAAGGCCAAAGACACATTCAAGCAGGTTGTATCTTTCACATGTGTCAGAGAGCACTTGGTGTCAACTTCTAATGGGGGACCTAAACTAAACCAGTTGCTAAAAGTAGCATCCACTTG
Source organism: Mus minutoides (assembly GCA_902729485.2). Classification (NCBI taxonomy): domain Eukaryota; kingdom Metazoa; phylum Chordata; class Mammalia; order Rodentia; family Muridae; genus Mus; species Mus minutoides. Next base: position 1,624,979 of record LR749805.1, read on the forward strand.
ATGTCCCTATTGCAAGGGTGTCCCCTACTCTTTGTAATTAACAAGTACATTTAGGAAGAAATGCTTTGAGACTGATTGCTCTGTCCCTAAACAACGTCACACGATGATGCCCATGAGTGTGGTCTTCAAGTCCTACATCATCTTACCTGAATCTATTATCACTGGGGTAGCTTTAAGACGGGGGTGGGGGGTGGGGGTGTTTAATTCCCTCTCCCGCCTCGCCCATTAGAGTAATAACACTATCAGCGTGTGGATTCAGTATATAGTAATCTTTTGTCATTTGCCTTAATCAATGTTCTATTGCAGTTAAGAGACACCATGACCATGGCAACTCTTACAAAAGAAAACATTTAATTGAGACTTGTTTACAGTTTTGGGGGTTTAGTCTGTCACCAGCTCGGTGGGATGCATGTTAGCAAACAGGCAGACACGAGGGTAGAGAGGTAGCAGAGGGGTCTACATCTGGACCCTCAGGCAAGAAAGAAAGACACTCGAAGTGGACGTTTCTGGCTGTGTCAGGTGTTCTGCTGATGCAGACTCGCTGTGGGAGAGCACATGATGTTTGGAGAGGGAATAAATAGGACTCAGCAGACAACACCAGTGGGCTTGCATGGCCAGCCCTGCAACGCTTCGTTGGTTGGTCTTGAGTTTTCATCTTTGCTGCTCATCTTCAGTTCGTTGAGAGAGGCATGGCAGAAAACTTCTGGAGTCCTGGCTGGTCCTGCTTATTCCCACCAATTTGGCAGAAGACTGGCATTTTCTGCCAGATCTTGCCACCGCTGCTGATTTCTATTTGGTATCCTAACAGTACTGACCTGGACTGCTGGTATCCTGCTGGAATCACCTCAGGGAACTACTTTTAAACAGGTCCACATCCCCTTATGCTGTTTATCATCTTTTTTCCCCCTATCTTTGTGTGGCGGGCTAGGTTGTGGGGGGCAGTTGGAGATGTCGAAGTGTTTATGAATCCTTATTAAAAGTAGGTTTTGAAAAAGCTAAGCCTACAGACACTGGGTGTGGCTTGAGCATTTGAACCCCCAAAGCCCATTCCTAGTGACACACTTCCTCCTTCAAGGCCACCCCTCCTACTCCCTATCAAATATCTCCACTCCCTCATAACCAAACATTCAAATATAAGAGCCTATGGAGGCCATTCCTATTGAAGCCACCACTGTGGTCATTATTCACTGTTTTTTTTTTAGCCGTTGTTCTTGTGCTGTGGAAAGACACCATGATCAAAGCAACTCTTATAAAGAAAGCATTTAATCGGGAAGTTGCTTACAGTTTCAGCTCTTAGGCCATTATCATCATGCCGGGAGAACGGTGACAGGAAAGCATGGTGCTGGAGAAGTAGCTAAGAGAGAAGCAGAGATGACACTGGGCCCTGGCTTGGGCTTTGGAAACTTCTTTTTTTTTTTTTTTTAGACACAGTTCCTCCAACAAGGCCACACCTCCAAATCTTTGTAATCCTTTCAAATAACGCCACGTCCTGATGATATGAGGCCCCTATGGGGGCCATTCTTACTCAATCCACCACAGGTTTTATGTTTGAATCATCTCAAGTTTGACTTGTGGAATCTGCTTTGTACTGGCGCCTGTGTGTTCTTACCTGTCTCCAACAGCCCCCGAACACTTCCTTGCTTTCTGTTACAAGATATTCCAGACTCATCTTCACTCTTTTAAAGGAGGAATAAAGTGGGGGCTCAGAGAGAAAATGCTAGGCCTATTCACAATATTGGAGAAGGGGAAGGCTCAAATATTGTGTATTTAAAATCCCATGTTCTCAGGGAAGTAACTTGTGTTGCAAAAGGATATTCTCAAGATGTGTGGGACGGATCCTAATGCCAGATGGCCTTAGCTGACTGGCTGCACATGAAGCTGTCTGTTAACGGGCACATCTGGATAATTACTTTGAACTTAGGTAATTAACTACGTGTCTCGAGGATATTGTGTTCATTGAGGAAGTTGTAATGTGGAGAGAAGACTGGGTTTTAGAAGCAGGAAGGACCCGGCTTTCCTTACATACTGGGGCAGACTTTCCCTTGTGTCTGGGTAATTCACTTTTCCTGGATGAGCCCCAGCCTTCCAACCATGAAATGGGAAAATCATATGCACCTCATAAATTTAAGTGGAGTCATTTAAAGGAAGTGCTTATGTAGTATATTAAACACCCAATAAATGAAAGCTACCTTTACCGAGAGTGCCTTGGTCTACGTTGAGATCCTAGAGGGTTGAAGTGCGTGTAGTTCCATGATGGGACTCATCAAGTGTGAGGGGAGGTCTGTGGATCTCATCTAATTATTCTAGAAATGCACATGTGCTGGTGTGGGGGCTGGGGCCTGGGCTTCAGGTGCTCTCTTCAGTGCTGCACACAGGATCAGCGACCAGGGGGAACTTAGAGATCGTGTGCATTTGAGGGGCCGAGAAGTGTGCATGTAAATCACAACATCTCAGTGCTTTCTTTAGGATTAGCATGTGGGAGACCCTGGGTTCATGACCTAGAAACCGAAATTTAAAAAACCCTGAGAAAATTCTGTGATTCCAAGACTTGGGTGGCGGAAAAGGTGGAAGATTTGGACTTAGAAGGCTGCTGTCCAGCTTCAGGGACTTGAACAAGTCCTTCCCACAGTCAGGAACTATATGGTTTTGGTTTTGGTTTTGGTTTTGGTTTTACTTGTGTATGTTAAGACTTCTTATCCCTATTAGGAGCACATCCCACAGGTCCTTGTGCTCACAGATGTCCAGGGAAAACAGGACGGTTAAGCACACAGGATTGTCTTTCCAATGGGAGAGATGCAAAACAAAGCAAAACAAAGCAAAACAAACCTGTTCTTCCATCCTAAGCTGGAAACTGGAAGTGATTAACAGCCTGGCAATCTGCGTTATCTCTTGGGCCAGGCCACATCAAGTTTCCATAGTCAGGTCTGGAGGTGGCTAGTAATCTAAATGACCCTTACCACCAGGGTTCCCCAAGGTCCCACAGTTAGGACTGGAGATAGCTAAGAGTCTAAATGGCCCTTAAATTATCTGTATAGCTAGAAGCTCCACCAAGCAAGACCAGAGATGACTAATTGCCCAAATGACCTCTATGCTATTTGTATGATGAAGACTAAGCCAGACGTTTCCTTAGGCCCTCAAGCTAGCACAGGGAGCCTATCTTTGGAGCCCATCTTCTGGGAAGAAATGACAGGTACCCTGAGTCAAATTTCAATGTAATTACCCTTTCTTGTGCACCGGGGATTGTATTACACCAGAAAACTTCTTTTCCAAATTGTACTGTGTTTTAAACTTGCTGACAACAAACTGCCTGGCCTCAGACTCGTCCCGGTCATGATCCAGGTTGATGAGGTCAGTCTGAACAGTTTCCCTTCACACTTCTTTGTGCGTGCTCCCTTTTTCTGCAGCTTATCTCCTTGCCTGCCACGACCACCTGCAGGGTCTCCTACAGATCCCTCCTCTGCATCCCTGCTGAATGCTACAGATAGAGGGCAAGCATGATCACTCCTCCTCAACACAGGACCTATCAGCAGTCCACGAGAAGGCCCATCAGGAGTTCACTGTTCTAGCTTTCCCAACCTCCATGCTTCTCCGAGGAGATGGGCGTGTTGTTTAGGAACAGACTTCAACAGTTGCTCTCTGTTTTATTTGTGGTAAGAGCACAACACAAGATCCGGTCTTTCAACTTATTTCTGTATGCGCTATACATTTGATGCCATGTGGCACGGAAGCTCTCTAAAGCCTAACCAGTATTGTCATCTTAAGCCAAGGGATGGGAAGGGGAGGTGTCCTGGTGTGGATCTGACTGGAAGAACTTGCATATGCCTGGATTTCACTAAGTCATGACAGAGGTTGGTCTGGGAAGGCTAACCACTCAAACCCAGGAGCAAATCCCCTTTGTTTTTTGTTTTTCCTTTTTCTTTAAATCTTTAGTTTAAGAGGCAAGCGCTTTACCGGCTGAGCCTCTCACTAAGCCCCGAGTTTTGTTTGAGACAGACTCCCTCCGTAGCTCAGACTGGCCTTGAATCAACCATCCTCACCCTTCACGTGCTGGGATTATAACGGCACCTCCATTTTGCCCTCTGTGGCGACTTAATACTAAATGCTCCCACAATCTCAGGCGTTTGAGCACTTGGCCCCTAGTTGGTGAGCTGGCTGGAGAAGTTTAGGGGTGCAGCCTTGCTGGAAATAATGACTTTCTTAATGTGAAAACAGAAAAAAAAAAAGGCAGAGACATGAGAAACCTCTTGACATTTGTATGTGTTAAGGAACACTTGTATGTCCACACTCGGCCATATATATTAGAAATAAATTAAATAGAGAGGGAGTGGGGAATAAAGAGACAGAGAGAGAAAGAGAGAGGAGGGGGGAATGAGAAGAAATGAAGAAAAGCAGCTAGGTGACAGGAGACTGGGAATGCTTCTCTACTTGGGCTACATGCGACAGACAGATCATGTGCGAGAAAAGCCTGTGGTTTCACAAACACGAGAGAGGCAGGCCCAGGGTGAACAGCCTCTTCACAGGGCATTTTGCAGCTTGAATGTGCTTAGTCTTGCTTAATAAACTGCTTGTTTTTGTTATTGTTGCTTGAGACAGGGTCTTACTATGAAGCTATGACTGCCTGCAACTCCATATGTAGTCCAGGCTGGCCCTGAACTCAGAGAGATCCTCCTGCCTCTGCCTCCTGAACAAGAGGGTTAAAGCCAAGTGCTACTACACCTGCCCAGTGTCTCTGATTGCACAACCTTACCATGCGCCCTTGTACAATTTTTTATCCAGGGACATATAGACCTGGAAACTCCAGCAGGTGCCCCCAGAACCCAGGTCTGTACCTGTAACACTGGGATCAAAGGAAACTTGAAACAAGATCTTGGGCAAGACAGAAAACAGGGTAGCCCCAGGCAAATATTCCCAGGCATCTTCTAGAAGGTTCTGCTACAGTGTCCTCTGGTCAGCTTCAGGATCTCTCAAGACGTGCATGCTTTTTACTTACTTTGTGTGTGTGTGTGTGTGTGTGTGTGTGTGCAACAGTTATGGTAGAGGTCAAGGGACAACTTGCTTTGTCCCTTGAAGAAAGAGTCTCTCCTTCCACCATGTAGATTCAGGGATTGAATCCTGGTCACCAGGCTTGGTGGCAAGCATCTTTACCTTCTAGCCACTGATGACCCTCAAGACGCGCATCTTTGCCAGGTTGGCCGATGGTGGAACCAGGCAGGGCCTCTTTGGAGCATGGAAGTGGAATCAATGACAATCAATGACAATCTGCTTAGGACCTAATGGAGTTGGGGAGGGTCAGGTCCTTCCTGAGAAGGGAGATTGGAAACCATGCCACCAAAGGGTGTTGAGTCTGGAGGGGGCTGAACAAAAGCTTCGTAGATGGTGGCTGCTCATAGAAACTCATTTGCAAAGGACTTCCACATTAGGCACCTGTGTCTCTACTAAATATCTCTAAATACAAAGGACTCATTCAGTCATCTGGAAGATGCAGAGCTCTGGGAACACTCAGAAGCACATGGAAGCCGGCTTCTTTCCGCTGCTCAGTATCCACAGGTGCCTTTCATTCTCCACAAACCTGGAGTCAACGGAAAAGCTGGGGAAACAAGGAAGTTCTGCCAGTTATCAAGTCACCAGAGATGCTGCTGCTGCTGATCATGATGATAATTAAAACAAATCAGAGAAAAATTAAACAGAAACAAAATTATTGTTCAAGTTAACTTCTAAACCAACCACTTATAGGTGTAAACAGGCTTCCTTGCCCTTGCAGAATCAGGACAGTTCTGTCCCGAGCCTCCCAGCTTCAGACCGTGAACTGTATCAGCATTGTCAGACGGAAGAAAGGCCCACTTTGGGGCTGGCCATCAACAGCACCTACCTCAAAAGTTATTTGCAGGGAAAAAGCAGTTTCTCAATTTAAGAAATGTTTTATGCCGGGCGGTGGTGGCGCACGCCTTTAATCCCAGGAGGCAGAGGCAGGCGGATTTCTGAGTTCGAAGCCAGCCTGGTCTACAGAGTGAGTTCCAGGACAGTCAGGGCTATACAGAGAAACCCTGCCTCGAAAAAAAAAAAGAAAGAAAGAAAAGAAATGTTTTATATGAGTAGAAAAACATTTAAGGGGAGCTGTCAGCTTCAGTTCTCATGTCTGCTTCCTTCTCTGCCTCTCTTTGTAGGAGAGACAGAGCCCAGCCACTGTGAGGGCTAGGGTGGGCTCAGGGCAAGAGTGTGTGTTTAGCATGTGCAGGGGGACCTGGGAAAGAGCCCCAAACAAAAACAAACAAATAAATAGAAAAAAAATCTCCTCACAGGCAGTAAGGATGAAGAGTGAAAACCCTGAGATAGTAAAGATGACACTTCTTTCTAATGAATTTTCAGAGGAAGAAAGCTTTCCACATAAACTGTTCGTTGAGCGGTACCTTGGAGAACTCGCCCCTCTCTTTCCCTAGGTGTCAGCGCCTGTCAGGTATGCTGGCACCACACTGAGAAGGCTTAAGACTAAATGTGATATAGCACACAGCGTCTAGATCCTAGTAAATGCTCAGTAAATGAACACTTAAATTACTATCTACGGCAATTAGCATTATTAGTACTCTCGGGCTTCTGCAACTCTGAAACTGTAGGATGAGCTGACAGCCAGATCACAGACGGTTTGAAAGCCACCAGGTTTTGCTTTCTCTTTTGCTTGATGAGCCCCTTGGGAGGATCTTCTCCTTTCTTCTGTTGAGAGGGATTCCTAATACTTAAGATTCACGCCTTTAATCCCAGCACTTGGGAGGCAGAGGCAGGCGGATTTCTGAGTTTGAGGCCAGCCTGGTCTACAGAGTGAGTTCCAGGACAGCCAGGGCTACAGAGAAACCCTGTCTCAAAAAAAAAAAAAAAAAAAAAAAAAAAAAAAAAAAAAAAAAAAAAAAAAAAAAAAAAAAAAAAAAAAAAAAGATTCATTGATTCTTCGGCTAACCTGAATTTCAGTGTTTCAGAATTTCACTAGGTGTCTAAAGCATGAATAGTACGTGCTGCATGGATGTGCTTTCTTGCAAGTGGGATGGCTATCTGGAAGATGGCTTAGTGTCTGGAGCTCCACTTAATGGTAGTGACTCAGGCATTCAGCCGGGCTATCTCTCCTGTGAGAGAGCGGGAAGGCGGCAGATCTGAGATCTGGAGCTGACAGCCCCCCTTAATTGTTTTCCTACCCAAATGAAACATTTGTTAAATTGAGAAATTGTTTTATTTTTTTCCCTGCAAATAACTTTTGAGGCAGGTGCTGTTGATCGCCAGCCCAAAGTGGGCCTTTCTTCCTTCTTGCAATGCTGATATAGTTCACGGTCTGGGGCTGGGAGGCTCTGGACAGAATGGTCTGGTTTCTATAAGGGCAAGAAAGCCTGATTACTCTTCAAAGTGCTTGGTTTAGGAATGGGCACTTGAGATAGGAGGATTCAAAGGGAAATTTTTTCTTTCTTAGAAATAGCAGGCACCGCTGCGACCACCTTTAAATCCAGAGGCAGAGGCTGAGGCAGCCACCAGCGCTCCACAGTGAGATTCTGTCAAAAATTAATAAAGACAAGACACACTATGTATCTGTTCATTTTTGTTGACCTCCCTTTTGAAAGGTAGAGTCTCTGACTTTGAACTCACCATGAAACCCACGTTAGCCCTGAATCAATGATTCTCCCTTAATGCTGGGGTTACAGGCATGCCTAGCCTTAAAAAGAACAGTTCTATAGAGGAAGGGTACACTCCCTTGTTATTACACATAACAAATTCCCACAAACTTGGTTCAAGTCTCGCCAGTCTGTGTTCCCTCTGATAGGCTAGCAACGGAATGCATTTCTCAAGTTTTGTGGTTTGTAGCATTTCTGTAACATTTCTCAGCACATGGTTCCTTCCTCTGTCTAGCTCCAAGTCCGGCAATTCTGACTCTTCAAATGTCTCTGCTCTGTCCTCACATTGCTTTCTCCTTCATAAAATCTCCCTCTGCCCCTGTTTCTAAGGATACCTGTAATCCCACCGCGGTGGGGGTGGAGGTGGGGTGGGGTTGGGAGGGTAGACAACAATTACAGGTCACCCTTCCATGTTGACATTCTTAAATCATACCAGCAGCATTCCCTTGGGTTTATTAGGTAATATGGATTCTAAGAACTAGGATTTAGGAATTTGTGTTGACTGTTAATTAGGATAAGAAGGGGATTTGGGCACTAATTAGCAAGTTACCTGTTGATTTACTAGCTGGTTTTGTGTGTCAACTTGACACAGGCTGGAGTTATTACAGAGAAAGGAGCTTCAGTTGGGGAAGTGCCTCCATGAGATCCAGCTGTAAGGCATTTTCTCAATTAGTGATCAAGGGGGAAAGGCCCCTTGTGGGTGGGACCATCTCTGGGCTGGTAGTCTTGGTTCCAAAGCAGGCTGAACAAGCCAGGGGAAGCAAGCCAGGAAGGAACATCCCTCCATGGCCTCTGCATCAGCTCCTGCTTCCTGACCTGCATGAGTTCCAGTCCTGACTTCCTTTGGTAATCAACAGCAATGTGGAAATGTAAACTGAATAAACCCTTTCCTCTCCAACTTGCTTCTTGGTCATGATGTTTGTGCAGGAATAGAAAGCCTGACTAAGACACCTGTGTTTCCTCTTCTCCCCTCCCTTTCTGTCCCCTCCCCTTTCTTTTTCTCCCTTCCTTCCCTCCTTCCCCTTTCTTACCCTCTCTCCCCCTCTCTCCTCTCCCTCTTTCTTTTTTCCATTTTTTGGTGGTATTAGAGTCTGAGCCTACGGCCTCATATTAAATTAGTACTCTACCATAAGGCTCTGAGCAGCTGTGCTGACATCCATCTCCCCTCTTCCACATTCTCCCTTTTCCTTAACTTTGAAACTAAGTCTCTCTAAGTTGCAAGGCTGGCCTCAAACTTTTGAACCCCATGGTTTTTTCACCCTTCTAAGTGGCTGGGGTTATAGGAATGTGCCTTTATTTCTGTTGCTTGTTTGTTTGTTTTTACAGGTAGGCTTTACTTATATACGGTAAAATACAGTTGGGCTGGAGAGGTGGCTCAGTGGTTAAGAGCACTGACTGCTCTTGCAGAGGACTCAGGTTTGGTTCCTAGCACCTAGATCAGGCAGCTCACACCAATACCCTCTTCTGATTATGTCAGACACTTGCGTGTACATGGTGCACACATACATATTGAGAAAAATAAATAACATTTAAATGTACAATTATGCCGGCACTGGGGAGGCAGAGGCAGGCAGATTTCTGAGTTCAAGGCCAGCCTGGTCTACAGAGTAAGTTCCAGGACAGCCAGGGCTACACAGAGAAACCCTGTCTCGAAAAAAAAACAAAATAAATAAATAAATAAATAAATAAAATGTACAATTATATGAGTCTTAACAAATGTGTGACTGGTAATATACCATATCAAGAGAGAATAGTTGCCGGGCGTGGTGGCGCACACCTTTAATCCCAGCACTTGGAAGGCAGAGGCAGGTGGATTTCTGAGTTCGAGGCCAGCCTGGTCTACAAAGTGAGTTTCAGGACAGCCTGGAAACCCTGTCTCGAAAAAAAAAAAAAAAAAGAGAGAGAGAGAATAGTTTCGTCACAGCATAGCTCCTAGTCAAGCCATCCCTTCACCCAGCCCCTGACAATCACTAGGCCCATCTCTGGCCCTTTGATATATTGCCTTTTTGAAAAAGCCATGCACATGGAATCACAGGAGTAGGAGCCTGCTATTCCAGCCACTTTCCCTCAGCACAGTGACATTCACCCCAGCTGTGGTGCATGGACTGCTGATAAAGAAGTTTCTACCCTCAGGAGGTTGGAGTTGAGCCAAACCCTTGTGACAGAAGCCAAGTCACAAGAGAAAATGAATAAGTTTACTGTGACACACAGGACACACCTCTCAGGGAAACCTCAAGTGAGTGATAGCCTGAAGCAGAGGCTAAAAAAAAAAAAACCAAAAACCAAAAAACAAAACCCATTTAGCCAAAGAACAGGAAGTTTTAGGGAAGAGATGGGACCCTGGAAAGCAGTGCCAGTCTTTGGAGGTAGGACACTGGCTAAAGGAAAGTGTCTGTGGCTGAACTCAACTTTGTCTTACTGCTGTCACCCCTGGGCTAATAAGAGCTGTCGCCAGTGAGCAAGACTGCAGCCTGTGGGGGGGGGGGGGGACGGTGGGAACCGACAGAGAGCATCTCCTCTGCTTCTTGCTCTTTGATTTAGCTCAGAAGTTGTTCCGGAACACAGGCCAGTTTTTCGGGTCAGGGAATCCGTGAGTAGTGAGGAGCCTGACAGGCTTAAAATGCTGAGGTTTTGGTGCTCGCACACTGCTGGACCAACAGGCAAGGACCCATTTGGTTCTGCAGAAGGCTGCCCTTGCCCAGTACCAGTCTAAACTTGTTCCACACGGTCCCGTTTCTCAAAATACCATGAGTCTTGAACCTGGCCTGCCAGACAAGGAAGACACAGTAGCTCTAGGCTGACCCTATGCACGTCTTCTTCCTTTGTGTTTTCTATCTTGGTTGCACTGTGTTGTGAAAGCCCCGCTCCACACAGATAGGAAGTAAAGTGCAACAGCTTTCTATTATCGGCCTTTGTAATGTCAACTTCAAGCCACAGGACAGGACGAGGTGGTGCTGGGACTAAACCCAGGGCCACGCCCATGCCAGGTAAGACGTATCCCCAGCCCTTAGCCATTTTCAGTTCAACTCACCCGGAAGTTTGAAAGGGAAGCCAACTGAAAGTGTTTGTCTGGGTTTAAGTAGTTGTAGTTAGTCTGTAGTATTCATTTGAATAAAGAGGAAGCCGGTACCCAAGGTCTGAAATAAGTACAAAAGGCATCCAAACAGAATGATGTCATCGCGTGCCCAATTATTACACTGAAATATAAATGAACTCTAACGTCAGCCCCACCCAAATCAAGATTTTAGCAGTCACCGATTAAATACAGCCAATCAAACTCTCCTCTTTCCCCCATGCCCCACCCACTGCGGGACTCCAACCAATGAAAAAGCACTCCAGTAAGAACTGTTGTTAGGAGAACCGGTGCTAAACAGAAGTCAATTCACAATAACCAATATTTGCATAGAAACAATCAAAATGCTTCCACGGCGTCGCCTTCATTTCACCCCCCAAGCGGCTGTACATTAAACAGTATCCATGAATCCCTTACGTGAGCCAGGCTACAGGCTCAGAACTGGAGATTCAAGGGAAGACTGACAGGCTTACTCCTGTGAGAAAACACAGCGGGTGAAGCAGTGTGCCCAGAACTAAGTGGACACCCGGTGAAGACCTCATGGAGGACACAGCATGTGGGCCTTGAAGAGTTAGCCGCAGCATCAGGCAGAGTTGGTGGTATGGGATTGGAGTGAGAAGAGAGGGCAGACACTTCAGAAGACTGGTGGGGAGCAGCTGGGGAGGAACCCTGGTGAGAGCAGAGGGGCTGGGGACAGATCAGGGAGAGCCTCAGAGCTATGCCAAGAGGCTCCGTGATACTGCTTGGCTCAACTCGGTGAACTGACAGAATTATGTCTGTGAGAGGGTTTTTTGGAGGCTATCATGGGGTAGATGATAAAGGCAAGATGAGGCTAGAGGTGTCAAGACAGTTAGGAGAATGTTGCAACAATCTGGACCAAAGATGATAAAGTATCATCTGAGGCAAGGAGCTTGTGAGGCGTCAGTTAAAAGAGTTATAAGACAGGATGACAGGATTGGTGACAGGATGCTTGGAAGCCCAGGCCTGTGTGTAAGGGACGGCAGGGGCTGAGAAGTCCTTCTCAGATGCTGTTGTAACAGGGCCACAGACCTTTTCACCACTGACCCCAGGATGGAAGTACCCATGCAGGCCACAAACTTCAGCATGTTGACAGTACCACCTGCCAGCACTGAAACAAAGACCTAATCCATCAAAGTCCACACACATATAGTCCTGGGAAAGTCTTTTATGTACTCTCCTTGCTTTGTGGCTTCTGTAGTTCTGTTTCTGGCTAACTGTTCTTGTTAACTGAAGTATGTCAACCCAGAGTGTGGTTTTGTGTTTAAAAGCTTCCTCTGCGAAAGGCTACACTGGGATTCTAAACACCCAATATAGTCTCCGGCTGGCTAATAGAGACTTCTGTTGGCTTAAACCCATGGCCAAGCAGTCTTCTCTGGAGGCTAACCTACAATACTGTGTCTTTACATCCATTGTTTGCATAGAAATGTTTATAGTTACATATCTCTATGAAGCCATTTCTCAAGAATAGGTCCTAACTTCTATAAACAGTGATTGCTTTTCTCCCAGTTCCTGATCCATGGTGTTAGTTTCTTTGTAAAAGCAAAGTAGTGTGTAGTGGCCACCGGTATAGTTGGTGGCTTCCACTCAGGTACTGAGCACAGCCCTTCTCTGAAATCTTGAAACAAAGACTATGGCTACCAGTACTTTGAAAGGAATTGGGACCTGGGCTGCTGTTGGCTATAGCTCAAATGGTTGTTTTCAGAGCAGAAAAAAACCTAGGCTTATTGAATGAGAATAATAAGGTTTAGGCCCAGAGAGAAGCAGACGGCAAAGTCTACATTCTGCCTTCTCCCGAGGCTGGCA